>JAXQQM020076935.1:0-148314 GCA_034641835.2 Pinus albicaulis
TTGTAACCCCCATTTTTTAATTATTGTGCCCTTAAATTATTATTGTTAGGTCGTCTAGGATTACATTGTGGCCGACTAGGATTACATTATGGCCACATGGACTCCTATATATAGAAAGGAGGTTTTGTAAATTTTATCATCCAAGAATTTTTCATTTATGTATTGCATTGGAGGTTTCCCCCTCGAAGTGGCTTATTTCTAAGGCGTTGATATCTCTTTTCTTCTATTTTTGGAGCTGGTTACACAACATTTGGTATCAGAGCTTTGGATTCTAGGGTTTCGCTGCTCCAAATAGGTCATCGTGGAATTTTCGCTATAACCTTTTTTCTACGAAGTTTCAGAAGCTGAAATTTTTAGGGTGCGAAGCTGAAATCTCGAGGAAGATTGGCTAAAAATTTCAGAGCTTGGTTCACAATATTGTCGGAGATATGATTTGTGGAAGTTAGGTCTTTTTTCAGGCTCCTAAATAGGTCATCGTGGAATTTGCGCTATAACTTTTGTTCTACCAAGGTTCAGAATCTGAAATTTTTAGGGTGTGAAGCTAAAATCCTGAGGAAACTCTTCAAAAAATTTTAGAGCTTGGTTCACAATATTTTTGGAGATATGATCTGTGGAAGATAGTGCTTTTGTAGGCTCCCGAATTTCATCTCAAAGAGGTGATCGTGGGAAAATTTCAATAACTCTCTCTCTGAGCATCGGATTGGAGTGCCGTAAAAAGTGGTCGCAAGTACACAAACTTTAGTTTCTTGGCTATCAATTTCAGAGGTGAAGGACAAAACAATGACATGTGGAAAGTCGTACAAGTTCGTTCTACTGAACCAGTCCATAATTAGGTCATTGTGGGAGATTGGACATAACTTTGTCTTGGAGAATCCAAATCAGGTCAGACCTGTGGCATTAAAAAGAGAATTCATAGGTATAATTCAATTCTGAATTTCAGATATTGAACAGCTGAAATCACAGAGATAATCCGATTTCAATATCGAGCTCCTCAAAAGCAAGAAAAAGGTGTGTATTTTTTTTCGAATTGCATAAGTCTTGTTTGAAAAATCAATTTGAATATTTTCCAAGGGCATATTGTAGAATAGATATCAATATTGGGTTCTAAAAAATGCCCCATAAAAATAATTCAACACCCATTAAGCCTTCAGAAGGCTCTACTATGCCTCATGAAGATGAAGAATTGCAACATGATCTATCAAAATTACAAGAGCAAGTGCACCAAATTTCGCTCTCGCAAAGAGCAACAAAAAATGAATTGGAAGTTTTGAAGAGTTAAGGTGGAAGCGAAGATGGTGGATGGCGTGGAAGCCGGCATGGAAGCTAAGATGATGATGAAGATGGAACATAAAAATGGCTGAAGAATGGTTTCAAAGCAAACATGAAGGCTGGACAAATGACACAAGAAATGTTTACACAGTGGAAAGATAGAGAGAAGAAACTCATGATGAGAACAAAATAAATGTTAATCGTGATTTCATAAACTCTAATATTGGTGGGAAGAACCACCATATTCCAAAAATGGATATGAGGAAGTTTGATGGAAAGGATCCTGTAACATGGATACTACAGATGGAGCAATATTTTGATCTCCATAATGTGAAAAACACACAAAAGGTACGCATTGCAACTTTACATTTAGAAAATAATACATTTGTATGGTATCGATGGCTTTCCTCCCGTAAAAAAATTGTCACTTGGTCAATTTTTACGGAGGAAATGATAGCACATTATGAGGATACAAAGAGCAACACCTTCTTAGCCAATTGATAAATCTCAAACAAAAGGGTTTAGTGGGGCAGCACATTGAGGACTTCCAAAAATTGAATATAAGGGTAACTGATATTCCAGAGGAACAAAAGATTGATCTCTTCATAGGCACTTTAAAGGATAACATCCAATATGAAGTTCGCGTTTTGGAACCTGATTCATTGGAGAAGGCATTCAGGTTGGCAAGAAAAGTTGAATGTAAAATTATGGCGACAAGGAAGCCTACCACTCAATTCTATAAAGAAGGAAGTGTCGCTACGCCTAGATTTCCACAACCTACAAGGTTGACACCACAACAATTGGAAGAAAAAAGAGCAAAAGGGCTTTGCTACAGTTGTGATAGCAAATACACTAAAGGTCATAAGTGTGCTGAGAAGAAATTATTTTACATAGATTGTGAAGAGGAAGAAGAAATGAACAAGAAGAGGATATACACCAGGAACCAGCCCTAGAAGAGGAAGAAATGAATCCGACCATATCGTGTAATGCACTGGCAGGAATTACCACTCCTCAAACTCTCAAGATAGAAGGACAAATCAAGAAGAAAAATGTAATAGTGTTTATTGATTCAGGTAGCACCCATAATTTTATTCATTGTAAGGTAGCCAATGAATTAAATTGTTTCCTATACCCAGCACCAGAATGTCAAGTGATGGTTGCAAATGGAGGAACTATAAATTTCTCTGGAAAATGCCATAATATCAAGCTAACCATGGGGGAATATGTATTGACTAGTGCAATGCTTTCCATTCCTATGGGAGGTGCTGATGTTGTACTAGGAGTACAATGGTTACAATCTTTGGGGACGGTAGCTTTTAATTTTCAAGAACTTTTCTTGAAATTTTTTTCAGAAGGAAAGGAAGTCGAATTACGGGGTATTGCAGGGAAGCCGGGAAGTATAATAAGCTCTAATGTCATGAAAAAGCTTCTAAATAAAGAACAACGAGGTGTAATTGCACAATTATGCCCACTAGAAGTTCCAACATCAAAATCATCTATTTTTGCAGATCTCCAACAAGTCTTGGACAATCATTCCAAGGTGTTTGAAACTACCAAAGGACTCCCACCTATTCGTGATCATGATCATGCTATTCATTTGATTCCAAGAAGTCTTCCTCCAAACATCAGGCCTTATAGATATCCTTACTTCCAAAAGAGCGAAATTGAACGTATGATTGCAGAAATGTTAGAGGCGGGTATAATTCAAACTAGTCAAAGTTCTTTCTCTGCTCCTGTAGTATTGGTACACAAGAAGGATGGATCATGGCGAATGTGTCCGGATTATAGGGAGCTCAATAAGCTCACCACTAAAGATAAATTTCCCATTCCTGTGATTGATGAATTATTGGATGAATTACATGGAGCAATTTATTTTACCAAGTTGGATCTTCGTTCAGGATATCATCAAATTAGAATGAAGACTGAAGATATTCCAAAAACAACATTTTGAACCCATGAGGGTCATTATGAATTTTTGGTCATGCCTTTTGGCCTTACCAATGCACCTTCTACATTTCAAGGGTTGATGAATTCCATTTTCAAACTCTTCCTTAGAAAATTTGTGCTAGTATTTTTTGATGATATACTAATCTATAGCAGTTCTTGGAAGGATCATGTTGAACATGTTGACAGGGTGCTCAAACTATTGCAGGAGAAACAATTATATGAAAAAACATCCAAATGTTTCTTTGGAGTACAAGAGGTGGAATATCTGGGTCATATTATATCTCACGAGGGTGTTAAAGTAGACCTTAACAAAATTAAAGCCATTAAGGAATGGAAAGTCCCCATGACCATAAAGCAGTTGCGAGGATTTCTCGGGTTAACAGGGTATTATCGCAAGTTTGTTAAGAATTATGGGAGAATAGCAGCACCTCTAACAACATTATTGAAGAAGATGCATTTTCATGGACTCCTGAAGCAACTAAGGCCTTTGAACATCTTAAAGAGGCAATGTGCCTAGCACCGGTCTTAGCTACGCCAGACTTCACAAAAACCTCTATTGTGGAATGTGATGCCTCAGGAAATGGAATTGGTGCAGTTTTAATGCAGGAAGGAAGACCCATTGCTTTTGAAAGTCGTCCAATCAAAGGAAAGTATTTACAGAAACCTATTTATGAGAAGGAAATGTTAGCAATACCGCATGCACTAAAGAAATGGCGAACTTACCTAATGGGAAGACACTTCAAGGTAAAAACCGATCATGATAGTCTTAAACACTTTTTGGAACAAAGACTATCGTCAGAAGAGCAGCAAAAATGGGTCACAAAGATGTTGGGTTATGACTTTGAAATAATCTACAAAAAGGAAAGCTTAATGTTGTTGCAAATGCACTCTCAAGAAAGAATGAAGAGGTGGAAGCATTGCTTTGTGCCATTTCTATTATCCAACCAGATTGGATAACCGAAGCAAGAGATGAATGGAAGAAGGACAAAGACGTATGGACACTCATTCAAAAGTTGCAGCAAGATCCTAGTACATCTGATACATTTAGTTGGAAAAATGATTCCTTATGGTACAAAGATCGCTTATATCTTTGTAAGACTTCCCAACTAAAACAAAAGATTCTTCTGGAATTGCACACTTCTCCTTTAGGAGGACACTCAGGATTTTTAAAAACTTACCACAGGGTGAAGAAAGAATTTTTTTGGGATGGCCTTAAATCTGATATTCGAAAGTTTGTGGCGGAATGTTTGGTTTGCCAGCAGAATAAAGTGGAAACAATTAAGACCCCAGGACTTCTACAACCTTTATCCATTCCAAGTCAACGTTGGGAGGAGATTTCAATGGATTTTATCACAGGTTTACTTAAGTCCGAAGGAAAGAGTGTCATCATGGTGGTAGTTGATAGACTTACCAAGTATGCACACTTTTGTGCATTATCTCATCCATTTAAAGCAAGTACAGTTGCTACTACATTTAGGGACAGAATTCAAAAGCTACATGGAAGCCCAAGGGTTATTGTGAGCGACAGAGATCCCATTTTTACTGGAAATTTTTGGAAGGAGTTATTTTCTTGTTTGGGTACTCAATTAGCTCATAGCTCATCTTATCATCCTCAATCTGATGGTCAAACTGGGATAGTAAATAAATGTTTGGAAGGATATCTTCGTTGTTTTGTATCTGATAAACAAACACAATGGGTCAAGTGGTTACCTCTCGCTGAATGGTGGTATAACACTTCCTTCCATACTGCAGCAAAAATGACCCCATTTATGGCACTTTATGGATATCATCCATCATCCATCACATCATCTTTAAGGGAAAATTCAAAGGTTCAAGCAGTGGAAGATCACATCGAGCATCAGCAAGAAGTTCTCCAACTCTTAAAGGATAACCTGAATTTGGCACAAAATCGAATGAAACAACAGGCAGATCAACATCGCAGCGAGAGAAGTTTTGATGTAGGAGATTGGGTATTTTTATGACTACAACCATACAAACAAATGTCCCTCAAGCAAGCTAAGAAGGATAATAAATTATCGCCAAAGTACTATGGTCCTTACAAGGTGTTGCAAAAGATTGGTACTATGGCATACAAATTGGAGCTTCCTGCTTCTTCGCGAGTACATCCAGTTTTCCATGTTTCATGCTTAAAGAAGGTTATAGGTGAAAATCTTCCCGTTCAAACAATATTGCCAGAACTTGATGAGGAAGGAAAAATCATATTGGAACCTGAAGCGGTCACGGAAACAAGAACTCGACAACTACGGAATCGATCAATTTCAGAGTATCTCATCAAGTGGAAGAACTTACCCACTGAAGATTCTACATGGGAGGATGAGAAATTTATACAGAAGCACCCAGAGCTACTCAAGTGTTGAGGACAACACTTTTTTTGAAGGAGAGGGGCATGTTAGGTCCCTATATCACTAGTATAGCCCCTTATTATTGTTAGTGTAAACCCCTTATTGTTATTATTGTACCCTTGTAACCCCCATTTGTTATTATTGTGCCCTTAAATTATTATTGTTAGGTCGGCTAGGATTACATTGTGGCCCACTAGGATTACATTATGGCCCCATGGACTCCTATATATAGAAAGGAGGTTTTTTAAATTGTATGATCCAAGAATTGTTCATTTATGTAATGTATTGGAGGTTGCCCCCTCGAAGTGGCTTATTTCTAAGGCGTTGATATCTCTTTTCTTCTATAGTAAATAGACATAACATGTAAACCTTGTCTAAAATAGAGCATGAAAAAACATGATTTCTGCTCATAAACTTATAAGATAAACATATGGAAAGATGTATCTAAAACAAGAAGATATATCATTTAGCATGAATAGATAAACATACATAATAAGAGAAAGTGCTCCAATGCATAAACTTACAAGATAAACATATCGAAAGATGTATATGAAAGAAGAAGATATATTATTTAGCATGAATAGATAAACATACATAAGAAGAACAAATGCTCTAATGCATACCACAAGATTCTCAACACAAGTTCTGAAAACCTGTCTCTGATTTCATTCCAAAATGCTAGTTACAATAGCTCCACTACAAAATAATCCTAAAATTTCACATTTGGAAATGACTATTTTAAAACAAGATAAGGTGTCTTTGAGATTGGAAATGACTCCCTTTGCATTTGACTGGAACAATAGATCAGATTGACCTCTTTTGAAGCTCTCACAGTCAAGATGTCTTTTTTTATCCTTAAATGAGGCAACGAGACAAAATTATTCTTTTCAATGAGACAGGAATGAATCACTTTGACAGTTTTGAAACTTGAAACCCATGAAACAAGACAGGTGGAATTTATTTGATTTCATAAACAAGCTAGCTCCTTCATTAGGGTTTTATGAGTGGAATGCAGGGTTACTGCCTTATTTTAAATGAAAATTTGAAGATTTTTCAAACGCTGAAATTAACCTAGATAGTGACCTATATGAAATGGAGTGACCTACTTCAAAATGCCCAAAACACAGGAAATTCCCAATTTTGATTGTGAGAATAGCTTGTGCAATAGCAATGTAAGTTGGTAAGATGAAATGGGGGTGATGAGGTTCAATAAAAATTCTGATAAAAATTCAGTGGATAGGGTAGTGTCTTAACTCTACAATGAAAGTGAAATGGATGAGTTTAGGGTGGTTAAAACCTGAAAACACAAGAAATTCCCAATTTTGACTGTAGGAAAACTTGTGAATTTTTTTATGAAGTTAAGTAGGTGAAACAAGGGTTATGAAGCTAAGTAAAAATTCTGAGAAAATTTCAGTGAGGAGTATGGTACCTTAGCTCCACAATGAAAGTGGAATGAGGGAAAATGGATGGGTGTAGGGTAGTCAAAACCCTAAAACATACAAATGTCAAAATTGAGGTTGTAATTTGGTGTTTAGGAAGAATACATCTCCCATGCTCTTCCTAGCTCCTCATCAGTCTCAAAACCATCTCATCTTAATCATATTTAAAGTGATAAGCCTTATGTCTACCTTGCCCCATTGATCCCTGCAACCCTATCTCATTTTCCCTGATCTAGCTCCCTTGACCTAATTTCTTCATCCAGTGAAAACCCAACCAAATCAAATCAAAACAACCCCTGCACTCAATATATAGCCTAATAAAAAACCTAATTCCTCTAGCCCTCTTGGCTATGACCTTTTTGAGAGAGCCCTCTCCGACTTGATAGGGCTAACTACCAAGTCAAAAGCTTGGTCTGTGGTTACCTCTGTTGGGATTCCTTCTTCAGCCTTGGGAATCTAGCAGAGTGCTAACAGATGGATTCAAAGACCCCTTTTTCTCTAAATTTTAACACTGCAGATGGATTCAGAGACCCCTGTAGTGAAATGTAACATTCAGTATCAAAATTACAATTTTCCATTTTCAGAGTGACATAATTAAAAATTACTAACATAAATGAGTAATTCATATACTTGTTGTACTTGTTATATGTTCATATTTTTATTCTTGGACTATAGTAGTCATTTATGTTAATCATTATTAATTTTATTACTTATTATCTAGTCATATATTTTAGTCATGGACTCAATTAGTCATTTAAGTTAGTCACTTTTAGTTTGGTCACTTATTACCTAGTCGTATATTTTATCCCTAGACTAAATTAGTCATTTAAGTTTGTCATTTTTAGTTCAGTCACTTAAAATTGCTCGAATTTAGTTGTAATTCACTTGAAATAATTGCGGTGACTAAATTTTTTAGTCACCTAGTCACTAATTTCATCATTTTCTACTTAGTGCTCTATCCTGAAAATGTTCAACGAATTTTGAACTTACAGATCATAAAACATTAGATCCAATGATCTCATAAAATGTTTATTTTTTGTTGAAATATGGCCATACTATTGTTAAAGGTCCGACTTAGGGAAATTTTCTAATTCACAAACTAAGGTTTCTTTTTCATTACTTTAGAAAATAAGGTTGAAGCCTATTTCTCAATATTTAAGTAATTCCTCCATTCCATTTTTATACCTATGTATATGATTTTTGACCTGATATTAGTTATACAAGCATCAATTAATCTACTAAAATCACTCAATGCCTTTGAAAGTCCACTTCTGGTAGCCTCTGTGTTGAGATAAATTTTGACAGCCTAGAATCACATGAAGTAGATTTTCCAAGGGTTTTGTGTCTGCTATTGAAACAATGGATCGTTTTTGTCCTTTCCCCTTTAGTTAATTTTGTTTGGAAATAAATATTCCAGTTGACTAGTCACGAAAAAATCAATGGGATAAGGATTTATTAGGGATGTGTTTTGAACATCGATGTCATGACAATTCTATTGTGAGTCATAAGGATTGGCCTTGCTTTGTTTTGTGGTGGATCTAGATATCAAGGGACAAATCACTGTTTTAAGGAATAGATACACATCCAAGCAAGTGCCCATCAAATCAGGAGTGCTTATGGGGAAACAGGAAAATTTCAACTCCCAAAGCTACAAGGGTTTTAATTGAACCTGTGGTTGACTATTTAGTGTTATGGGGCTATTTTAATGGGGCTTGATTCTTGACAAGGGGCCTCGTATCATTTTGGTTCTGGATGCATTTTATTTATATCACTTTCCCATTAAAATAGCCCTAGGAATTTTAATGAAATATTTGAGTTCGATCTTTTTCTAGTTCAAGTGTTGGTGTACTTCCAATTGCTTTTATGTATCAAGTTTAGAGCTTATTACAAGAGAGTCTTAAGAGCATAGTTCCCCTTGCAATCATGATATACCTTCCTAGTAACATGTTGAATTATTCACCATAGATAAATAAATGTTTCCCTAATGAATTCTTATTTTGATCAAGTAAATGAACATGGAGTCAATTTGTGGGTGTGCATTGTCAAACAAAGTTCCTGTTTTGTAGCTTTCAACTGTGTAGGAGGTATTCTACTGTGAACAATGTTTGATTAAAAAGAAATGTTCTCCAGCTAGGTATGGTAGATATATTGTAATGTCATGTTTAACTTTTTGACTCGTTCAAAATAAATAAAAGTGATTTGATCTCTCTCGTCACTTGTTAGACCTGTAATTAAAATGGATCTAGAATGGTGGTTAAATTTTTAGCACCATTGTGATGTCGTTTAAGCAAGCTTCTCATGAGGTTATAAAGTTACCATCCAAGTGTTTAAGCATTCACGTCAAATTTTTTTGGGAGGACCTAGAATTTTCAGGCCAAATAATTTATGTTGCATTAATGGAGGCATTCAGAAGGTTCATTTTGTTCAGTTCATGTCCAAAAAAATTGATAGAAAGGTCCCTTTACCTTCAAAACTCTTACACCTACACTATTATATATGGGATTTGGATAGAATGAGGCATGTTGGTTGTTACAATATTACATGTCCATATAAACATTCATGTGCAGTTATGCATCATTATTTCTAGGTGTTAGGTGTTCAAAATTTCAATACATTTTGGATGAAATACCTATTTTGAATGCCCTAGTGTGCCATTTTGGTGAAGGGCCCATATCTATTTATAGTTAGTCTCGAATTTGATCCTGTAGTGCATGTGCATTGCTACAACTTTATATACAAAAAATACCCAACAATTATAAAAAATACCCAAAAATGTATTTATACACCAACAAATATTTAAAATATTTATTCTTAGAGAAAATAATTATGAAAGAAAATGATTGAAATTTAAAATTATTAAATTTCCCCCCAAAATTTCAAAGTTAGCTTCAATTGTTCATGTCGACTTCCGCCAAGGGTTGTGACTCTTCACCCATGGCATCAACTATAAATAGGCCACCGAGTTGGTCTATTATATTTTTGGTCTTCACTTGGATGAATGGCACATGGTCTCCGCACAGGGTTTTGGCACATGTTTCTTATCTTCTATTAGTACCTATACTCACTCCCTTTGTCTAGAAGACTCTCTCTTGGCTACAAAGTTCTATAAAACTCTTGCTCTCAATTTGGGACTTCAACTCCTTCGATTGCATTGGTACAATGTAACTCCAGGTGCATTTTATATTGAAGTCATTCTTCTATCAAGGTAAAATATACCATAAATTAGCATGCCCTACCTCTTTAATGAATGAAAAAGTAAGCCTCAATTTTCTTAGGATAGACACTTCATGCAATCATATAGTAAGGGTTATTTCTCAGTGGCATGGCGGAGACCCACTTTGCTCAAACACTACAGGGGGTGATTTTAGCCTTTCTCTCGCTAATAGCACGAGGTTGGATGGAAACATGTATTACTCTCCCCTCGGTATTGACCCCATCAACTTTTGTGGGTGAGTCTTGATATGGATCTCCTGTAATTCTTTTCAAGCAAATCGTGAGGGTATCTTTGTGCCCGAGTGGTGCTTCTGTCATGGTATTCAGGATTGAGTGCATCAGGGGAGATGCATTCCCCAGTGTGCATGATTCCTCTCTCCCATCATGTGTTTAGTTGTTCCGAGAGTCCGAAGGATAAAATTTTGTCCGAATATGGTACTAGCTAAGCTAATTACAGTGTCTTGCAGAAACTTCAGATATAAAGTTTAATTTTATTAGAAATTAAAATAATTGCATGAATTTTATAGTGTGCACTGAATATTTGCATGGCATGCACCCATTGGGTCATTTAACCTGGGTTTGATTCTAATCATATGCATCTGTAACTTTGGGTATTGCGGATTTTAAAATATTCTAGAGCAAAGTCATTGTTTGGTTTCGATACAAAGGTATGGAGAATTTCAAAATCTGCAATATACTTAGATGCATATATGCATAGGATTAACGTACATCACCCATCATCACCCAACATCACCTAAGCAAGGAATTATTGCAAAAAATAAAATAAAAAAAATGGCTGCTTGACCCTCGTACTAGGTCACATGATAATGTACAATACCTTGAAACATGGTAGTCTTCAGTCTTCTCCAAGATGCGAAGAGGCACACGAGCAACTCGAGAAGCAAGCTACCAACAACACCTAAAATTATGGGTGCCTTGCCTACCATATTAGTTGGCCCTTCCGCAAAGGCCGTTGGAGGGGCAAAAAAATTAAGGAAATTATATCTTTCATAGCCTAACGTGCATACATCCAAGATAACTGTACCAATAATGACATTCTTACAATTTTGTCGAATGGTAGTCACTGCCTCTTGTGAATAATTGTTGCATTGATATAGTGTTGCATTTACCCCACATCACAGGAAGCCATATATTTGGTCATACACGTAAAGTTGGGGACCTTTGCTGATCAACACCATCTAGGAATTTATTCAGATTTCTCTCGAACTTTCTATCAGATGTAGACTTCACGGTGTCATTGCATATAATATTAGTATTATTACTGATCAAATTTGGTGGTGTGCTATAAGCATCGGCAAGGGGTTGCAACCTATTAATATTATGAAAAGGATACATTTCATAACGAACTATGCAGCTTCCTATCAAACCTCGAGCTCCTCGGCTTCTTTGAAGGCAACATTCTTGAAGAAGTAAATGAATACAAGTACCTCAAGATCGATTTCAATAACAAGCTTAATTGGGAGGATTGCAGAAAGAAAAGAATTTTAGGAGGGTGGAAAGCATTATATGAACTTCAAAATAGATGTAGAGAGGCAGAGCTATGGGATTGGAACACGATCAAAGTACTTTTTGGACTCCTAGTTTGTCCAGTGATATTATATGGGTGTGATTTGTGGGCTAGCAGCACCCTTGTTTCAAAATGGAAACAAACTGAAAAAATTCAAAAACGCTTGATCATGAGCAAGTTCAAAATAAAAAGTTTGGTTCCCTATGAGATAATGTTGAGTGAAACAGGGGCAGCTCCCATTGAAGCAATTTCCATGGTGCGTCTTATAAGGTATCTAAAAAGAATTGATCAAATGGGAGGAGGTAGATGGCCGAAATTTATCTTCAATGAAGGTATGAGTGAAAGAAAGAAATCATGGATGAGACAAAACAACAAATGGATGCAAAAATGAAATATTTACCTAAATGCATGTCCCACAAATAGTAAGGAGTTAAATAATTTTGTGTTGGAGAATTTCCGTAAGGGTATATGGGGAAAAGAGTTGGGTAGAAAGAAGAAGTATTATGTTCAAGAATTCAACCCCACTTGCGATCTCCAACAAATAGAATACATTGGAGCTAGCATTCCGTGGAGAGAAAAGGTTCTTATTGCTCAATTAAGAACTAACTCACATCAACTTCGGTGTGAAACGAGACCGTGGAAGAGACCTAAAGAAGCTTGGGAAGAAAGGGTATGTACTTTTTGCACTTCTGGGGCATTAGAATGAAAAAACATTTCATTTTGGAATGTGATGCTTTCAGAGACATCAGGGACGGTTATTGCAGTATGTTAGCATCAATTCCGTGGCTTTGTCTTTTCAGCGATGGAACTGTTAGAAGGTTGGGTCAGCTCATCATCAATTTGAGTAAGAAAAGGATTGAATTACAAAAGGCAAAAAACAAGGAAGATGGTGGTCCCATAGACTATTTTTAGTCTCGTGGACGTTAAAAATATCATTCATTCATAAAATTCCTACATGTTGTCTCTAGATATATCGTCGCTAGATATATCTCTCCAGCACTGCACGAGACCATAAATCCTTCAAGACAAGGAGTTTGTAGTTGTTCAGAAGAATTTAATGTAGATGTAGAAACTACCTCAGCTGAAAAATTGTTGAATAGTTTCCCAAGAGTCTCGTTAAAGACATGAGGCTGACTGGAAACATTATATGTATTGTAAAAATAAAATCCATCAACAATATCCAGTTAGATAGATGGAGAGCCTCAAACCACACTACCCATTGCACATGGACTGGCATCCATTGTGACCATCCACTCACTTAGAAGAATCCTCCTACCTTAGTACAAGGAAGAATGATGAACACCAACATCCTCCTCAAACTTGTGTTTTGTCATTGCTTTGTGTCCTGGTGGGCTCAATTTTTATAACTATCTACTTTGGTCACTAGAGAAAGACCATACTTTGTTTTTTGTTTTGTTAGGATACTATTTTCCCAAAGGATTATGAGTAGATTTTTTTGCTTGAGGTGGTACCACCATGTGCATTCTATTTTCATTTGTATGTTTAAGATAGTTGTAAATTTTTCATTTAATGAAAGTTTGCCTTGAAAAAAAATATAAAGGCCCTTAACAAATACAATTATGGGAATGGCATGTACGTGCTTTCTACTACATTTCTCAATACTATTGCTGTTTGACCACATGTCCCAGGATGTCTGCAGCACACCCCCAAATTTTTTCATGGGACATCGAGTTGGGGACGACAATGATATATAATAATAGTAAAATAAAATGTAAAAAATATTAAAAATTAATATTTCACCATAAACATTTTTCATAGCTTCAAGCTTATAAGGATAACGAGCTCTATTATGTAGTTTTATGCAAACACTTACACTTGTAAATATTCAAGCTCGAGTGTGCATATTCCTCTATTCAAAAGTGGCATGTTTGGCTAATGTTCTGGAGGATATGTATGACACACATGGAACCTTTGATGAATTGAAGCTATTCACTAAGATTTTTAGAAGGTAGGTCATTTCCGCAATCGCCATCATGATTTTTCACATCGTAATCTATATTATTGTGTGGGTAATTATATATTATATTGGCTATTGAGATGGGACCTCTCCTTGACAGAAAAATTTCTGGACCATATGAAGCTCTGCTACAAAATATTTTACGATTTTGTTCACAAATTGGTTTGCAAGGTAGAGAAAAACAAGGGCGTGAATTACTGAGATGTTTCCTAAAGGGAGTAAGTAGTACTGATGAATTTTTAAATTGTGTTATTCATGTAAGAATTAATGCACTCACAAGCCTTGTAAGAGGTATTAATCCAAGTATACATTTCTTACTTTGAATGCCTGTGCCTCTCTAAGCCAACGTTTAAGTATGGGTTGGGTTGTGCTTCTTAACCATGATCTTATTTACCCGAACATCAGTCTATTGTGTCAGAGTCTGCTGAGCCAAGGGCTTTTCTCTCGTTCATTCAGTCAGAAATTAAAGAAAGTCATATTGAAGGTATGAGTTAGTGTCGATAACTATGGGACTCATACTAAGCTAGGATTTCTTTTGTAAGGGGTTCCATGGTAGTATAAGTATAATTTCAAAGGGTCACCTTGAAGTCAAACCCTAATGAAAATATGGCAACATTATTAGTATTGTATCATTACCTTTTCAGTTCAGTAATATTTATATGGCTTCTTAGTTCAACAACAATGATGATATTTGTACAATTCCACCATCAGTAAAATTAACAACAGGTAGAGGGGTCAAATTCATAAATAAATGAGGATTCATCAAGTTTGGAACCATAGAGATTCAACAGATCTACACATGAAATTCCAAAATGGAGGCCTAAACATTACAAAATACGAAAAAACTCGAAACCTTGCCAATAAGTATACCACTCGAAACCTTTCCAAATTTAACGTCTCTTGTTGCTTTAAAAGAATTTTAATATATTATTTTCTAATATAATTGGGTTTCCAAACTTTTGTTGAGTTTCGGGCAAGTCAAATTTTCCCCTTGTGCTCTTCAGGAAGAATGGAGCACACATCCAAAATTATGTTTTGAATGTATTGGTTAAATGTATAAACTTTAGGTGTATTTTAATCCATATTATTGAAAAGAGCTTCCAAGTTTTTCACTATGTCTGTTATCGTAAGGCCATAACCTTCTTCCATCTGTATTGAGAAAAAACACAACATCAATATAGGTAATTTCTCTAGAGTTGGAGTAGAAAAAGTGCTATATTGCCTTAAAAGTGTAGGATCTTCCATGCTGTGTAAAAACAAGCAATGCTAGTCAAATTGATGTCAATGAATCTCTCCATCTTATGTGAAAGCTCGAATAAGAATATAGATGAATTTGAAGCATACCTTTTGTCCACTGAGCTGATAACATTTCCAGCTTCATAGTTTGAGATTTTGTATTTGTCAACGAAGTTCTTTGAAGCATCTATAAAAATCCATGGAGGAATTATTGTCTTGGGAAGCCTCACATACATTTCCATTGAGCTGATAATATTTCCATCTTCACAGTTTGAGCTGATAACATTTCCATCTTCATAGTTTGATATTTTGGATTTGTCAACGAAGTTATTTGAAGCATTTGTAAAAATTCATGGAGGAATTATTGTCTTGGAAAGCCTCAAATACATTGTTAAGAACATTTCAAATACCAACGAAGAATGAACGAGTAGTGATCAAACATAGACTACAAAATTCTACATAGGCTAAATTAATTAGCTCAAAATCCCCCATTTCAACATATTACTTCGTCTCAGGCATTGACATAATCCCAACCTCCACAAAAATAATAGTTAAGTTATGGGAATCCCAAACAATTGGATTTGTTGTCTTCCTAGGTTTTAGGAGTGTAGCCTCCTCTTCTTCCTGGCCCACCACCAACTTCATTATTGGTAGCATCAACATTATCAACATCAAAAACCACATTACCATCTTCGATAGGCAATGTGTCATCTCTTTTAAGGTCACTAATGGCACAAAGTGTAATATCTAGGGTTAGGTGGTTAGTATAAAATACGTCTGAAGGAGATTTGACGATGTTGTATGTGATATTTCTAAATGAGCTGTTGGGATTATTTGGGATTATTATACAATCTATACAACTCAAAGGAAGGTCCCCTATAGATTGCTAGACTATTTTATTTGACATTTCCTTTGATTAATGGTCATGCAGAAAGAGAGAGAGAGAGAGAGAGAGGAGAGAGAGAGAGAGGATCTTGGAGATGAAAATTTCCACCCAGATCGGTGTGTAGGACACCTTTTATCTAAATCCATGTTTTTGTATTTTTGTAGTCTTGAGCAAATGAAGTTTGGATTTATATACACATATTATTGAGCATGTTTCAAGATCTAGATGAATGAAAATAAAATGAATTTGTAGTGAGTTTTGTGTACCTTTTGTCTAACTTGTGCCTTTGTTGATGCCACAACTAGTATATTTGTGAACAATGCTACCCCAGTTCATTTGCATGTAGGTAAAAACTACATAAATTTTTGAATTCACTGTCAGATTTCTGATGTATCCATAAAGCTACCAAACTTGGAATTGAGCAAAACTTGGTGATGCAGAAGAGTCGAGTTTGACTCAGTTTGGTAAAAAATCATGAAAACTAGGAAAGTTGGAAAATAAAGATATACAAATATTTTAACGAAAAGAAAATGCCTTGAGAATATTATGACCTTGGTCTTTTTTTTGGTCTGTTGAATTTTCATGGTATAAAATTGCCCAATAGTGATAAAAATGACCAAGCAGTGACCAAATTTGGGGTAATGAAGGGTTTATGTAGGTTGTCAAACACGTTTAACTTGGTTAAGTGGATTTTGACTCAATAAACCAATTCATACTCTTACTTGCTAGTCAAACTCATGTTGAATAAATTAAACTGTCAATGGGCATGTTTGTATCACATGAGTAGGAAAAAATCGTTGATTTGGAAATTTGTTTCAAACTTGCATTGTCATGTGTTCGAGTCACAATTTTGGTAGTACTGGTTGCACTGAGAGGTGCCTTACCACCGAGTACATAAGATATGTTGTTACATAATGTATGACTATGTACATGAAAACCAAAAAAAATGAAAAATGATCACTAAAATAAATTACATGTTGCCTGCATTACATTTGGAAAAAATAAATGCACATATACACCAACCTATATCAACATCATGTATCTATGTTGGTATCTATTAATCAACAATAGGCCTTTCTATACTTATCCCATTCCTTTTCTTTTTCCATTCACCATGGAGATTTTCTTCCTTTATATATTTTATGAAGTTAAATGAACTATACCAATCCTTACCCCAAGTTGAAGGGTGTTATATTATCTGAAGATGTTTGAAGAGAGGGGGAATGCCTAGGTTTTTTTAAACCCCAGATTAGATTACGAAATTGGAGGGTTAAGATCCAATTCATTTTTATCAAATGGGTTTTCAGTGATAGGTGCATCAGGTTTCATGATGGTCAAATTTCATTCTAGAGGCATGCTCACCAAATTTTGTGGAAAATGCTATTACTAGTAGTTTTCCTGTTTTCTAGGAGCCACTTGTAAAAATTGACCATGTCGCTTTTGTCTTTGTGAGCTCATGTTGTGAATGATATTTTTCTTATACATGCCAACATTTTCATGACATTTCTATTTTTAGGCTTTCAACAGTTCTGGATTTAGGGCTTGCATGGTGATCTTAAGCATATATTTGGGTTTGTTGCAGTGAGTCCGATGAGTCTATTTTTATTGACATCCATGATTCTGCTATTTGTAGGCATGCTGTAGTTGGCTTCAGTATCATAGCACGGTAGGAGTTACCTTGACGTGGTTATATTTAGCATTTCTTGTTGTGGTAGGCATGGGTTCCAATGTGCAGTAATTTCACAAGTGGAGGTGTTCTTTGTGTGACCATTGTTAACAATTAAGAGGGTTGTCACTTGAGGCGTGTTAAGAATCTCAACCTCCAAACCCTAATTTGACCTCCTTTGGTATATTTTGTAGTCTGGTATGTTTGTCCAACTTAATCTATATCCTCTTCTCATGGTTTGATTTCTAAATTTACTAGTAGATGATTCTTTACTGATTTTGGAAATGCTAATTTGCATTGGTATTTGTGCTATTTCAGCCAACTAAAACTATAAATTGACTTGATATATTTGGCTAACTAAAACCCAAGTTTGACTTGTACTATCTTTAAAAAACTTAGGTCTACCTTATGTCTATGTAAAATTTTGGTTGAAAGTTTACATGAGGCACAATCATTCAAGAGTGAAACTAGCATTTGAAATATGCATGCAACTTTTCTAACCTCAAAAAGTCAACTTGGTTTATTGGAATCCCTTGGATGTGAGTTCCATGGAGTTCAATCAACAACTAAGTGTAGTGGTGTTAGAGCGTATTATTGCATATACTTGGGTGTATTCTTGAACTAATGAGAGGAAAATTGTTGTAATGGATTTTAATTAGCAACTTATGTACATAATTATCAGTGAGTAGCAAAAATTTTTAGTGATCAAGCGTTGTAGAAACTTATTTTCATCCTATATAGCAGGTGTACCATCTAAACAACGACTATGTTGGAGTTAAGGAACTAATAATAAGAATTATTTCCACTAGATTGAGGTCAAAACAATTAATTGACAATAGTCTTTATAGCTCTTTAAGTCCTGTGGTTGAATAATTGTGTCTTGTTACAGTGATTTGGGTGACCATAATTGTTATTCATCCTTTTCCAACCATTTTCGTTGTTTCCATCACTACATGCACTGTTATTTATGCAACCAATGTTGTATTCATCACTATGATGCAAACAATCTTTTGATTGATATAATAATAAGGTTTGATTATGCCATGTATTTATAGCTCTTTCAATCTCGTTGCTGAATAATTATGCTCTTTTACAGCGCTGTGGCTTCACGTAATGCCTTTTTTTTGTTCTACATTCATTTAAGGTGCATTTTGGTTTCTTTTTATCATTCATAGTTGTAGTTCACTAATGAAATTGAATCTCCCTCTTATTATTTGACTGAGTTTTCCTGTGCCCTTGGTTCCTTGCATGCATCTCGATGAAAAATATTTCATGTGTTAATCACTTTCTATTTTTACACATTTTTCTTAAGTTGTTGAAAACATACCGTCACTAAGGACTCCTCCTTGTGACTGTAAAGGCACCGGTTCAAAGGGAAGAGTAATTAGCAAGTGATCTTAGACTAATTTCTTGCAGTTATTTTATAGAGATATCAACTGTTAAATATTTTCCTCTCACTTTTTCTTTGAAAATATTGTATTGAAGAATAAATCAAATCTACCCAGAACTGCTATCTAAAAACCTTTATTAGGTGTCACTAAGGAAATTGTTTGAGGTAAATTTAATCATGAGATTAGCCATTTATGAACTTTTTCACGCAAAAATATTTGCAAGTCTAGTAAGTCTCATTCAAATATCCATGTTGATTGCCACTAAAGTAGTATTGGTTTCTAGGAAAAAGAAAGCAAGAGATTGGTTTATATTAGGAGTGTGGCATATCAAAATTTTAAAGTCTAGCTTTTGACTCTGTGGACCCAAGGAAACCATGGGTTGGTTCACGATAGGTTTTTTTGCTATAGAAAATTTAATGTTTATTGTACTTGCTTGCAGGAATTATTTGGAGATGGTGATCGAGCTACAATTCTGACACAAGGTTCAACAAACTAATCCTTTTGGCTTAACACATGTTTATGTGTATGAAAATATAACTTTGGAGGTGAGGTTATAATATTAGACATCTACAATTTTATTTTCTTAATGTCATGAAAATGTGGCCATGAATTATGGGTCTATTCTTATTTTCCTATATTATATTGATCATAATAATTTATATTAGGTTTGAAACACATTCTTGATTCCAAAAAATATAGGATTTGTGTTTTTTCAACTATTGTGAAGTTAATGATGGACTAATCTTATCCAAACGTTTGTATATCACGAAAAATGATCACATAGCCACTATAACCATATTTTGGTCATGATTTTAATAGAGGCATTGCCTTAAACTTTCACCTCATATAATTTACTTTCTTTCTCATTCCATATAGGGAGTTTAACACATTCATTGATTGTGAAGTTTGGAGTTTAATGCAATTTTTATTTTGTTGTATAAATCCTTTATAGTCTACTTTAGTTTATATTCTAGTGTTCATTGTTTTTCATGTATTACACTCTGCATTGTATCTTCTTTTGTTTTCAGAAAATGAACTCAATATTGATGGTAAGAAGCAAGGATTGAAGAAAGAAGAAAACAATAGCACTAGAGCAATAAAAGCAAAAAGAGAGAGAGAGAGAAGTGAACCACTCTAGTGATACCTTTAGAGCCAAAATCCCTTATGAGACACACACATGGAGACTAGTGGTTAAGTCTTCAAAGTTGGTGAATTCACCTACAATTCCTTGGAAACACAATGGTAATGTTTTGAAGCGATGAAATAATAATTCATGTGTAAATTGTAGTCCAACCAATATTAAGTTGGAAACTCATATTGTAATACCTGACATTTCATATAATATATTAATTTATGTGGTTAAAATTATTTATACTTGCACTTGATATTGTTTAGTATTGTAATTAACATATGTAACTTTGCATTTTCATATTAGATGAACATGCACATTATATGGCATTTTTTTTTTTTTTTTTTTTAATTTTGTCACAAAATCATACTAATTAATTTATGTTGAGTAATAATGAACACATATAATCAATCTTAAACTACTAAATTAGTAGTTTAATTGATTAATGATGAATACAAATAAAATAAATATATGATTAAATTGGTCATTTATAATGATCATCAATGAAAGTAAATGAAATGAATATAAATTACTAAATTAGTCGTTTATATAATCAATATGAAGTTACCAAAAACGATAAATTTTACTACTGCAAATGATAGATTTGTGATTACAAATGACAACCAAATTTTGCATATATAAGACTATTAGTAGCTAATTTACAATATCTTATAACACAACGAA
Source organism: Pinus albicaulis (assembly GCA_034641835.2). Taxonomy (NCBI): domain Eukaryota; kingdom Viridiplantae; phylum Streptophyta; class Pinopsida; order Pinales; family Pinaceae; genus Pinus; species Pinus albicaulis. The sequence goes on from JAXQQM020076935.1 coordinate 20,730, forward strand.
AATTTAGTCATATTTCTTTGGTTATTAATTAGTTTCAAACAATGAATAAAATTTGCATATATATATGTCTACTAGTAGCTAATTTATAGTATCTTATAATACGACCAACCTTTTGGGTCATATTGCTTTGGTCATTAATTGGTTTTCTCTGGTGATCATTTAGTAGCATATTTTGTTGTATATTTGGTCATTAATTGTGGCAATTAATGACTAAATTAATGACTAAACTTTGCATATATGTGACTATTAGTAACTAATTTATAGTATCTTATACACAACCAACATTTTAGGTCGTATTTCTTTGGTCCTTAATTGGTTTTCTCGAGTAATCATATAGTAATATATTTTGTTGTATATTTGGTCATTAATTATGGAAATTAATGACTAAATCAATGTCTAAATTAATGAACAAATTTATGAATAAATATAATACTAGATGATAAAATTGAGACAACCAATTAATGACTAAGCTAAAAACGACTAAAAATTGGTCATGTTATAAGATACTATAAAGTAGCTACTACTGGTCACTGACTGAAAAATGGTCATTTTTATGCAAATTTTAGTTATTTTTTTAGTAACTAATTAGCCACTTTGTACTAGTGTGTGGTACAATATGCACATAAATATTCTAGAATATTTTCTTCCCAATATCTTCTATGCAGATGCACAGCCTTGGTAATAATTTCTTCAATTACTGTATTGGTAGATTCAACTTGTCCATTTCCTTGTGGATGATATGGAGTGGATTTCTGATGTTTGAATTTTCATTCCTCCATTATCTTCTATACCATCTTGGATGTAAATTGAGTACCTTGATCTGACATAATTTTCCTTGGGACACCAAATCGAGTGAAAATATCCTAAAAAAGAAATGAAACTACAACATTTTCAGTAGCAAAAGAAAGTGCTTTAGCTTCTACCCATTTATGTACAGACAAGAGTGTACCTTTTTTGTCTTGACGATGTATTGATTGTACCAATAAAATCTAGTGCCCATTTTTCAAAAGGTTCAATGAATACTCGAGGGTGTAGAGGCATTTCATCCAAAGGAATAGGATTCCCCATTCTTTGAAAACTATCACATCTCTTAACATACTCTTTGGCATATTTAAAAAGAGAAGGCCAATAATATCATAAGAGAAGAACTTTATAAATAGTTCTTTTATCAACAAAATATCCTCCACATGGTTCATCATGATAAGATTTTAGTATCTATGGTCCGTCATTCTCTCTAACACATCTTCGAATAATTAGATCCGGGTCCGTCTTGTACAATTCTTCATTTATCCATAAATAAGATGCACTAGTTTGAATAACCTTCTTTTTCTCTCGAGGAGACAAATATGATGGTAACTTCCTTGTGGAAATATAATTAACAACATCTGTAAACCAAAGAGATTTAATAGATATTGCAAAAATATATTCATCAAGAAAAATATCTTCTACATGAATATCGTTATTATCATTTCGGATTCTAGATAGAAAATCAACAACTGTGTTTTGCTTTCCTCTATCCAAAATAGTAATAATGAATTATTGTAATAACAATAACCATATTATAATTCTTCCATTAGTAATTGACTTATTCATTAAATATAAAATTGTAGAATGATATGTGTGGATGAAGGTTTCATAACCAATGATATAATGTCTGAATTTATTGATGGTATGTACAATGACAAAAAAATCCTTTTCTGTTACAGTGTAATTTTGCTCTGCAGGGGTGAAAGTATTGTTTGTATATTAAATAACATAAGGAGTCAAATATTTATGTCATAATACAACTCCTAAAGCTGTATCTGAGGCATAAGTTGAAATATGAAAAGGTAGTTTCCAATTTGGTCCTCTTAAAATGGGTGCTTGGGAAATATTTTCTTTCAATGTTTCCAAAGCTTTCTGGCAGTCAGAATTCCATATGAATTCACAATATTTTGTAAACAATTTGAAAAGTGGAGAGGAAACCTTTGTAAAAATTTTCTATAAATATTCTTTAATAGACGGTAAAACCAAGAAAACTTCTAACATCCCTTTGAAAAGTAGGAATTGATAGTTTAGATATGACTTCTACCTTAGATTTATCCACTGTAATTCCATCTCCTGAAATATGGTGGCCTAGAACAATTCCCTCAGTAAACATCATAAAACATTTTTCATGGCTTAATGAGAGAATTTCTTCTTTACATCTAATGAGAAATTTTTACAAATTTTTAAGAACTTATTCAAAATAATTTCCATAGATGGTAAGATCATTCATGTAAACTTCCACACAATCATGAATTAGATCAGAAAAAAATGCCTAGAGATTCCCTTTGGAAAGTTGTTGGTGCGTTACTTAACCCAAAAGAAAGTACTCGGTAAGCATAAGTTCCCCATAGACAGGTAAAGGTTATTTTATCTTGATCTTCTGGAGCCACTTGGATTTGGTTATATCCACTAAAACTATCCAAGAATGAAAAATACTTTTTCCCTGCCAATGTATCAAGGACTTGATCTATAAAAGGAAATGGAAAACGATATTTTAAATTGGCTTTATTCAATTCCATATAATCAATGCATACTCTCCATTTTCCATTCTTGTTCGTAACAATTACCAAAGGTGATACCCATTGAGTATCTGATATTGGATAAATGAAATTCACTTTTAACAATTTTTGTAGTTCCTCCTTAACATGACTTTCCCTTAAGTTTGGATTCATCCTCCTCCGGGGTTGTCAAATTGGTATGACATTTTATTCAATACAAATATGATCCATACAAGTGTTTGGGTCAATTCCTTTCATATAAGTGTAATCCCATGCATAAGCAGAGGAATGTTCCTATAACATCTTCATTGATTCCATATTTTGAGATTCTTCGAGATTATTATTGATATTCAATGTTTTCCCTGGAAAAATTTCTATTAAATAATTGCCAAATTTCTCCATAGAATGTAAAGTCATTTGTCGTGATGATAAATATTCAATATTACATTGTTCTTGAAAACTTAGTTTTTTTTCACAATGTGAGGAAGATTCATTATTTTCCATTAAATTCAAAATCTGATCTTCTTCATCTATTTGTGAAGTAGAAAAATTGGTCGTATATCAAAGTTTTCATTATCATCATCTATCCATTATTCACTTTCTACTTCTATTGTTGTTTTTGCTGGAGGATGTAATGTGAATTTATTTGTTGATGTTAAACACCATGTTGAAGCACACACATGGTGTATGAGGAAGATAAACACACACACACAAGAAACTAAACACACAATGAAAGATAAGCGTGAGGCTTTCTTATTTTCCATTATACAAAGATGGACATTTATAGTACAATGGTGTGACTCTTGGTTTTTCATTCCAAGGTCACTTGGACTCCATTGTGACTTTTCATATTCCACACCTACCCATGTAGGATTAGGTGTTCCAACATCCCCCCTTAATCCGAAGGGGTATGTGTGAGTCCAAGAAAAGAGTTGTAATACAATATGCAAAGTATACATGGCAGCACTTGGGCTGATTCAACTCTCTGAAATGTTGGAAAAAAGAGGTGGTTTTAGGATGACCACAAACACTGGAACGCAATACATGTTGCAGTTCCCGGAACTCTTCCAAAACTGGCAAGAAGCTGAAGGCTTCTGCTAGAGGAATTGTCCCTCATAAAAAAGGGAGACCTTCGACCTAAAAGAAGGGAGGTCTACTACCTGTGGTGGTTTTAGGTTGTCCACCAACCAAAGATGACTCTATATTGGGGTCAACCCGGCCCAAAAGAAATGAAAGTTTTAGGTTATCCACCAACCAAAGATGATGGTTTTAGGTTATCCACCAGCGAAAATGATGGTTTGGAGTTGTCCACCAACCAGAAGGTATGCTCATGAGCATCCACATGTCTGCGGCTACATCTGCGAATGGGAATGAGAGATTGTGGCTCAGGCTCACTTGATCTGTCGTCGAAGCTTGTACATGACCACCATTTTCCCCCCTGTCAGGGACAAGGTGAGATGATGGCGAAAACTCAACTGCAAGTTTGTTCAATATACGTGAACAAGTTCTAACATGTGTCGTAAACATCTTCTTGGCTGCTGATGCCCATTGCCAAGAAGCGATCCATCCAAGATGAATCTTGGTTCTTGCAAGAGGCTTGTGTCTGAAGCATCTGTCTGAAGAATGGGTGTGCCGACCACAGTGCTTGCATGGATGAAGATCAAAACAGTGATCTTTCATATGGCCAACTCGATCACAGTGTTGGCATTTCTCAATCTGTTGTTGTTGTGGAATAGGATCTGGAACAGCTGCAGGTGAACTGTCATACATGAATCCGGCACTCTGAAATATGATGGGCTTGGTGTAATCCGGAATATGAAAGGACACATCCTTGTCATATCCAAGACCAGTTCGGTGCTTGTTATGGACAAGCTCTTCCCAAGGTCTGATGATGGGCTTAGGAAGTGCAGGTTGAACTGCTGCATCTGCATGTACATCTGCTCTAGTACAAGGAACTGAATGGGAATCAACTGGAACTTTGCTGACTTGCTGTTTATGGGAGTCTTTCACAATGTTCTGAACAGAAACAGGTTCAGAATGGTGACTCTTTTGCTGAAGTTCTTCTTGCTGAAGCTGGGATTCCAACTGCAAAAACTCAATCTTCTCTTGTGCATCTAGCAAACAACTCTGAATGTTACATAGAGCATCCTTGCTCATTTTTATCATATCATGAACATTTGAATGAATGAGGTCATTCAACAACATTAATGCCTCATTGATTTTGGCCATTTAAACAACGTAGGCTTAAAAAATAAAAGGGTGTCGGCTTCAACCGAAAATGCACCCGTTTACAATGCGATTCAACAAACACAAATGACTGCAAAGAATTTCCAACTATGGAAATCTCAAGTACAAAATCTGCTCCTCAAATGATGGAGGACAATCAACAATTTTTCAACAACTCAAGTACTGAATGAAGATGAAAATCAATGTCAGTTCAATACAATATTTCTGCAAAATATTTTGTAAATGTGTCGCTGAAATACTAGTGCAAGGGGCCTTTAAGGCAGCTGAATTTCTTCTTCAAAGAGTTGTTTTCAATGATGGCAAACTTGTCTTCAAATATGAAATTCTTCAAAAAATCACCCTTATGCCACAAATCATAAAATGTCAAATCTGCAAATTTCTCTATATATATTCAGTCCATCTTCTTCATATGTCGATTTTCTCTTTTTCTGCTGTTCAAATTTCTCTCTCTCCTCTCTCTCTGCTGTTTTTTTTTTTTTTTAATTAATTAAAAATTAATTAAAAAATGGGAATAATTAAAAATAGAAGTAATTAAAAAAAATGGAGAGGGAAATTTATTTGGGAAGGGGAATTTAAAAAAGGTGGGGATTTTAAAAAAAAGAAAGGGAGTTTATTAAATTAAATGGGAAGGAATTTATTAAATTAAATGGAAAGGGAATTATTAATTTAAAAAGGGAGGGGATTCACTTTTAAAAAGGGAAGGGGAACGAATTTAAAAAAAGGGAGGGGAATCGAATGGTGAGGTGAATTAAATGGGAGGGGAGGGTGTATATTTCAAAAATCGAATTTAAAAGAAAAAGGGGAGGCGTAGATTGTAAGAGCCGTGGGGATGTATGCGTGAGGTAAAGAAGCGATAAGGTGTGGGGGCTGCGTTAGTAAAGATGGATGAGGGGTATTAATTAAAAGATTGGGAATTTAAAAGGGGAGGGATTTTAATAATGGAAAGGTATTTTAATACAAAAAAGAATTAATTTAAAACGGGAGGGCCGTATGTAATGGTGGGCAATGTAAAAATTTTAAAAATTAGATGTTGGAATTTGAAATTAAAAACGAGAATTAGAGGGAGGGCGGAATGGGTGAGGCGATGTGAGCGTTTAATGCAGAAGGTTGAGTGTAGGTGCCGTGGGAAGATGTGAGGTGTGGGGAATCAATAGGAGAGGCCGTAGGTTGTGGAGCTCGGTGAGTGGAGTAGGGTGAGGCCGTGGACAGGAGCTCGGTTGAGTGATAGGTGGGTTGGGGAGTTTGAACGCTGGAGCGATAAGGTATGGCTGTGACTAAGCGATGGGTGAGAGCTCGCAAGGTGAGGGTAGAGTGCCACGTAGAGTAAGTTCAGGTGCGGGTAATGCAAGGGACGCGTTTTTTTTGAGGCGGAGTGTAGTGGTGAGGGGTCTGCGGTGAATGAGAGATAACGGTGGAGTTGGGAAGTGAGGGTGATAGGCGTAAGGGATCTGCGTTGCAGTCGAGCGTTGAGACTGGATTTGAGGGCGTAAAGTGTAGGGATGAGTGCAATGGAGCGTGCGCTTGAGTGGAGGGCAGCCGAGAGGGAGGGTAGGCGCAGGTGAGAGCAGGAGAGCGCGCGGGTTGAGTGGTAGAGCAGACCGGCGTGTGAAGAATGAGCGGAGTTGTGTGCGCGTAGGGAGAAGAGAGGGAGCGCGAGGGGGGTTCAGGTAAGGTAGGCGTGGAGGGTTAATGCATAGTGAAATCGAGTGGAGTGGTAAGGAATAAGCGCTGAGCAAGGGGGCCGAAAGGCTATGGAGAGTTGCAGGATTTTTTTTTTTAAATTTTTTTATTTTATTTTATTTTTTAAATTACAGCAGAGAAGAACAGAGAATCTACATTTTCTTCCAGCAGCAGAATTTTCTTCCTTTCAAATATATAGCAGAATGGACAAAGTGCAGAAACGAGGGAAACAATAGAATTTTTCCAGCAGCAGAGAAACCCAGAATTGCAGAATTTTCCAGAGAAACCCAGAATTGCAGAATTTTCCAGATTATTTCAACAGTAAAACCCAGAAATCTTTCTCAGGAAATGTGGCATAATTTCTCCAGTAAAAACTCACAAATTTTTCTAATAAAAGCCAGAAACTTCTTCTTCTTCAGAAATTCAATTTAAACACTTTTCAACAGCTCTTTCAAAATGATGCAGATTTTAATGAGCAGAAATTGCAGAGAAAAATTAGAATGAAAACCTTCAGATGGGCAGTGCTGCCTTCTTCAAAACCAATGCTGAATGCTGCCAATTTCTGAATGTTGCTCCTTCTCCAAAACACTTTTGAATGGCGGCAAAAACACTGCTGCAGAAATCTCTGAGTGCTTCAGATGTGCAGTGCTGCTCCCAAATTCTGAGTGCTGCAAAAATGCCAAGAATTTTTGCAGATATGCAGGCCATAAACACAAATGGCTCATTCAATTTGGAGCAGGGCCAGCAATCGCCCGCTCTGATACCATGTTAAACACCATGTTGAAGCACACACATGGTGTATGAGGAAGATAAACACACACACACAAGAAACTAAACACACAATGAAAGATAAGCGTGAGGCTTTCTTATTTTCCATTATACAAAGATGTACATTTATAGTACAATGGTGTGACTCTTGGTTTTTCATTCCAAGGTCACTTGGACTCCATTGTGACTTTTCATATTCCACACCTACCCATGTAGGATTAGGTGTTCCAACAGTTGAGCTTCCATTAGAGATAAACATATCACCATATATACAACTGATAAAAGTATCGTCTATAGCTAACCATGGTCTACCTAGAATCAATGGATGTCCACCTAAATTATTCTTGGGTGTTAATATCATGAATTCAACAGGATATTCCCAAGAATCTAAAGATACAAACACATCTTCTAACACACCATCAGGTTTGATAATAGATCTGTCTACTAGTTGCAACATTGTAGGTGTATATTCAAGATTAGGGAGTTTCAATTGATCCATAGTTTTTTTAACCATGATATTGATAACTACCCCTAAATAAATCAATGCATTCGGAATTTAAACCCCATTAATGTGTGTTTTCATAATGGGACTGTTGGACCTCCAAAATGTCTTCAAAATGTCATACACTTTCACCTTTATTTCCATTTTATTGCTCTAATTTCATCACCTTGTCACTTCATAACCTTACATTTTCATACTCATAATGGTTCACATTAGTATTTTCCAAAATTATTATTTTCATGTATTTAGAGTGAATTTATGATTAAAAGTTAGAAACATAACATGTATTTGCTTATACCTAAAAGTGGCTTGAGTTTGATGACATGTGTAGGTCATTTGGAAGCTTCCAAGAAACTCTTATGTGGCTTCTAAGGAACAATTTCGAATTCTCTTCAAGATTGGAAGAAGATTTGGGATAGGAATAAACCATATCTCTGCATGGTGAAAAATCATGGATAAAGGGATATGTGTCTAATTAGTTTATATTTTTATGGATCTAGGGAGAAAATAGTGGATCTCCATTAATAGAGAAGCTTCTTATATTCTTGTATAAATAGGAGATCATTCTCCTCTCAAAGGCATGTGTAAATTTTAAGAAATGCTCATGTTTTAAATAAATAAGTTGGATTTGGAACCATGCTTATGAGTGATATTCACTTTGATTTGGTTATGCTTACATTTGGAGCCTCTCAACTTTCGATTCTCATGTCCTTTGGATTGGCCATTCAATGAATGTGAGATGTATCAAATTCTTTTCATTTCTTTATGTCTAGTTTAAATTTCATTTATGTGCTTTTATAGATTAAGTTTTATTGCTTTCATATGCTCATTTCTTTTATGTGTTTTTGCAGGTTAAGATTCATTATTTAACTTTTCTTTCATTTCATTTGTATAGTTAAGATTGCATTGTTTTGAATTTCATAGATTTTAATTAATTTATTGATTACCATTAGAATATATTTCATTTCACGAGTGGTGTGATTTTCAATTTTTGCAAGCAAGATAGATTAGATTTCCTACTTTCCTAAATTAGAATTCAATTCATGTCATAATTAGCATAGATTCACTTTCTTGTCATTAGATTAAGTTTGATTTTTAATTCCAAAGGTGTTGTTTGATTTACTGGTTTCTATAATAGATTTATTTTTATATCAATTGTTATTTTTTTCATTTAATAGATTAATATTTTTCTTTGAAATTGGAAATCGATCTCTAGCACATATGGTGCACGTGTGCCTCACAAGTCCACGGACCCCCAGGTTGATAATTTATGAAAACGAATTTAAGTAATTAAATTACCTCTATAGGGACTACATGGATCTAAACAATTTTGAATTTTTGTCTTTCCCATCATGATATCTGCAATTTTTCCAACTAACTAGATTCTTTTAACTTTTTTTTTTTCTTCCTGGTTTCTTCAGACTTAACTCCCTGATTGTCTTTGCAAATATTGTATTTCTTTGATAGCTTGTAACAAAAGATTTTTTATACAAACTTTATTCATTTCATGTATCATGTCACAATCTGGCAATACAATATGCTTTTCTATCCCTTTGTCAATTTTCAATCTTTCAGGTAAAGGTGGATTTTGAACAGAAACTAAAGGTTTTTTTATAACGGAAGTTGATTTTATTGGAGTATCATCAGAATGTATAGGGGTGCTTTATTTTTTAGGATCTCCCTCCTGATGAAGAGATGTCTCTTTCTCAGAGATGCCATCCTTCTCATATTCCCGAATAACAAAAAATAGTGACTTCTTTTCCAATACTCTACCAGATCTAAGTTGAACATTGTTTATATCCAACGGAGTTATCATGTAATTTTGGAAATTATGCCCTTCTACATTGTAAACATGTTGTGAATTTTTATTATTTGGATTTGGAATTGGCTGGGAAGGCAATTGATTTTGATTTTGTGGAAATGGTAATGAAAGTTGTGGATTTGGATTTTGAGGTTGAAAGGGTTGAACAGGCTGGGGAAAATATTGTTGTGGAAAAATAGGGCAAGGTTGTTGAATTTGAGGATATTGAGAATACTTACCATAATTATTTTTCCCTCCTTGTGCCGATGGTTGAGGCTAAGGCTGCCAAGGCATGGGTTCAGTCCAATTACTTTGTGGTGGTTGTGCATATGTTTGAGTAATGAAACCTTGGGTCATATTTGATTGTATATTTTGCCATGGTCTCTTAGCAATAAAAAAAAGAGGTTTTTCTTGATTAGGTATTAATTCCTCTTTATAAACAACTTTAAGACCTGGAATTGAAGGACATTCCTTTGTATCTTGATTTTCTGCACATATAACACAGGTTTCTACACTTTTTAGGTCAAGAGGGAATTCTGTCAAGGCATGCTTCTTTCTACATTTTGGAAAAAATATAGATAATGCAACATTTTTGGCCTTTTTCTTGTTTTGTATTTTAAGGGTATCTATTTGTTCACTAATGCTCCCCAAAATTGCTATTTTGAAATTTTCAAGCAAGTTGCCTATTTCTGCTATACTTACTGTTCCAACTGCATATTTTTTAATCCTAAACATAACATGATCTCTTAGATTTTTTTAGTTCTATCCATTCCTCTTGAAATATGTGTACAAATTTCACAAATGTCTCTAAATGATAATTATGAAAAATCTCCTTTACCCATTAAATTGATAAGATCTATCCATCATCTATAATGGCTTTTAGCAAAAGCGCTTTCAAAGTTTCATCATCTAGATTATGAATTTTAGCCCTTTTAAGATTGTAAGAAAATATTTCAACCAAATCCTCAATATTTTCATCCTATTTTTGCATCATTTTAAACAATTCATATTTAAGGTTATGAGGCATACACAAATATTTGTATTTTTATATGAACACATCTTTCATTTCCTCTCATGTTCTTATGGTATGTGTTCCTAGTCCCATAAACCATTTTAATGCTGCATCTTTAAGGGTGGTTGGAAACAATTTAAACTTTTGAGCATCAAGAAAGTAATCATAACATATACACAAAAATTCAAACTCAAAGATAAATGTTCCTCATTCCTTAATCCATGGAAATTAGTGAGGATAGAGGGTGAGATACTTTTCATTATGGTTGTGGTATATTCATAAAAGATGAGAAATCCAAAAGGTTTTGGATCTCCTCTACCACCTCCTATTCCTCTTCCTCCACCTCTTCCAACTCTTCTTCCACCTCCAATCATAAGATGTTCACCATTCACATTGTGTACTTCTCCTTCCCCTTATCCTGCCATTGTGGATTCCCTAGAGCTAATATAAGGTTGCAAAATTGGATCTTTCAATTCCTCCTCTGGTTATTCTCTCAATGGAAAGTTAAAATAGGTTTTTTCTTCTTATTCACTAGGGATTTCCAGTTCTTTTCTTAGAAATTGTTCTCCCGTTGAAGATAGAAATATTACTCCTTATGTTGTGGATGTAGTATCTTCTTCTTCTACTACAAATTCAGTAGAGGAAGTTGGTGAATCTCTAGGTTGGATTGCATACCTAAGTACTCAAGAAGTCTATGTTTGTCTGCAATTGATGGAATAGGAGTTTCATTGGATGGTGTGGTACTACGAGGTCTTGGTGAGGTGAGTGGTGATGTTGAAATTGAACTCCTACCTCTTACAAATCTACCTCTAGAATCTCTTTCCCTATGCATACCATTTTTAAAATTTTTGTTTTTATGAAAAGAAAAAGAAATACTCCTATATACACTTCTCTGACACCGACGCCAAAATGTTTGGAAATTTAATTGGAGTTAAATTAATTACATGAATTATCAACCAAAGCTAGTATACTGATGAAATCTATGTGCTAGGAGTCTTTATTATTCAAACAATTCCTAAGTTAAATTGAGATATCGAGATGTACATGTTAACTATGAAAATAAATATGTTACCGTAAAATCAAAATGATCATATTTTCTTAAAAATAATTAATTGAAAACTAAAATCACCATAAAATTATCACACTTTCTCAAAATAAAGATCACACTTTGCAAAAATAAATATTACTTTTTCTCAAAGGAAAATTACACTTGCTACACCCTTGCTTGAAATGAAATCACACTTGCTTTTGACAAAAAGAGATTAACTCTAAATTGAAATCCTATCCACACAACTACAATGCCAATTTATATCAACCTATAATTTGTCCTTTGTCCATGTGCACAAGAGATATCATTTCACTCTACAGCAAAAAAATTAAACAACCTTGATAAAACAATCCCAAGCGTTCATTCTAAAATCAAACTTAAGCATTTAAACAAACTAATGAAATTCTACAACAAACAAAGGATTAAAATGCTGTCTATAATTAATGAAAACCTTACAACTCGAGGGGGCCCTCTTGTGAGAAGTAGGTGTCAACACGACAACTTCAGAAGACTAAATTCACATTGATAAATCACACAACAAAGGAATGAAATGAAAACAGATTTTTATATTTACAAAAACATAAAAATCCAAGTCTGTGACTGTCATGCTGAGAGGCAGATTTATAATCTCGTGATCATATCTGTTTCAGAGTATTACGTTTCTTCCTTACTTGAAAATGACTAAAATTATCATAAAGTGATAAGATAACAAGGTTCTCTCATGATTTTATATCAACAAAGAAAATCATAAGGCTGAATATCTGCATCTATTAATTTCTCTTTCACTTGATTCTCCTTCCATGGTGGTTGAATTTTACATTGACTGAGCTACTATGATGCTTCCCTTATCGATCCAAGTTATGAATATAGGTAAAAATATTTGTGCTAACTATTTTCCACCTGTTCATATGTCTTGTTCTTCAGCTGGATCTTCAGAACCCTTCAAACCTTCAACTTCGCTGCAGAATCATACATTAGTTGTATAATCACTGTAATGTGGTAGCTCATGTGAATATTGAGTTAAATAATAAAGAACATTGATATTTATTAAATATAATATGATTATGTACCTGATATTCCATAAAACTTGCAAATTTATGTCCAATGAGAGTTGTTAGGATAAAAAACAAGGAGGATAGGGTGTAAGAAGGTTGTCAAAAGAAACAATTTTGGGGTTCATCACCACTTATTGGAGCTTTATAACATATCTCATGGCGATATTTACATCCATACACATATGTACATATACTAGAACATCACATCAAAACATATATCAAGAATCACCAAGATATGTGCCAAACATATACCAACATCACACCAAAACATCTTTGCCTGAATTGGCAAACAAAGAAGGATACATAGCCCACAACTGATCCGCCAGCTCCCATGTAGATTCATCGGGCCCAAAGTGATTTCAATTCACTTTAACTTGATATATTGCTCGATTCTGGAGCATAAACACCTTTTTTAGCAATATACACTGAGGCTCTGGCTGGAATTCTCCATCTGGATCTACTTGTAATACAGAACCATCAATCACATGATCAACATATTTAACATACTTCTTAAGCAATGATATATGAAAAAACACATGGAATTTCACTATGGAAGGTAGTGCAAGTCGATCGGGCTACTGGTCCGATCATATCAATAATCCTAAAGGGTCCACAAAACCATGGTGATAGCTTGGTACATGATCCAACCTCCAAGTAGCTCTTCTTGGGCTTGATACGGAAGTACACCTGTTCCCCAACTTGAAACTCCTTAAACAACCTGTTCCTGTCTGCATAGATCTTCTGCCTATCTAGTGCTGCTTTGAATGTCTTCTTGATCACTTGCATTTCTTTCTCCATCTCTGCAACTAATGGGAGTGTTGCAACTCCGCCCATACAATGCATCAAATGGACTCATCCTTGATGATTCCCGGTATCCGTTGTTGTAGGTGAAATCTACCAATGGAAGATACTCTTCCCACTTTATCCACTGATGCATCACATACATCTTCAACATATCCTCCAATATCCTATTGAAACTCTCTATCTTTCCATCTATCTGCGGATTATAAGCTATGATGAAGGCCAACTCAGTATCCAAACCTGCAAACAACTCCTTCCAAAACTTGGAAGTGAACTTTTCATCCCTGTCTGACACAATATTATTTGGGACACCATGCAATTTGACCACATATTTGATAAACACTTGTTCCAGATTGCTAGCTGAATATGTTGTCTTCATCGAAATGAAGTGTGCAACCTTCATCAACATGTCCACCATAACCATGACAGAATCATGCTGTCTAATGGTATTTGGAAAACCTGTGATGAAATCTATGGAAATGACATCCCATTTCCACTCTAGAATCAAAATCGGATGTAATAGTCCACTTGAATGACTACATTCTTCCTTAATCGTATGATAGTCCAAAAACCTAACTACAAAATTTGCCACATCGTTCTTTAGATTTGGAAAATAATAGAACCTCTTCATTGCAGTCAATGCTTTATGATAGCCTGGGTGACCTGAATATGGTTGAAAATGAAACTCCCTCAAGAAAACCTTCTTGTGCTCAATGCTGTCCGACACATATATCCTATCTCTAAATATGAACAATCCATCTACCGTGAGACGATAGTCCAAATACTATACACCTACACCTGTACCTCTACCTTTATCTGTACCTGCACTTTGCTGCAACCTGTACACAATCTCTATATACCTATCATCTTGTCGACTTTCCTGCAAGATCCTATGCTGTAAATCTGTCCCATAGAAGCTCATAGCTGCCATGTGATTCACTTGTACCTGTGTGCTAAGAGAATTTGCAGCGCTTTTCTCCTTTCCCTTGATGTACCTGATCTCTAAGGCAAACTCAATGATCGTGGCCAACCATCTAGCTTGCTTGGATTTCAGATTTAGCTGGTCAAACATGTACCTCAACCCAATGTGATCACTCATCAGTACAGACCTCTTGCCAAGAAGATAGCGCCTCCACATCTTCATTGCATGTATGGTCGCTGCTAGCTCAAGATCATGTGTTGGGAAGTTATTCTCGTGCTCATTTAGTTTTTGTGACTCATAGAATATCAACCGTCCATCTTGCATAAGGACCCCACCAAGTCCTCCCTTGCAAGAATCTTTACACACTACAAACTCCTTGTTCAGAAATGCAATATTTAACACTGGAGCATGTGTCAACAACTGCTTAAGCTGCTCAAAAATGGCCTTATGCTCCTATATCCAATCAAAATTATTACCTTTCCTCTACAATGACATAATAGGATAAAAAATATGTGAGAATTTCATGATGAACCTCCTATAATAACCTGCCAACCCCATGAAGGATATCACCTCATCTACATTTTTAGGTGCTACCCACTCCATGATGGCCCTGATATTTTCTGAATCTAATACAATGGAATCTTTGGAGACAACATGTCCCAAGTAATGTACCTCATTCTGAAAGAAACTACACTTATTGAGCTTAGCATACAATTGATGCTCTCTCAACAATCTCAACACTGTTGCCGAATGCTCGACATGCTCTTCCTCATTTTTAGAATATACAAATATATCATCAATGAACACAATGAAAAACTTATCCAATTAAATATGCAACGTACTATTAATCAAACACATAAATATGGCTAGGTAATTAATCAAACCGAATGGGACTACAAAAGGATCATAATGCCCATACCTGATGTTGAGCCTCATAATTGTTTCTTTTGATACTGGTTTTTCACCTACGTTTTTCCTTTTTTATCACCATAATCACTCAATGGAAATCAAATCACATGGTTTATAGCGTGGCAGGTATGTAATAGTCTTGTATTTCATAAGTTAATAATATTCTTTATTATTAGTCCAATATTTGCTTTAGCTACCGAAATGAGATGATTTTGCAGCTAATGTCCGATTCTGTAGCCAAGTTTGTTGTTTGGTAGGTTTCCAAGTGCCAGATGGATGGAGAAATATATGGAAAGGTGGCGATAAATTCACTCAACATTTCCCTCTTATCTTCATGAACCATATTGATATGAGAAGCTTCCAGTTGCATGGTCAAGGATATAGTCAACTCTATAAGCTATTATATGCGAGAGAGGAACGATATATACGCCTCACGATTTTTCTTTGTTAATAGTAAATCGTGAGCAATTTCCGTTATGATATCTTTTCATAGTTAAATTTAGCATTCTATTAGCAAGGCTAGGCATAGAGCTCATAACATTTAATGATGCGGGATTTATAAAAGTTCCTTGCAACAACGAAAAACACAATGACTTTTTAAGCGACGATGAGAAATAAAAACTCTTTTTCCAATTCAGTTATAAAGAATTATTTTCGTTTCGTTGCGTGGTTGATTGTTCGATTGAATCGCGTCACCACCTGCTTGTGGAGGGCCCCCTCAAGTAGTAAGGTTTTCTTGTTTTAAGTAGAGTTATTTTATCACTTCGTAAGTTTACTTTTTGGATGCATCCTGTAGAATTTTTTATTTCCTTTATTGATTTCAAATTAGATAGCAAGTAGTTTGGTTGTTTTATTAATCATTTTCCTTTATTGAGCCAGGAGCACATGAATTGAATTAAGCAATAGTAATAGCAACAATGTGTGTTTGAATTCAGAATGAAATTTTAATTCCTAGAACAGAGGATTTGTTTGCAAGTTTTATTTCAAATCATGAGTGATTTATCAGTTTGAGTAAGTGTGAACACAGTTTAAATTCATTTTGATTTTTCATGCATGAGTGTTTTATATTGACAGATGAGTTGATTCTGTTAGAAATTGAGTTTCCTTCAAAGCATATTTCAATTATATTGCAGTGTGTGTGTTAAAATACACCTCTCGATTTTTCTTTGTTAATAGAAAATTCTGAGCAATTTCCGTTATGATATCTTTTCATAGTTAAATTTAGCATTCTGTTAGCAAGGCTAGACATAGAGCTCTGAACATTTAATGATGCGGGATTTATAAAAATACTTTGCATCAACCAAAAACACAATTACTTTTTATGCGACGGTGAGAAATTAAAACTCTTTTTTTTCAATTCAGTTATAAATAATTATTTTTGTTTCGATGCGTGGTTGATTATTCAATTGAATCGCGTGACCACCTGCTTGTGGAGGGCCCCCTCAAGTAGTAAGGTTTTCTTGTTTTAAGTAGAGTTCTTTTATCACTTCGTAAGTTTACTTTTTGGATGCATCTTGTAGAATGTTTTATTTCCTTTATTGATTTCAAATTAGATAGCAATTAGTTTGGTTGTTTTATTAATCATTTTCATTTATTGAGCCAGGATCACATGAATTAAATTAAGTAGTAGTAATAGGAAAAATGTGTGTTTGAATTCAGAATGAAATTCTAATTTCTATATTTGTTTGCAGGTTTTATTTCAAAGCATGAGTGATTTATCAATTTGAGCAACTGTGAACATAGTTTAAATTCATTTTGTTTTTTCATGCAAGAGTGTGTTATATTGATAGATGAGTTGATTCCATTAGAAATTGAGTTTCCTTCAAAGCATATTTAAATTCTATTGCAGTGTGTGCGTGTGTGTGTTAAAATTCATTTTGCAAAGCGTGAGATTAATTTATGAGTTTGTGTGGATTTCATAATTAAATACAATTTTATAAGAGTGTGATCATCTTTCTTAGAATTAGTTTCAGTGAATAATCCAATTATGTGCGTTGAAAATTTAATTCAATTTAGCTAACTAGTATTCTAGCACATACAATGCACTTACACTTCGTTAGTTTACTAGCCTTGGCAATAATTTATGTAATCAATTTAAGAAAATTAAATTGACAAACATTTTAGTGCCTTTTCGTGGGAAATGTAAATATGAGTATTTGTTTTTTATTTTTACAATAAAAAAAAAAACAAAAATGACATGCATAGTGAAAGAGATTCTAGAGGTAGATTTGTAAGTAGAGGTAGAAGTTTAATTCCAACAACACCACTCACCCCACCATGACCTCGTAGTGCCACACCATCCACTCAAAATTGTATACCATCCATCGTAGGCAGACATAGACTTCCCGAGGTACTAAGATCTGAAATCCAACCTAGAAATTCACCAACGTCATCAACTAAGGTTG
This sequence comes from Pinus albicaulis, assembly GCA_034641835.2. NCBI lineage: Eukaryota > Viridiplantae > Streptophyta > Pinopsida > Pinales > Pinaceae > Pinus > Pinus albicaulis. The sequence goes on from JAXQQM020076935.1 coordinate 38,405, forward strand.
TACTAGAAGAATAATATCCTACATCCCCAACAGAAGGAGAAATTTCCTAACTTCAACTGGAGAAAAAATTCTAGCTCAAGAACTAGAGTTCCCTAGTGAAGAAGAGGAATAAGAAACCTATTTTAATATGCCATTGATATAAGAACTAGAAGAACTAGAGGAAGAACTAAAAAACCGAATTTTGGAACCCTACATTGGTTCTAAAGAACCTACAATGGCTGGGGAAGGGGAAGGAGAAGTACACAATGTAAATGGTGAACATATTAGGATTAGAGGAGGAAGAGGAGGTAGGATTGGAGGTGGAAGAGATGAAGGGAGAGGAAGAGGAGATAGAAGAGAACCAGATCGTGTGGGATTTCCTATATTCGATGAAGATACTACAATAAAAATGAAAAATAACTCACCCTCTATCCTTCCTAACTTCCATGGATTAAGAAGTGAGGATCCTGAAACATTTCTTTTTGAGTTCGAAATTCTATGTAGATCTTATGACTATTTGCTCGATTCTCAAAAGTTGAAATTGTTTCCAGCCACTCTTAAGGATGCAACATTAAAATGGTTCTGGGTTTAATAAAAAACTATATTAGAACATGGGAACAAATGAAAACTGCATTCTTAGAGAAATACAAGGATTACTGCATGCCCCATAACCATAAGGATGAAGTTTTCAAAATGATACGAAGAGAAGATGAAAATATATAGGATTTAATTGAAAGTTTTAGATACAATCTTAAAAGAGTTAAAATGGAAAATTTAGATGATTACACTTTGAAAGCTATCCTATTAAAATCCATTAGAGATGAATGGATATATCTTCTCAACTTAATGGGTAAAGGAGATATTTCTCAGTTATCATTACCATATATTTTTGAGTTATGCATACACATTTCAAGAGGAAAAACAAAGACTAGAAAAAGCCCAAGAGATCCTATTATTTCTAGGATTAATAAATCTGTGGCCGAAACAGTAAGTAGGGCTAAAATATGCAATTTGCTTCACGATTTTAAGACATAAATTTTAGGGAGTCTTAGTGAAAAAATAAACACCCTTAAAATACAAAAAAAATAAAAAGTTGAAAATGCTGCTCTATCCATCTTCTGTCCAAAGAGTAGAAAGAAACATGCCTTGAGAGAATGTCCTCTAAATTAGAAAAACATAGAAACTTTTGTTATATGTGTGGAAAATCATGATACCAAAGAATGTTGTTCAATACCAGGTCTTAGAGCTATGTACCAAGAGGTAATACCAAACCAGGTAGACCCTCTTTTTTATATTTCCAAGAGACCATGGAAATATCAAGGATTTAACACCCAAGCATATGCATAACCATCACAAAATAACTGGGATGAACCGATGCCTTGGAAACCTTGGCCTCAACCTTGGGCACAAGGATGGAAAAATTCTTATCGAATATATCCTCAGTACGCTCAATTTCCTCAAAATTACCCTACTTTTCCACCACAATATTTCCCTCAGCCTAATCAACCACTTCAGGCTCAACCCAAAAATCCCAATCCAAAAATTTCATTACCATTTCCACAAAGACCGAATGAATTGGAAACCCAACCATTTTTTAACCCAAAAAATAATAAAAATTAACATCCTGTTTACAGTGTAGAAGGACAAAATTTCCAAACTTATATGATAACTCCATTATATTTAAACAATGTTCAACTTAGATCTGGTAGAGTGTTGGAAAATAAGTCACCAATAGTTTTTATTCAGGAATCTGAAAAAGGAAATGTCTCTGAAGAAGAGAAGTCTCTCAACGAAAAAGGAAAACTTAAAAAACAAGTCACTCCTACACATTTTGATGATATTCCAATAAACTCAACTCCTATTATGGAACAACCTTCAGTATTTGTTTCAAAACCACATTTTCCTGAGAGATTAAGAATTGATGAAGGGGTAGAAAAACATATTTTATTACGTGATTACGATATGTTAGATGAAATGAATAATGTTTGGCGAAAAATTCCCTTGCTACAAGCCATTAAAGAAATACATTTTTTTGCAAAGTCAATTAGGGAGTTAATCATTAAAAAACCAGGAATGAAAATAAAAGAAGTCAAAAGAATTCAAATGGTTGGAAAAATTGCAGATATCATGATGGGTAAAACAACAATTAAGAAATACCTTGATCCAGGAAGTCCCATTGTGAAAACACACATCAATGGTGTTGAGATACCAAATACATTGATTGATTTAGGAGCAACCATAAACATCATGAGTAAACAAACTATGGATCAATTAAAACTTCCTAATCTTCAATACACACCTACACTATTATAGTAACCAAAAAGATATATAATCAAACATGATGGTGTATTAGAAGATATATATGTATCCTTAGAGTATTGGGAATGCCCTGTTGATTTCATGATTCCAGCACCAAAGAATAACTTAGGAGGACATCCCATGGCTATCTACAACTAATGATTTTATAACTTGTAGAAGTTCAACAAATAAATTCACACTATATTCTCCTGCAAAAACAATGATAGAAGTCGAAAATGAAGAATGGATGGATGATGACTTTTATATAAGACCATTTTTTACTACTTCACAAATATATGAATAAGATCAAATTTTGAATATAATAAAAAATAACGAGTCTTCCTCATATTGTGAATATAGTCAAAGTTTTCAAGAACAATGTAATATGGAATATTTATCATCTCGTCAATTATCTTTTCATTCCATGGAAAAAATTTACAATTGTACAATAGAAATATTCCGAGGAAAAACTTTGAATATCAATAATAATTTTGAAGAATTTCAAAAGAAAGAACTAACGAAGATGTTACAAGATCATTCCTCTGCTTATGCATAGGAATACATTGATGTGAAGGGAATTGATCCAAGTAATTGTATACATCATATTTACATTGAAGAAAATTCCAAACCAATTTGACAACCTCAAAGAAGAATGAATCCAAATTTGAGGGAAATTGGTAAGGAGGAACTACAAAAAATTTTAAATGTGAATTTCATCTATCCAATATCAGATAGTCAGTGGATTTCACCCTTAGTAATTGCTCCTAACAAGAATGAAAATGGAGAGTATGTGTTGACTTTAGGGAATTGAATAAAGCCACTTTATAAGAGAACTTTCCACTTCCTTTTATAGATCAAGCTTTAGATACATTGGCAGGAAAGATATATTTATAATCCTTGGATGGTTTTAGTGGATATAAAAAAGTCCAAGTAGCCCCAGAAGACCAAGATAAAACCACTTTTACCTACCCATGAGGAACTTATGCCTACCGAGTACTTCCTTTTGGATTATGTAATGCACCTGCAACATTCTAGAGAGAAGTGATAGGCATTTTTTCCGATCTAATTCATGATTGTGTGGAAGTTTATATGGATGAATTTACAATTTATGGAAATTCTTTTGAAGAAACTCTTAAGAATTTGGAAAAAGTTCTCATTAGATGTAAGGAAGGAAATCTATCAATAAGTCATGAAAAATGTTTTATTATGTTTACTGAGGGGATTGTTTTGGGACACCATATTTCAGGAAATGGAATTAGATTGGACACATCTAAAGTAGAATTTATTTCTAAATGATCAATTCCAAGTTGTCAATGAGATGTTAGAATTTTTCTTGGTTTTACTAGTTACTATTGGAGATTCATAGAAAACTTTACAAAAATTGCATCTCCACTTTTCAAATTGCTCACAAAAGATTGTGAATTCATTTGGAATTCTGATTGCCAAAAATATTTTGAAACACTAAAAGAGAAAATTTCTGAAGCACCCATTCTCAGAGGACCAAAGTGGAAATTACCTTTTCACATTTCAACTGATGCTTCAGATACAACTTTAGGAGCTGTATTAGGAAAAAATGATTTAACTTCTTAAGCCATTTATTATACTAGTAAAAACTTGGCTCTTGCAAAGTTAAATTACACTGTAATAGAAAAGGAGTTTTTAGCTGTTGTCCATGCCATCAATAAATTTAGACATTACATCACCGGTTATGAAACCTTTGTACATACAAACCATTCTGAAATTAGGTACTTAATGAATAAACCAATCACTAATAGCAGAATAACAAGATGGTTATTATTGTTACAAGAATTTAACATCACTATTTTGGATCGAGCAGGAAAACAAAATACAATTGCTTATTTTCTATCTAGGATTAAAAATGAGAACATTGATATACCTGTAGAAGATAATTTTCATGATGAATATATTTTTGCAGTAACTATTAAATCTCCATGGTTTTCAAATATTGCTAACTATTTGGCTACAGGGAAGTTACCATCATATTTTTCTCCTCGATAAAAAGAAAGGTAATTCAAATTAGTGCATCTTTTTTTTTTTTTTTTTAATAAGATTACTCATGGATAAATGAATAATTGTATAAAATAGGTCCACATATAATCATTCAAAGGTGTGTTAGAGAATATGAAGTACTAGAAATACTAAAGGCTTGCCATGATGAGCCATGTGGAGGACACTTCGGTGATAAAATAACTGCTTACAAAGTCCTTCTCTTAGGATATTATTGGCCTTCCCTTTTTAAGGACACCAAAGAATATATTAAGAGATGTGATAAATGTGAAGGAATGGGGAAACCTATTTCCTCTGATGAAATTAATCTAAAAACTTAGGTACTCATTGAGCCTTTTGAAAAATGGACTTTGGATTTTGTTGGCCCAATTAATCCACCATCAAGACAAAAAATGCACATTCTTGTTTGCACTGATTATGCTACAAAATGGGTAGAAGCCAAATCACTTCCTTTTGCTACTAGAAATGTTGTAGTTTCATTTCTTTTCGAGGATATACTTTTTTTGGTGTCCCAAAGGAAATTGTGATAGATCAAGGCACTCCATTTACATCCAATTTGGTACAGAAGATATTGGAGGAATACAAAATCAAACATCAGAAGTCCACTCCCTATCACCCACAAGCTAATGGAAAAGTGGAATCCACTAATAAAGTAATTGAAGCAATTCTTACGAAGACTGTGCATTTTCACAAAAGAGATTGGGTAGAAAAGCTTCCAGAAGCTTTATGGGCATATCGTACCACATGGAGAAACACTACAAGACATACTCCATATGAGCTTGTTTATGGGAAGCAAGTCTTGTTTCCTATTGAGTTTCAAGTAAAAACTTTCAAGGCAACAATAAAATTGGGGCTTGATCTTTAAGAGGAAAAAAATAAATAATGGAGCACCTAAATGAACTTGATGAAATGAGACAGGATGCTATCCAAATAACCAACTTAGTTCAACAACAAAGATCCAGGTGGCATGACAAATACATAAAAGAAATAAAATTTCAGCCATGAGATTGGGCATTACTTTTTGATTCAAAGTTAAAATATTTTCAGGGAAAATTTCAAAATCATTGGCTTGGGCCTTATGAGATTGAAACAGTATTTGATAATGGTGCAGTCAGGATCAGGAACATTGATGAAGAAAAATTCATCTTCCTTGTAAATGACCATCGATTAAGAATTTATCATAAGCCATTGACAAAGGAGGAATTTGTTAAATATTTGCAAGAAAATATTGATTTGAAGTTGGTTAAGAAGGATTTACATTCTCCTCCAACTTGACTCACAAGCCTTTTTCTTTTTGAAAAAAATAAAAAATAAAAATAAATAAATAAATAAATTGTATAAACACGAAAACCAACAATGTTCGCATGTTTATACAGAAAATGTAGATTGAAAACCAAGTATTCTTGGCACCCTAAATTTTATTTTTCAACCATGTTCTAATTTCCCATTTTCTTTATGTCCCTATTTTTCTTTTATGAATAAGTAGCTACAAAATTGCCGAGAATCTACAACTTTGATGAAATTCTGCATTTGATATTGACAAGAATCACTGACTAGAATGATTTAAGATGTTAGCATAATGGAATTATCAAGACTACCATTGGAAGCACTCGAAGAAAATTCAACAAAAAAAATTAAGTATTCGAATTACAAGCTTAAAGGTATGTAAATATTGGATTTAATAATAAAGGTAAAAATGTTAGGATTATGAAATAATATAGACGTTGTACCACCATTAAAAGTAATGATTGATATCCTAACTTCCAACTAAATCATAAATATCATATCACATTAAAGAAATTAGCCGTGAAAGCCCATTTGTTATTCAGCGGTGGGCAAACACTTCATTTTTGAAACCCTATTTCATTGATAAACCTACTCACTCATATCTATTATACCCTGTTTTCTCCAAAAGCCACTTCACTCATCTCCATTTTCCATTTCACTCTATTTTTCATACTCATATCTCTGAACCTAATACCATTCTGAAAGCCTGTCAAAGAAGCAATTGTGGGTGAAAATTCACCAGCATGGGAGTCATTGTTAGGACAGAGTCGAATGGTTAGAAGTTTATAGAAGGATACCCACAGGTTAAGGAGATGCAACAACAGGTGCAATGGTTGAATTTTATAGAAATTTTTTATGGCTATGACAGGGAGGTGACCAATACTTTCTCTCGTGCCTTTGAGGGAATTGAAGCAGAAATCGGGGACATAAAAATCATGGTGACAAAATCCTTCATAGCCGAGGTAACTGGACTACCCAGAAATGGCGATAGGTGGTTTAAAAACAAGGGAATTGAAGGGAACGAATGGAAGGTGTTTATAAAGAAAACAAGTATGGATACTACTGTTTTAAAAAAGGGTATTCTGAGCAAAAATCTCAAAAGTAAATGGAGGAATTTATTGTTAATTATTCATAAGTTCATTACTTGTGAGGGTAGATTCGGTAGCATGTTTTTCTACCATGTTAGATTAATGATGCATTTTTTTGAAGGCAATGAAATCGATTTACCCTATTTTCTACTTAATAGATTGAGGAAGATGTCTGGAAATACTCAAAGGAAAATACAGTTCATTGAAAATACATTGTATCATCATGGTCTGGTAAAGATGCTTATTGAAGCCCATCTTGAGAATTTAGGAGATAGGTGGGAGAATTTTCTAACCATGAATCATTTTAAATAAATAGAGCAGGAAGAACACATTAGCAATAAGGTAAAGAGAAGTAGAAGAAAATTGACTGAAAACCCTACTGATAACCCACTTCTACAACTAGAACAACATTATGAGGATGAAATTCCCCTTGTAAATATTTTAAATAACATAATAAAGAAAAAATGTTATAAGAAAGAAATCCAGCGAAAAAGAAGAAAATGCACCCAAAAAGAAAACAAAGAAAACAAATAAGGTTAGCGCAGAATAGAAGAAAACTCAAAAACAAATTCCTCTCTCATCTACCATAAGGAGAAACACTAGACTTAACAAAAAGGAGTCAACTCAACAATTCACAAAGTTTATTGATTTGGAGGAGAAGGAGGAACCATAGGCTCCATCACAAACTATTTTGACACCAATATCTATCCTAACAAGAATAACACCAGAGATAGACCCAATCCAATAAGAGATATATGACTATAATGAGTCTCTGGAGAAAAGAGCTACAAAAAAGGCATCTTCTTCTACAATTCAAGAAACAAGAATTCAGTATGACAGTCCATAAGAACCTCCAATCATGAATACTTTTAAACAAGAAATTTTTGAATTGGAGATACTGAACATACATTTGAAACAAGAACATGAAACATTGAAGGTGAAAATGAAATTCAAAGGACCAAAAATGATAATGTTCTATTACATCTAGGCTTGTGGTAGGAAAATAATAAAAAGTTAAAAGAAAAGAACAAGTCTATCAAGAGGGAGGTCATAAGTTTAAAATAAATTTTTTTGATGAAGAAGCCCAGGATGGCAGTTGTTAAGAAGAGGGTAAAGAAGACAAGATTGGATGTTCTAACTCAAGTTTATGAAGAAATGCAGTGATAGAGAAAGGCTATCAATTTTTAATTTTCGCATGAGGACATGCAATGACCTCCATGTGGGGGAATGTTGAGCCTCATAATTGTTTCTTTTGACACCTCTTTTTCACCTACTTTATTCCTTTTTGATCACCATAATCACTCAATGGACATAAAATCACAAGGTTTATAAAATGGCAGGTATATAATAGTCTTGTATTTCATAAGTTAATAATGTTCTTTATTATTAGTCCAATATTTTCGTTAGCTACCAAAATGAGATGATTTTGCAGCTAATGTCCAATTCTGCAGCCAAGTCCATTGTTCGATAGGTTTCCAAGTGCCAATTGGAGGGAGAAATACATGGAAAGGTGGCGATAAATGCACTCAATGATTCCCTCCTATCTTCATGAAACCGATTGATACGAGAAGCTTCCAGGTGCGTGGTCAAGGATACAGTCAACTCTGTCAGCTATTACAGGTGAGCGAGGAACGATATATACGCCTCATGATTTTTCTTTGTTAATAGAAAATCGTGATTGATTTTCGTTATGATATATTTTCATAGTTAAATTTAGCATTATTTTAGCAAGGATAGGCATAGAGCTCTGAACATTTAATGATGCGTGCTTTATGAAAATACCTTGCAACAACCAAAAACAAAGTGACTTTTTATGTGATAGTGAGATATTAAATCTCCTTTTTAAATTTAGTTATAAATAATTATTTTCATTTTGATGCATGGTTTATTTTTCAATTGAATCGGGTGACCATGTGCTTGTGGAGGGCCCACTCAAGTAGTAAGGTTTTCTTGTTTCAAGTAGCGTTATTTTATCACTTTGTAAGCTTACTTTTTGTATGCATCCTGTAGAATGTTTTATTTACTTTATTGATTTCGAATTAGATAGCAAGTAGTTTGATTGTTTTATTAATACTTTTTCTTTATTGATTCAGGAAAACATGAATTGAATTAAGCAGTATTAATAGCAACAGTGTGAGTTTGAATTCAGAATGAAATTGTAATTCCTAGAACAGAGGATTTGTTTGCAGGTTTTATTTCAAAGCATGAGTGATTTATCAGTTTGAGCAAGTGTGAACCTAGTTTAAATTCATTTTGGTTTTTCATGTAAGAGTGTGTTATATTGATAGATGAGTTGAGTCTTTTAGAAATTGAGTTTACTTCAAATCATATTTCAATTATATTGCAGTGTGTGTTTTTTTGTGTTAAAATTCATTTTGCAAAGCATGATATTGATTTATGAGTTTGAGATTTCTATTGTTTGTGTGGATTTCATAATTAAATACAATTTTATAAGATTGTGGTCGTATTTATTAGAATTATTTTCATTGAATAATCCAATTTGTGCACTAAAAATTTAATTCAATTTAGATAACTAGGATTCCTAGCACATACAATGCACTTACACTTCCTTAGTTTACTAGCCCTGGTTGATAATTTAAGCAATCAATTTGAGACAATTAAATTGACAAACACCTAGTCCTGAATGCAATATTGTAGATTTCCTCCTCTTTGATGCGCACCTAATGATATCCTGACCTCAGATCAATATTTGAGAACAATGATGCTCCCTTCAGCTAATCAAACAAGTCATCAATCCTCAACAATGAATACCTGTTCTTGATGGTCACTTTGTTCAACTTCCTATAGTCAATGCACAATCAGAGAGTACCATCCTTCTTCACAAACAATACCAGTGCGCCCCATGGTGATACACTCGACCTAATGTATCCTTTGTCGAGCATCTCTTTCAGCTGCAACTTTAACTCTAGCAACTAAGGTGTTCTCGTCCTGTAAGATTCTGAAGATGCCCCTGATACGAAATCAATAGAAAAGTCTAATTCCCTGTGAGGCGAAAAATTTGAAATGTCTGTGGGAAATACATCCTGAAACTGCTGTAGAACTGGGTACCTGCTCAAAAAATATGAATCCTCAACTTCCTTACCTTTGTCACTAGAAATATGCACTGCGAACAACACACACCCTTTCCTATGACTATAGGGTAACAAGAAAGCAACATCAGTAAGAATGGTGATAGCTATGCAGACCAAGTATTCAATGACCTTCTCATAAAAATGTACCTTGATACTATGAAGATATAGCCATTCCATACCCAATATAATAATGTATGATCCTAACGACAATACATTCATGTGCGCTGCTCTAGACATGCCACTCAACTCGAATGCACAAGATCTTACCCAATGGTGAACTATTTTCTTTATACCTGTAGTCAACTGCACTAACCAAGATTTTGCATGCATTTCCTTATTAAAACTATACTTATCCACTAAGTCAGGAATAACATAGCTATAATTAGATTAGGGTCAATCAAAATAGAAATAACTTGACCACAAATTTTACCGTCCATATCAAGGATAGATTCTTGGTGCTCTGCCTATCTGTTGTCCACGACTGCATAAATACGAGGAATTATCTACCCAACATCCCCAACATTTTATGCCTCCTGTACACTATATAATATAGGCCTACCACCTTGATTCTGTTGAAAATATATCCTAAGGTGTTCCTCACCACATGTCTAACACTCCAACTGTCCAATACCATTACCTCTATGCTGCTGATGTGATCCATATCCCTGTCTAGCTACATTAAAATTATTTTGAGGTGCCACATTTTATTTCTCTACTGCATTCTAAAGCCTTGCTCTCTTAGGATGCCATTTACCTTTACCTTTTAGGCTGAAGATAAAAATTCTAGCCTTCATATTATTAGTGTACTCATGCAACTCAGAATTTGTTCATCCCAAGTATCCAAGCCTCTGCATCTTCTGGTTTCTTCAATTCCCCATCAAAAGTAGGTGGCTTTTATTTCTTAAATTCATCTAGAAATTATCCCCTGTCAATCCTCCTGTAAGGATGATAACGATGGCGATCATGATGTCTATCTGAACCAGAACTAGAATATTACATGTACTCATCACTCCTCCTATCTGAAGTGTCCAAAAAACTGCCATCTATCACTGTGTCAACTCTATCCGACTTGTGTCTACTAAGATACGTACTGTCATATGCCCCATTAGTTCTGTCCTCCTGTCCATGGCTGATCTGAAGTGTCCCTTGCTACTGCAATTATGACAAGCTCTGAAGAAGTATTGCATTGACCTCTACTTGTTTCTCTTATTTCTGTATGATCCTATCATTGTCTGCCTTACAACTCCTTATTCCTTCCTTCAAGCTTCTCAATGTGTCTACCAAATCAAAAGAGTGCCCACCACACTACTCATCTGATTCATAGGGAGAGTCTTTGTAGTCTACCATTTTTCTATTATTTTTGATCTTTCTCCTGCAAGGCATAATATGTCAGCTAAACCAAATCATAATAAACCAATGTACCTTAGTGTAATTTGGGGAGGATACCCGATTTGCAAGATCATCCTAATCAGCGTGATACATGTATAAATATAATCATAACAATATATAAACATATAAAACTAAGTGTCCCAAAACATAACATCATTCTAGCTAGAGTCCAATCATCATTGCATGACCATACCAGTACACATACTATGACCTCATGCATGAAGACATCAACCATATCAATGAACGTGGAAAATACACAATCATAAACATAGATGATACACCAACATACACACAAAAAACACACACGCATAAACATGGAAATTACACACGCATAAACATATATAATCAAGCACAAATGGACAATACTTGTAACAAAAGGTAGAAACATGTAACCAAGCATACTACAAAAATACATATAAGCACTTGTCATGTTTAAACAACACGTAGCCAGTCACACAATCATGACAACACAATGCACAACAATACCATCAACCTACACATGGTGACATCACTCCAACCATGACTGACACCATGCATATGCAACAAGCACATAGATCACAATAATGAAAACATATGGGAAAATGATATGAATACATGACCAACACACCGCCCATCTAGTCTAAGAGTTGAACCATGCTCTAATACCACTCTATAACACTGTCCTCCCATATCTACCCAAGTAATTGACCAAATGAGGCATGTGATGAGAGGCTACTATGATTAGGTTCAACCTCCTAGATGACCTTAAGGAAGTGGAACTAACGGAAACATACCAAACAAATCTTCAACATTAGCAACAAAACTCCCAGGAGCTAACCCAACCACTCAGGCCTCTAAGCCTTGGGTCCCACATAAATTTTTAACCCACTTGACCCTCAGACACATGAACAAGCCTGCATGCCTGCATGCCTGCATTTGGGATGCTTCGGACGCACACACAAGCGTACATGCCTATGTCTAAGGACTAAATTACCCAGACCCGTGCTTGCATTTGTAGGATTTAAGGAAAATTTTTAGGCCCAGAGTCCAGGCCACTTACGAAAACTCAATGACAAGTTCAGAAATGAAATAACACACCGAAACAATGATGTATTTTCAAAAACTATGATAATACCTAGACTGGAACCCTACTAGCCATGACAAACATTTCATCAAACACATCACAAATATGTAATCTACAAGTGTAAGCAAAAAATCTGAACATAGGGGTCTCATACTTATATAAGAATCACTAAGAAACATTGTTCCCTTACATCATTAGCCGTGGTATCATCTATTAGGTCATAGATACATTATTTATTCATTTGCAAATAAAAACATGAGAAGAGCCAACATTGTCAGAATACATGCTTATAACCAACATATTAACAACATAAATATCATGAATACATCAGCCACATAACACACATATAAACAAATACATTTACACATAAAAATCCAAGGAAATAAATCTCTCATTAATGCATGTAGAAACCAACCGGGGATGGGACTACCACGTTCCACCCGACCATATATTGGCTAAGCCAATTATCTCTTCAGCCAACCAACCCCGTGCTATATTCCAAGCATGAATGCAAGACTCATAACCAATCGAAAAGAACTAAAAAAGCATGGATGCTACCAGATTTCTTCACTTACACTGTGAGAAATTTCACTGCCTCCTAGTCTCTCAGGTTTTACCATAATCCACAGTTCGATCCAAGGATCAATAGGCCCTACACTGAGACCCACTCTCCATGCATTATCGCACATCCCTTCCCATGATTACTAGTACCAACAGAGAGAAAGCCACCTCTTGGATTTACCATATATCCCGCCATTCACCGAAAAGTATTCCTAGGCTCACCATGCACACAATCCTGGCTTTACCGCAACCCACAGTCTGATTCAGGGGTTACTAAGCCAGTGGCTTTACCATGATCCACAATCCAGTTCAAGGAACACTAGGCCATGTGTTTTTCATTTCAGAGATCCACCTCACTCAACTTTGAATCCATTCGATTATCCAACTCAACCAAAGTATTAGAACCCATCTCATCAAGGCTATCCTAAAATGGCAAGGCTAGGCTGAAAAAACTGTCACACCTAGAAAAACCATGCCATGAAAGAAAAGAACCACATGGAATACCATGCATGCCAAATCTATTAAGTGTTATACAATATGTTGTCACACTCCTAGTTTTGTATCCTGAAGTGTCGCACTTGGTGTCATCGATGCCACAAGTTTCGCAAAGTGATGAAAGCTATCGCGAACAATGTATGCACCATGAAACATGTTTAGAAAATCCACGAAGAAAAGGAAGAAAAATTTCCTTGAAAATATTCCGAAGAGCTTGTCAAAAACCTTATTTTGCATAACCAACATGTTTCCCATAACTTAAGTCTTGCGCTAGTAACCTTTGGCATTACACCTGTCTAGTGCTGCTAGCACGACTTTTATTAGGAAAATCCATGCTGGTCCTCTTGAGGCAATTTTTCCCAAAACGGAGGAGATTCTTCTCTTCCTAGAAGGCTTGAGAATGTCGACGTGGTTTCAGGTAGTTGATGATTGGAATGAGACCTCCCATTCCTGGCCCTAGATCCTCCTTCCATGGATATCTCCCTTGAGATGTGGAACTCCTCCCTCATCCTCAAATCCTTCTCCTTCCCTATAAATCAAATCCCCATCATCCACTAATGGTTAGATAGACTAGGTTGGCTGTTGGCTAGTTGGTTGCCATCCTAGTACTAAATTGTGCCTAAATGTTCCTCATTTGCAAAGGAGGAAAGGTGTTTGAATTCTAAGGATTGAATTTGGAATCTCACTTGAAGGAGGCTTCCAACATCAAGGATTCATTGGTTGTAATTATCCATTTCCATTCTATTAATAATACAATATATGTTTTATTTCCATAAATGTGTCAATTATTTCCCATTTATTGTAATTCTCCTTGATCTCTTACATAATTTTCATAGTTTTGTTGTCTCCACTTGGTATTTCTTGTAGGAACTCATCTACACCAGTAAAGAGGAGATTGTGAGCTTGGAAGCCAAAGAGTCAAGGTCGACATCAAGGGTATTAGAATTAGAGAGAGGTAGGGGATCTATCCTCCTTTTCATTTTCTGATACGAATTAGGAAATATTTCATCTAGTTGTCTTTTGTAGTTGCTAGATCCTTTAATAGGACTAGAGGGATTGTTTCTGTCCGCAAAATAGATTGCCTGCATCACAAAATGGTGACTCCACTAGGGAGCACATAACCCTTTAAACTTTATTTTGTTTTTGGTCTCTTTGCTAAGTTTGGCCAACCTCCTAGTGATCCGTAACTTTGTTTGATTATGGATATGCATTCTGAGTGGTGTATTGTTTAGAGTGTCAAGTTTGGATCTCTTTTCAATTTTGTTTATATTTTCCTAAGTTTTTCTCGCCCAACACATTTTCTCTGAAAAACAAAGCACTGTCAATGCAGGTTTTGTTGAGTACAGTCGTGCTTATGACCCTGTCTTCCATTGCCTGCATGCGCCCGTCCCTAAATATTGAATTTTTTGAGATTTCTTAGGGTTTTTGTCAGAGAATATAGAATGTATTGATCTCTAACGTTTTTCTCCTACTCTGTTTACATATAAATTTTGAATTTACATCTAGGGTTTTTTGTGGGAAAATTGGAATTCCCTAGTGTGAAATTGTATGTTTTTTCTTTCATTTTTGCAAAAAAGTGGGTGTTAATCACCTTTGAGTGACATCTCTTTTGATTTTTGGAATTTTCAACCAGTTTCAGTTTGAGTCCTCTGTACATGAAATTTCAGATTACATTTTATTTCTTTGGAATCCTCTTGTGTTTGATTCAAAGAATAATCTTGCATAGATTACATTTTCATAGTTAGAATTTTCATTTTCATAGCAGGAAAGGAAAATGTGCATAGCACAGTTTTTAGAGGAATCGTGCATAGATTACATTGCATGGCTTGGAATATTTTAATGATTTGAGTTGAATTGGAATAGTGAAATTGAAATATCTAGTTAGGGAGTTGTTGTTTGCTGCATATTTTATTGTTGCATCATTGTTTACACCTCTTCCCTGCACTTGATATATTTCATTGAAAATGAAAAAAGTTGTTTTTTTCATTTTAGTTGCATCATAGGTGTGTTCAAGTGACATCGAGTTTGAGCCTTGAAATTGAAACATAATTCAAGATAAACTTTAAAATTTAACTTAGTTAACCTATGGAACATTTGAAACTTAACGACACATCTAGAGGTCTAGGCTAGAGACGTGTTCCAACGTTGTTAAATGTAGGAGTTGTCATTGTTTTCCAGCGTTGCATCCCGAGGATGATATCCCATTCCATGTACGAAAGTGTATATGATCGTTCTCCACATACCTTCGTGTATATCATACAACACTTTGTGCATGAAAAGTATATGGAAACACTCTAATCAAATGATTACACATTAGACAACACTACTAAGGACTACACTCCCACGTACCATCGAGTATATCTTTGGAGTCACCTATAGGTTTGTATCCATCCATAGGTAACCAAGTCTGCTGCCTTGTATATTGTGATACACTGAACAAAAATGTCGGGGATATTGGCTGTAGTACGTTAAGTCCTTGGTTCACCAAGGTGTATATCACAGTTCATAGTTGCTTGGTAAACCTTCATGCCTAAATTTCCCTCTTTGATTTATTTTTGTTGTTAATTTATAAAATTAATTAATTTACCGCATAATAAAATCCTCTTTGTGGAACACCTAGTTAGTAGATCTTAGGTTTATAATAACAAAAACTTTTCTTGAGTTTACCAATCAAGGAAATCCCTCCGATGGAAATCCTGGTCCTTTTCCTCCTTTTTGAAATATTGGTGCTCCTTATATGAAAACATTGTCCCTTCTCGGATTTACCATTGGTTTTCCAGTTTGGTTATTTTCAACCCCTATGTTTCGAATGTCCAAACTTCTTCTCAATTGATTTATCCTCCACCTGAACAAAATCAACCTCATGTTGATCCTAAAGTTGACCCTTTGCCTTCTTCACTTTTTGTTTCTTCCTCTCGTTCTTCCTCTTTGCCTCGTGAAAGTCTTGATTCTAGTAACTAGGGAGCTAAGAAGAAGAATAAAAGGATGAAGAAGAATAAGCAGAATAATCAAGGGGGAAACCAAGAAAACATTGCTATAGATGCAACTAATGTGGAAAAACCTTCCAATCAACCCCGCAAAGTGAAATTCCCTTGCAAGTTATGTAAGGGTTACCACCTTCTTAGATATTGTTCTGGTATTTCCAAGGTATTAGAAGTGTGATCGAAGGATCAAATAGACGTTTGTCATCAGCCTCTGTAGATCATGATGGTGATAAAACCTCGACTAGAGATATTAAAGTCCATGGAAAAAATGGTAAATTCAAACTTCCCTATAGGTTATGTGAAAGGAATCATCCTATTCACCTTTGTCCTTATATGAATTAAGCCTCAAAAGTGTTGGAAAACCTTACAGCTTCTCAACCTCATCTTCTGGTTGGTTACTAGAAGCTTTACCCTGATCCTCCACTAGTTGATGAAGTGATTGACCGAGATTCATATCTAGTCAATCCCAATCTCTCTGAAAGTGAATCCCATGAGCCCATTCCCAACCAACCATTGGTTGAAAATATGGTTGAATTGATTCCAACTTCAGTTGATCATACCTTTCTGGTAGAGAGTGAACTTCATACCGCTCACGCTCTTCTTGTTTCTTCATATTCGAATTAACTAGAAGGAAATACTCTTGTTCCCAAGGTACATGGGGGAAATCCTCCCATTCATATAACACAAGGGAATAGTTCTCCCATTCCCATGACATCCTCTCCATGTAGTATGGAGCACAATTCCTTTTCTTCTGTCAAGCTCCTTAAAAAATGAAACAAAGTGTTGGAGCACAATTCCTTTTCTTCTGTCAAGCTCCTTAAAAAATGAAACAAGGTGTCAGAGCATAGTTCCTTTTCTTGTGTCAATCTCGTTAAAAAATGAAACAAAGTGTTGAAGAATAATTCCTTTTCTTGTGTCAAGCTCATTAAAAAATGAAACAAAGTGTCAGAGCATAGCTCATTTTCTTGTGTTAAGCTTCTTAAAAAATGAAACAAGGTGTCAAAGCATAGTTCCTTTTCTTGTGTCAAGCTCGTTAAAAAATGAAACAAAGTGTCGGAGCATAATTCCTTTTCTTATGTTAAGCTCATTAAGAAATGAAACAAAGTGTCATAGCAAAGTTCCTTTTCTTGTGTCAAGCTCCTTAAAAAATGAAACGGGGTGTCAGAGCATAGTTCCTTTTATTGTGTCTAGCTCGTTAAAAAATGAAACAAAGTGTCAGAGAAGAGTTCCTTTTATTATGTCAAGATCATTAAAAAATGAATCAAGGTTCTCCTGAGGATAGTTCTTTTACTGTGTCAACCTTGTTAAAAAAATGAAACAGGTCCTTATGAGGATAGTTCTTTTACTATGTCAACCTCATTAAAAAATGAAACATGTTCTTATGAGGATAATTCTTTTACTATGTCAACCTCGTTAAAAAATGAACTAGGTACCTATGAGCATAGTTATTTTATTGTGTCAAGCTCATTAAAAAATGAAACAAATCCCCTTTCAATTCGAGTCTTTGATTAGATCTCGTAAATTCCTAGTCGAGTCTTTCACTTGATCTCATAAATGAACCTTCATTCCATCCACCTGTTAGTAACTAGTAGTCTACTTAGGTGAATGAAATGGAGCTTGGGGGGCATGTACCTCGAATTGAGTCATTATGATGGGGGGATGAAAAATTATTTCAAGCATAGTTTGTCTATGTTTCAAGCTTGTGTAAAAGTGAACCATTTTGATCCTACCTCTCGTGATTTCCATTTTATTAGTATTTTTTTCCAAATGAGCCTTGGTTTTGTCATTCCATCGTCACCATCTTCTTGGCCGATCATATGCTCTCACTTGGTTGTTTTACCCTTTCCCAGGGAACTAATGTGATGAGTGGTCTTGTTAGCCAATGTCTTGACCTTTGCATGTTTTGATAAGTTCCATCTTGACCAGAACCAATCACTATCCTTTATACCACTCATTCCTCCAGGAGGAGTCCTCTTTCAACTCTTTTTAGACTCCCAAAATATGAAAAGATTGTCAAGCACTTGTCCTTTCGATTTTGTAAAAGTAAATGAAAAAATGTATACTCACTATAAGTTTAACCCTTTTCCAAACTGAGATAGACTAGCTACGAAAAATTAATACCTTAGTTGAACATGGCTAAGAGGTTCTCTTGAGTATTTTTTTTTACCTTTTCACATTCGAGAGATTATTTACGAAAAGGGACATCTGGAGTTTTCTTTTTTTCCTCTTTTTCAAACTCTCTAAACATGAAAAAGATGACGAGTTTTACCTTCACTAGACTCGCTAAAATAATTAAATAGTGATGGAATTGTCACCATGATGAGACATAGCTATTCCTTATAGGGCTCGTTAAAAATACTAGGGTGTATTCATCTAAAGGATGAACTTATAAGACAAGCATATGGTATCCTCTTCAAGCTTGAAATTAAAAATAAAGAGGTACTCACTGGAAATAGTGGGGGGAAATGGAAGAAAACATATATCCTGTATTTTGTGTGAAAGGCAGTATGTCGTTATTGAACATGACACTTATCTATATCTCGTGTTGGGTTTGGGACATCCTGAATTTTTCACTTGTCTTACTGGGTTTGGGAAATCCATTTGCCTCTCGTTTGATTATATCTTGTCACCATGACCTCTGATCCTATTTTTTGTTCAATGCTGTGAAATTCTGGTGTCATCTCGATGATATGTTCAAGAGAAGTCCCACTTGCAAATTCAAACCACTTATACCTCGTTTTATCTTTTCTACATCAAACCTGAATCACTCTTGCCAAATTTGCAAAATCCTATGTTTTGTGTCGATGACGTGGGAAAAATTATGGCCCTCCTTCGATGGATCACTTCCTGTCGACTCCAACTCATTATATAGGAAGATGATCTAGAAAATTCCCTTTCAGTACCTTGGAGCTTGCATATCTCAATGGAAATTTCTTCACATTTGACGATATGTTGACATCACTAGCCTTCGATTGAATTATTCTGTGAGTTTTCGACTTCAGCTTCATTGTTCACACTTGTGGATTATGTTGTTGTACCTTGAGAGACATCGTCATCATTGGTGGTTTCTCTCGTGCCTATTAACATTTTACATCAACGACCAATAATTAGGTGGTTTCTACCATGTTTGAATTCAAACCATCTATTCACATGGCGATATTCGTACTTTGGTTGGATTGAGATGAAGATGAAGATCCTGAGTTTCATTTGATAAACCCATTCTGCTTGGAGTTATTAATAATTCATGATTGTAAACATGATCCTTTATATACAAATGGTGTGTCCATGCCATGGATCCATGTAATGTTAGATGATTACACTTTAAGCATACCTACATCAAATATGTCAAATATATTTTATTATGTTGCAGGTATCATAATGGTGGTTCTCTAAGTCCTTGCCTTTTATTGTAAAAAACTTCAGCCATCACTTCACATTCTAAATTCATGCTTTAGGGGGCATCTATTATACAATATTTTGTCACACTCAAAGTATCATATCCTGAATTGTAGAACTTTGTGACGTTTATGCCACAAGTGTCGCAAAGCGATGAAAGATTTCATAAACAATGTACTCATGATGAAACATGTTTAGAACATCCCTAAATAAAAGGAAGAAAACTTGCCTTGAAAATATTCCAAAGAGATTGTCAAAAACATTGTTTTTCAAGCCCAACGCATTTCCCATAACCGATGTCTCGCGCTAGTAACCTTTGGCATTACAGTTGTTTAGTGCTATCAACATGACTTTTATCCAGAAATCCACGCCGGTCCTCTTCAGGAAGTTTTTACCAAAATGGAGGGGAAGCATCTCTTCCTAGAAGGCTCGAGAAAAACAACGTGGTTTCAGGCAGTTTTTACCAAAATGGAGGGGAAGATTCTCTTCCTAGAAGGCTCGAGAATGATGATGTGGTTTTAGGAATTTGATGATTGGAATGAGACCTCCCATTCCTAGCCCTAGATCCTCCTTCCATGGATCTCTCCCTTGAGATGTGGAACTCCTCCCTCATCCTCAACTCCATCTCCTTCCTTATAAATCAAATCCCCACCATCCACTAATGGGTAGTTAGAGTAGGTTGACTGTTGGCTGGTTGGTTGCCATCCTAGTACTAAATTGTGCCCAAATGCTTCCCATTTAAAAAGGAGGAAATGTGTTTGAAGGCTAATGATTGGACTTGGAATCTCACTTGAAGGAGGCTTCCAACATCAA
This sequence comes from Pinus albicaulis, assembly GCA_034641835.2. Lineage (NCBI taxonomy): Eukaryota > Viridiplantae > Streptophyta > Pinopsida > Pinales > Pinaceae > Pinus > Pinus albicaulis. The sequence goes on from JAXQQM020076935.1 coordinate 58,878, forward strand.
GGCTTCATTGGTTGTAATGCTCCCTTTACATTCTATTAATAATACAATATATGTTTTCTTTCCATAAACATGCCAATTATTTCTCATTTATTGTAATGCTCCTTGATCTGTTACATAATTTTCATTAGAAAATTTTAGGCTTTGCATAGTTTTTTTGTCTCCACTTAGAATTTCTTGGAAATACTCATCTACACCAGTGAAGAGGAGATCATGAGCTTGGAAGACAAAGAGTCAAGGTTGACATCAAGTGTATTAGCATCAGAGAGAGGTGGGAGATCTATCCTCCTTTGCATTTTTTAATATGAATTAGGAAATATTTCATGTAGTTGTCTTTTTTAGTTACTAGATCGTCCCATAGGACTAGAGGGATCGTTTTCGTCTGCAGAAAGGATTTCCTACAAAAAAAGAAGGAAATCACACATGCAAATCAAGACTTGGAAAGAATCCTGATGTAGCTCCTTGATCCTGCTCTTCCTTGCTTGCTCCTTCCTTCCTCTTGCCTTATTTTCCTTTCTTGATCCAATTCCAAAGTTCTCCAAGAAAAATCTAAGTTTCCAAGAGAGAGAAAGAGAGAGAGGGATATAATAGTGAGAGAGCTCCAAAAATAAATTGGCAAAAGGTACCAACTGATCCTTAGAAGCCTTTTTATTGACGAGGTCTCTATTTTTTTCATTTTCCATTATTTTCCTTAATTTTCCTCCTCACATGCAACTTGTGACCTTTCACCTCCCTTTACTCCTAATTTCCATTATTTTCATAAATAAATGCGACAAAAACACTTTTTTCCTTTCCAAAGCCTTTTCCATTTTCCTTAGCCATAATAAACCAAATGAACACCCACTAGTATGTTTTTACCCAACATTCATCTTGGAATAAGTGTCCCATCAACCGTGGTTATTATTTTTAAATTTTATTACATGGAATTTTCACGAGGGATGTTACATGTCAAGCACAATGATGAGTAGTGTGCGGTATATATATAGTGGTGCCTCATTCCACATGACACGAAACAAATATTTTTTCAGTGGCTTGGAGAATAAATATCTTTAGATGCACATCGAGATGGGAGATGATGGAAGGTACAAATCGATTGGTATTGGTACAAATACTTTTCAGAGCGGAGTCTGGCTTCCCTCTCAGGATCAAGGATGTGATGTTTGTACTGGGTTTCAAAGAAGAATCTTGTTTCCGTAGATGTGTTGGAAGGCCATGGCTACGATGTGATATTCAAAACATGGAATGCTTTCCTGATACACATCACCATAGGACAAGTGAATAATATCAGGGTTTGAGTGAAGAACCTCTAAAAATTAGATGTGGAAGACTATGCAACATTGAGCACATAAAAAAAGGTGTAGAGCCAACTTGGCCGTTTGCATCATGGCACTTTGAATATCATGCAAAAAATTTCTACAGTCCTCCCTAAAGGAGAACTAGAGTAGCGAGATATATGTAAAGGGTGTACCTTGGGGAGGTACACAAAATTCACCTTCAATGATCGGGACAACAAGGCACATGCAGTCGTTGGAAAGATCCACTCTGATGTTTGTGAACCTTTCTCGACAAGCTCCACTGACAAGTAAATGTATTATGCTATATTTGTAGATGATTTCTCATAGAAGTGCTCGATCTTCTTCATGCAGAAGAAAGACCAAACATTCTCCAAGTTTGTTGAATTTAAAGTACTTGTTGGTAAATAAATTGGCAAGAAAGTGAAGGCTCTCAGAAGCGATAACAGTGGTTTTGTCAAATGAGTTAAAGAATTTAAGTGCAAAGGAAGGCATTTGACAGGAGTTGACAACACCCCACATACCACAAAAGAATGGGGTGGCTGAGAGGAAGAATTTTTATTTTGTGGGAGAGGCAAGGGTGATGTTGCATGACTAAAGCCTACCAATGCGGTTGTGGGATGAAACATGCAACACGATTGTCTATTTTCAGAACAAGAGTCATCATTAGATTCTAATCTTGATCTTGGGGGGAGGCCCCCAAGATATAAAAAAAATTGAAATGCCAGAAGAAAAGAGGAGAACGCAGAGTAAACAAAAACCACAAAGATTTATTATTTATTTATTAAAACAAATAATGATTGTAAAAGCTACATTGTGATGGAAAATATGTCCTTTTACCAAATGTGACTTGTTACTTATAGTCTTTTTTAGTTACAATACCATGGGTAAATTCCATGGGTGGGTAAATACCATGGGTATATGCCATTTACAATTGGCATGGGTGGATGAATACCATGGGTGGATGCCACTTACAATACCACGGGTAGATTCCATGGGTGGATGAATACTATGGGTGGATAAATAGCATGGGTAGATTCCAATTTACATTCGGATCATTCCTACCTCCTTAAGAAGAAATGGTACACATTGCGTGAAGTTCCCTCTTGAGAAGTCTATGTTGACTATGAAGATCCATTGAAGATAAGGGTTTTGTATGGTTAACCCATAACTATGATGAATGAAGATCCGATGATAGAGATACCCAACGATGCTTGTGACCAACTGTGACACTAACAATGTGCGAACTCCCTCATTCGAACTCCGATTCAACAATTTTTTTTTTTTTTGAAATTGGGTGATTTTTGAATAGGAGATCATATGGGCAATAAGTTTTCTGAATTTTGGCATAAAAATTACAAAAAATTATAGGCGAGCCACCATCCACGAATTGCTGTTGGAAAAATTTCTGCAAAAAAACTGATTTTAAATCAGAGATATCCCCCTCATCCGGACTCTGATTCGACCGATTTTTATTTATTTATTTATTTATTTTTTGTGTTTAGATATTGTTTCATAAGGAATAAATATATGTTATTTTTTTTTATAAAATTTTTACCAAAAGTTTCATATCTTATCTGCAATCTCGTTGCCCAAAAAATTCCTGTAAAAAAATGAAAAAAAAATCCTTCCGGCTTTGCCCAAAAAGGTGCTCTGTGGGGTTCGTAGCACTTGCAAGAAGTTTTTTGAATATTTATGAAAAAAATTCAAACTAAAATATGCTTCAAACCCTCATTTCCATGGAGTCTCAACCTAAATTTGATACCACTGATCCAGATCTTGGGGGGAGACCCCTAAGGTCTAAAATAAATTTGAAATGCGAGAAGAAAAGAGGAGAACACACAATAAACAAAAACCACAAAGATTTATTTATTTATTTATTAAAAAGATAATAACTGTAAAAACTACATTATGGTGGAAAATATATCCTTTTACTAAAAGTGACTTGTTACTTATAGTTTTTTTAGTTACAATACCACAGGTAAATTCCATGGGTGGGTAAATACAATGGGTGAATGGATACCATGGGTAGATGCCATTTACAATACTAGGGGTGGATAAATACCATGGGTGGATAAATACCATGGGTGAATGAATACCATGGGTAGATGCCAATTTCCATTCAGATCAAATTCTTGGGATGAGTACACCAGAGGAAGCTTTTTCAAGAAAGAAGCTAGAGGTATCACACTTTAGGATATTTGGATCATCAATTTACTGTCATGTTTCCAAGGAATCAAGGAAAAATATATAGCTAACAGTAGAGGTGGGCATATTTGTGGGTTACGTAGAAACACCTCACAACTATCATGTGTACTTTCTATCCCTCATGATGACAATTGTTTGTAGGGACGTGAGTTTGATGAGGAGAAGAAAATGAGGTGTTCTCTTGAGAGGGAGATTCAATTGCATTCATATTGGTAGATTTTAGCTCCAAAGGAAGAACCTTAGGAAGTTTTGGAGCAACCACAAGCAAAGGAGCATAGAGTGGAGACATCCACTAGAGCAGAGATATCCAGAGAAGGAAGGAAGCGGACCAGGGAATTTGAAAAATTAGTGCATGATGCTAGAGAGAATGTGGGAGAACCCACTTCACATCATAGGCAGAGGAGGTCACCGGATCGATACACTAGCTACATGGCTCTAATGAGTGAGCTTGTAGATAATGAGACATCCTCATTCGAGGAAGGTGTAGAGAAACCAATATGGGTTGATGCTATGGTAGAGGAATATGATTCCATTATCAAAAATAGTGTTTGAGAAGTGGTCCCAAGACCAAAGGATAAATCAATTGTTGACTCGAGATGGATCTATAAGGTAAATAAAGTAGCAGACAGAAGCATTGAGAAACACAAGGCTAGATTTGAGTCTAAGGCATTCTCTCAGGTGAAGGAATTGACTATGAGGAGACCTTTGCTGCAGTAGCAAGGTACTCTTCTATTAGGTAAATTCTAGCACTTGCAACGCAGATGGGATGGAATATCCACTAGATTGATGTGAATATAGCATTCCTCAATGGAGTGATTGAGGAAGAGGTGTACATTGATCAACTTGAAGGTTTTGAGACCTTTGAAAGAGAGTCACATGTATGCAGACTCAAGAAAGCGTTGTATGGATTGAAGCAAGCACCTCGTGCTTGGTACACCATGATTGATAACTATCTGACCTGGTTGGGCTTCACCAAAAGTGAAGCAGATGCAAATCTTCATCATATTGTTATTGAAGGTAAATTATTGATTATTGTGTTATATTTCGATGATTTAATTTTATCCATTGATGAGAAGTTGATCAGTTCTTGCAAATAGGATCTTGCAAGAGAATTTGAGATGAAGGACATGGGACTCATGCATTATTTCCTCGATTTGGAAGTATGTCAAGGAGATGGGGAACCATTTGTCTCTAAAGGAAAGTATGCCAATGAGATACTGAAGAAGTTTTTCATGGAGAGTAACAAACCCATGGACACTCCTCTAGCAGGAAGTTTTAGGAATGAGGTTTCCACTTCATGTGAGGAAGTGAAGGCTATAATTTACATGAAGCTTGTTTTTTCATTTATGTATTTGGTGAACACACAAAAAAAATGTTTAATGCATTTAACCAACTTAGTCAAGCTATGGTTAAGCCAACAAAACTATATTGGAAGGAAGCAAAGAATGTTTTGAGATACCTCAGAGGCACTACCCAGTTTGGTCTTTAGTACAAATGGAAAGAGGGAGTGAAGATGCAAGGCTTCATAAATGGATATTGGGAAGGGATTCCATACGACAGGAAGAGCACATCACGAGGAATTTTCAGTGTTGGGTCAACAATGGTTTCTTGGTACAACATGAAGAAAATATATGTGGCACTCAACTCAGTAGAAGCAGAGTACATGGCTGCAAGTCAAGCAACATGTGAGGAAACCTGGATGAGAATATTCTTGTTGGGTTATTTGGTACGATGATGGATCTTACCCTGATGATAAAATTTATATCAAACTATATGAGAATCCTGTATTTCATGATCGATCCAAGCATATCGACAGCCAATATCACCATCTATGGGATTATGTGCAGAGGAATATCATGTTGTTGGAATACATTCCTACAGAAGAACAAGATGCAGGTATTTTGACAAAGGATTCATCAGGAGGAAAATTCAAGTTCCATAGAGGAAGGATTGGGGTATCTAATAATCCATTTCTTACTGAGAGGGAGTGTTGAAAATGCAACAAGAAAATCTAGTTTTGACTTTTCCTTGGTCAAATTAAATTAAAATTAAAATTTCTATCTCAGCAAAATACTTGGAGGAAGTTAAATGAGGTGACATGGAACTTGTCACTCAATTAACTCAGTTAATTTGAGTTGGATACACTTGAGTTCAGTTCAATATAATTGATTACTAATTTCTAACAATCTATTTTAGTTAAATTAATTTATGATTAGTTAAACTAGTTCTAACTATTAGAGGAACTAGTGGAAGGTCGATTACTAGGGTGTGGCTCCAGTCATATTCAATGATCAACCAATTAAATAAATAATAAACCCATAATAACTGAAGCATGTAGAGAATTCAAGTTACCTAGATGAGACTGAAGTTCAATGGAAATGTACTATCACTTGTAAACTAATCCAAGTTGTACAGGTGGTGCATGCATTTTGAGGATCAACCTAGGTGAAATACAAAATTCTCATTGAGAAGTTTGCTAATTAATAGGGGCCTAGTTCCTCAGGGACCAAAGCGAGGAAGTAGGAGCTTGGAAGGCTACAAAATTGGCTAAGTATTTGCTAGAGTCAGCCAATGAAGCAATAGGATAAAATACACAGGTGCAGTTTGTGCTCAAGCTTGAGCTATCATATGTGTTCATCAAGATTCTTTGATTAATGCAATATAGATAAGAAGTGGTTTTGAGCAGTTGCTTTCCCCTAGAGAAATGTTTGTGTATGTGTGTTGAATATCGATACATGTTTATGATTTGTGTTCTAGATCGTGAAATGATTTCCGCAAATGCGTAGAGTAGATTTGAGTCTTATGTTTTAGTAAATTACATTAGCAATTTTGAGTCTACATAGAATTTCTATAGTTGCAAGGAAATCAATTCTATTATATTATTGAACAAAAGTAAATAAAATTACACAAAAAAACAATAATAAGACAATATGTGATCTTTTTGGAAATATTGTACATGTGACAACCTTTTATTCAATTCTACCTCATTCACTTAATGAAGCTAAATTGATGTATCAATGTGCTTTGTATTCAATAACGTGAAACCATAAGAAATGATGCAAAACCAAAAATATTAGGTTTTTTCTACAAGAAACTTTGTAATTATATATGAAGGCTTGTAACTCTATAGGAAACTTCTAGATCTGATATAAGTGCAAAAAATTGATGAAATAAAGATGAAAGAAAATGATTGAAACTAATTCTAAATCATAGAAACTATGAACATCAATAAAAATATAAGAAACATCATATTTCGAGCATCTACCAAAACATGAAAATGTGATAATGTTACTATAATTTACCACAACAACAAAATAAATGATAACAACTTATAAAATACATATAAAGAAAACACAAAAGGAACAATACGGGTTTTCAGAAATCCTATAGACAGTCCCTCAAAAAAATGCTCACGAACCTTGAATAAAATCAACAAATAATTCTTGGGAAAAGGAACAATCCTTCAATTAATACAAATTTGACATTATAGAATATGGAAACAAAAGGTTGTAATACTAAAAAAAATCAATATTGTTCTTTACTCTCCTAGAAAATATCCTTTCCCACTATCTTGAGTTCCCCTCATATACAAAAATTTGAGGGAGAATCCTCCTTAATAGGAGGGTTATTTTCCCTCCAAAAATCCATAAAATCATGGTAGTTGGTTCTGTAGGGATTTTTTCATAGCCACTTCTTCTCTAATTTCTAATAAATTTGATTAATACTAATCCTCTACGTGTTTACAGACAATCGAGTTGATAATAACCTTGCCTTCATGGTAGGATACTAGGGGATATTGTAGGATCATTGTTTTCTTCAAAAACTTATCCAAATTAAGATGTGAAGGCTACCAATGATCACATATATGATTAGTATGATTAAATATCTAATAAGATACCCAAGATAAGGAATAAAAAGTATAATATAAAAATGCATAATAATCAAGGTCAAAAATGCAAGTTGTTACTAGGTGATAGAGGTTATAGATTGGCCTTTAAATGTACAATTCAAGAACCCATCACAAATTACTACCTAGATGTTTTCCCATCCCTGTGAAAATGTACGTTTTCAATCTTCTTGACCCTTGAGTTGTTTTTCCCTCATTTCCTTTCCAACTTTCCTAGTTGTTGGGTCACTAAAATGTCATTTTTCACCCTTTTTTTAATCAATTTTAGTCACATTCTACTTCTTTATAACCTTGCATCAAGAAAAAAATATGATTATACACGGGTTTAGACATAATATTTTACAAAGAATTTATTTTAGTATTTTTAGTGAGTTTATGATTAAATATTGAAAAAATAACATGTTTTCACTTAAACGTAAAAGTTGGATGAGTTTTATGTTGTTTATAGACATATATGAAGAGTCCAACAAAGTGATATTTGACCATTTAGACACAAATTCGAATTTCCTCTTCAACTCTAGAAGACTGAAGGAATATATTTTATAATTATTCAGTCACCTTCGATGGAGAAGAATCATGGAAGTTTTGATAAGATTTACTATCAAATATATTAGATACATGTCAGAGGATTTGTAGTCTAGATAATTATCTTCTAATTTTAGTAAATTGGTTGTACCTACTTGAGAGAAAAGTGAATCTGGTTTTATTAGTTTTTTATCCTCTTTTGAAAGAAATTCATGTATAAATTAGAGTGCTTTTTCCATTTCAAGAAAGGAGAGATTTAAAGTTTGTGATTAGAATACTGAGAGAAATATATTTGTAGCTCCTGTTTGCCTAAAGCTCACACTAACAGGGAGGGGCGTGAATGAGTTTGAGATCAATTTTACTAATTCAAAATTTCTCATAATCATATGACCATATAGCAATGAACCATACACATCAAATTAACAATGCATCATCATATCAATAATATATCAAGAATCCATCACATTGCAAAGAGAAACAAGCTTTTACCATGGAAACCCATATGGGAGAAAACAAAAAATATTCTTATTATTTATATTCAATTATTTACATATATTTGCAGGATATGACCTACTAGAGACAACTACCCCTAAGAAATGTGACCTACTACTTGCGATATGATACAACCTAATTGCAACACCAACCTCAATAATGAGCAGGCTCCAATCTGCTCTTGGCTCCAACCTTAGTGGAGACATCCAACTCCTTCTTCAACTTCATTGTGGACCTCTATTCCTTTTCATTTTAAAATTAGACCCACTTTCATAATATATTCTTAAATTATAAGTGAAATATGAAACCTATAATCTCTATCGGTACAAAGTCCACAATGACTTCCACAACCTACAACCACTACCACTACAATATCACTATAAATCACTATCACAACCTGCAATCATTGTTTCTAAAACCACTGTAATAAATGTCACCACTAACTAACATAAAACCAACTATCACTAGAATTCATGTCATTTCTCATGCTCTGCCTTCACCAATCCATCAATTAGGACGTTCAATCCCTTTCTCTGAGCCTATTTTCATAATACATCCAAAACCACCACAACCTTGCTCACAATCTATTAGAACATACAAAAGGGATTCATCTCTAAGTATTTTTCACCCAACTTCTTTCAAAACTCAAATTGGAAAAATATATACCCTAATAGCTCATAAAAACCATATAGAATCTATATAAAATTTAAGGGTTCTACAAAAGACCCTTTCTTGGGTGCATCTACAAAATGGAAATATTATATCATCGATTCTATAGAGTTGTAGTTGGAAAATATTAAAGGTGAAACTGAATGGGATATATATTAAAAATAAAAAATACAAACCAAACTAGGAAACCATTGGAGGTTGAACCTCAGACCTCAACATTACCAACTTGGCCCCGCTTCCAATTAATCTATTCAATGCCACTTTCGATGGCATTCAACTAAGATATATATAATTTAAACCATGCATTATTCACATGATGTGGGGCTAACCCCATAGATCATATGATCGCGTCCTTCTATATGCTCATGTACAATACGAGATGACCCTCGTCGCCTATTGCATGTCTCTAGTGCAATGAGGGATATGGATGTTACCTACTCATATGAACCTTTAGTGTGAAAATGGATAGCCATGTTTCCCATTCATATAAATCATCTGTGTGCTGAGGGAAAAGAGTGTTGCATATTTGTATGATCCATCAGTTGTAATGTGGAATGAGCCCTATAGCCAAATTGTATGTGTGTCAATGCACAAGGGCAAGGCCTTATAACCAACTCATATGTGCATCAATGCACAAGTGTCAAGCCTTGTAACCAAATTATGCACGACCAATCCCCATACAAATCAATTCTACTATAGGACGTGAATCATAGAGCCAGTGTAACAATTACATGAGCCCTAATAAAAAAGGAACTATAAAATTCACCAAAAATTTGCCTCTGAGATATGAAACTTTTCACGATTAGATTAGAATAGATTATCAATGAATATTTCATTGTTGTGTATTTCCTTCAATCGAAGGTATTATTTATAGTTTAGGTTGTGGCCTAGGGTTCTACGAAGCCGATGACACATGAATTTACCAGAATTTTTAAAATGTTTTATGGCTTACTGAGCTACCATGTGACCAAACCAATTCTTCCTTTGTGACCATGTCCCGTTGGCTTGTAGTATTGGCCTTGTCCACCCATGTGACCGACCCATGAGACCTTGTCCCAGGGATCACAAGCATTTTCTTGATGATGTCATCATGACATCACTGAGCCACATGGAATCCCCTGAGTAGGACCACATCTCACCCTATATATACTTCTAATATTTTAATACAACCATATTTACTTCTATCTTATGATTTTAGGCTTTAGGATTCTTAATTTCCTCATAAGCTAATATGTGTTTCCTTCTAAAATTTATCGTTTCATCCATATCTTCTAATTCAATATAGGAGCTATTATATTCACAACTAGTTCCTATTTCACTCACAATTTCTTCAATAACTTGTTCCCTTGCCAAGTCTAGCGATTCTTCTAAAGACACGTGAGGTATATTTCCTTCCTTTTCACTAGAGGTGCACCCATTATCTTCTAGTTAATTAATTAGATCTATTATTTCTGCAAAAGTAGTTCCTTCTTTACTGCTAATAGATGAAAAACTCTCTATCTCATCAAAACTTGCAATTGAGTAGTTAGAATATAAATGGCCTATTATTCTACAATAATAACAGAACAACAAATTAATTATAGATTCCATATCCCTGGTATTCTTTGAGTGTTAATCAACAAGGTGTCCAATTGATATATGGAAATCCTCTTCTTGTTTGGATTCATGATATTTGTGTGATACATTGTTCATAGAACACTCCTTGATATCACTAGCAAGTTGGATCTCTTCAACATAGATGGAATCTAGCTTCTTCCATATCTCCTCTGAAATCTCATAATAGATCAATTTTTCAATATATGACTTAGGAAACCATTTCATGATAGCTTCTTTAGCTATCTCAAAATAATAATAGTTCATTAGACCATTCTATAAAGATAGTCATATACCAAAATTAGGAGTTTGTCGGTAGATTACCATTCCTACCTTCCAAGTTGTATAATTTAACCCATTAAAAAATGGAGCTCCATATTAGGTAATACAACCCTCACTCTCCATGATATTGATCTTCCTTTCAACTATTAGACTGGTCTTAAAGGAACCTAGTTCTCAAAAACCAATTGTTAGAAACCAAGATACTACTTAGAGGGGGATGAATCAATAGTGTAACATAATTATACAACTATTTCCAAATTAAAAATTTCAAGCTATTTGAAAACCATTCATGTAAGTAGAATCATAATTCAATCATGTAAACCAACATATCATAAACACACACAAATGAAAATATAAATACACCAATCTTATTCTTTGTTTCTTTTGTAAAGATAAGCTACAAATTGCTATTTTGTTGTTGTCTGCAAGCTCCTACTTACAGGTTTCTCAGGCTGCCATATGGAGGAAGGTACCACTCCCTAATTTATCAACTACCACTAATAGGATCTACTACTTATGGTCTAATCATCTACCACTAAAAGGAGATACTACCCCTAAATTATCAACTACCATTGAAAGAAGATATTACCACTGATTACTTATGTGGTACTAAAAGGAGCTACTACTCCTGATTTATTAGCGACCACCAAAAAGAGATATAACCCTTGGTTTATTAGCTTCTACTGAAAGGATCTTTCACCCTGATTATTTACAAGACACTATTGGAAGGATCTACAACCCTTGATCCATATTTCATACAATTCTAAAAATAATATCAACAAGGTTTTCTTGCTTCAAATGCAATTTCCCCTCACTTTTACACACCTCAATGCCTTCCTTGCATAGATAAAATATTTTCTTGCTTTCTTAAAACACCCTGCTGCTTACATCACTCAACTGCCTCAAATCACCAATACCACCATTAAAACATATTCAATGCCTTAAAAATTGACCTTTCTTTCACCATTGAATCCCCTTTGACATTCACATAAAATCTTGTGCATTCACACCCTAATGCATCTCTAATGATCAACTTATTTGTCATACAATTATACTTAAAAAGGAATTGTGCTGATATTTTTATTTTTCAACTTTAGTTATATTCATCTCATAACTTAGACTTAACTGAGGTTTGATCTTGAATTTTTCAAGTTTTTCTACTTTGGGCATGTCCTCTTGTTGTATACTAATGGTATTTGACCTTTGCTCTGATGTATTGGCCTCAATATCCGAGTTATTCTATTTATTTCCTCAAATTTGGATTTTTTACAAGACTTAGTTGATGTTACGGGAAAAATATAACCTAAGGCCTGGGTTGAGGGTCCTAACAGAGCGGATGACATGTCATCAAAAGAAGGAATCTAATTACCAACTCCTATGCTTTAAAATAGGATGCAAACTCCCTGCTAATCCTCGTGCTCCAAAACCTGCAAATCATTCAATAACAAGCACAAAAGCTAGTTGTACAACATATATGTCCTAGATGTTAGCATATTAACATACATGATCTCATAAAGATAACATGAAATAAACTATTCAAGATTATTAAGCATGTATAAGAGACACATAACACATGAACATCAGGAACAAGATGGTACTTATTTTATTGATAACATGCACATAAAATAATAGTGGAGAAATCACTTGAGATCTACCATGGCCTTGAGCAAAACCGTCCTCCAGATTCTTCCAACCCTAGCCTCACAAAGCTTCTTCCATAAATTGTGAACAAAGGATGTCACATAGAATGAGGGCGATTATCACAAGGAAACAAGGGTTTCTTGAAACTTGGGAAGTGTAGGAGGCACAGGGGAAATATCAAACTTGATCAAGGCTATAAAAATCTATAATATCAATAATATTCTCTCTCTCCTTCCTTAGGCCATTCCCTTGAGGTGTATTTATACTTCCTCAAATTAGTTTTTTCAGTTAGGGAACAGTTAGGGCACGAGCTGGGGTAGTTAAGTTACAGGAAAAACCGTAAACCCTGCCTCAATAATAGGGAAATTATATATATTTTTAATATTTTAAATAGCATATGCAGGTTAGCTATAGATGGACCCACATGTGCAAGCGGAAAAAACTGGACAGAGTCGCGTATGGATTTTAAAATATTGTTTTTTGAGAAATGTGACCAAGTCTGAATGGAAGGGTTGCCCAAGGTCAATGCATAAGTCATCAAGTATATACAGGTGATAAATGATGCTATAACAGATGCCCCCTAATATATGAGGTCAGAAGGGGTACATAATGGCCGAAATATATTATTTGCATTGAAAGAACCTTGCAAGGACTAGAGAGGATTTCACCAAATTTCAGCCTGCCAAAAACCAATGATAGAAATCAGAAATATAGCTCATGTTTGAGACATGTATACCCATGCTTTGTGAAATAAAATCATGTCCGCATATCAAGTATGGAGCGGATCCAATATGTATACAAGTATAACTAAAATGTAAAGTACATAGTGACTCATATTATCACTGCCCAGAAGTACAAGTAAAAATCATGTCCAAGTATCACATATAAAAGAATGATCAATGATGCTGTATAGATATCTGTTCAATGAAGTCACAACTGAATCTCCAAGTACCAAATCATAAGTGGTGGAAAAAATGGTACAACATGCAACTCGGGCACCAACATATAAGATGTTGCTGTGATGAAATTGCAACATATAAGGGTGGATGGTGTCACTGGAAGAAAATTGAAGGAGCTGTAAAAGTGAACCAAAGCATGCTGATGCAAACCCGAGGTCTTCACCGATCACCATGGCACAATTCTACACAATGGGAATAAATGAGCTGAGGTTGACCATGTGAGAAATCGTTTAATTACCTGTCATTGATGTATACCGTTAACAAATGCAAGACAACCCACCGATAATGATAATGAGTGTCCAGGTGCCCCATTACATTATAAAAAGTACGAATAAATTAATTGAAGTCGAACACTTGAGAGAATATACCAATTAGGAGAAATTGATGTATTCTCACTGTCGATAACGAAGGAGTCTGCCATTGATGACTGCAAACCCTAAGGTACTGACAAAAGGACTCTAGACCTTATTCCCAGAGAAATGAGTCGTAGTCGATGGGAAAAGATCTGTTGGAAGGAAGGCATTAAGGCATCCCACATCAGTCTAGGGCTAGTGTAACCTGCATACCAATATTTGGAAGGAATTGGACGAAGCAAAGTGAAGTAAACAACCCGAAGTATGTTTCCGACATGCACAAAATGTAGATAGCACTCGATAGAAACCCTCTGAACCAACCAATATGTTAGGATATTCCGACACATAGGAAATAGTTAAGAATAACTTAGTCTAGTGTAGAGTTAGGTAAAGTGTGTTTCTTTACCATGTACATTTGTAACTTATAATCCGACAGTCACGATTTGTAGTGATCCGACGGTTATCTCTCACCTCGGTATTAATGACACTTGATTCGTGGCTTAACACCCGATTGATCCATGATCTCTATTTAAAGAGCATGGAGGGTCATTTGTCTGATAACCGTTTATGAGAGAAACATATGTAACCTTTATTTTTATATTAATAAATTGCCTGAAGTGGCCGCGTTGGCTCAGGCCGTGGAATGTTTCCCTCTTTGAGGGTTTTAACCACGTGATTATACTGGTGTACTGATTTGTGGTCTGTCTGTGAGTAGTGACCTTTGGTTCTTGATCTAAGGAACTTACCCTGTAAATTCATACATGGTATCATAACTATTTTGAGGGTCGCGTCCGTTGTTGATCAAAATCTGAAGCCGATTTGACTGCATGCGAATGCCGTTTTGTAAATCTACTATTTCTGAAATTTTTTGGGTTTGGAGAACTACTCGGTTTTGTGAAAATTAGGAACATCTTTCCTTTCATGCAAAAAGGTTTCCGGCTGCCCAAGTTATGGCAGTTTAGATCTAGAGGTATAAAACATATGTTTTGCAGTTATATTTGTTAATAGTTCTGCTTATTTCAGTTCCCTCTTTTTTTTTTTTTTTTTAGGTTTTATTTATTTGCTGGATCTATACCCTCTTCTCTGTGTATGCTCTTTTCTGTGCGCTGCGTGCCATCTAGGCAAATCAAAAGCAGGAAAAGGTTTTTTTTGCTACGTATGCTCTTTCCCCGCGTCTTTGTGCGATCTCGAGAAATAAAAAATAGTGGAAAAAAGGATAACTGCCGTAAGGCTAACCGAAAATCTAAAATTCTGCCATAAGACTTTGCATTGTGTTTTTTTTTGCTCGGTTTTTGTGCAGGAAAAGGCACGCACACCGAAGAGTAAAAAAAAAACCACTTCCTCCTTTCAAACAATAACGTGATCCTTTTACTATCTCACTTGGTGAGGGATTAGTTTATGAGAATAGAGGTCTTGGGTTCAAGTCTCATTCTCAAGATTCTTTTGTAATTTTTTTTTTTTCAAAGGCGCGGATTTGTTTTTTTTAAAAGCCGCACTTCATCCTGTTCCCATAACTATTCGGCATCTACAACTCAAATTTTTCGAAAGGCATAACTTCTTCATCTGGAAGCCGTTTTTCGAGCCGTTTTTTTAGAAACAACCTAATTTTTCAAGATATTTCCATTGGAGTAGTTAGTTTTAGCTTTTCTTAGCTTCATTTAAAAAATAAATGGAAAGTGCATGCCCAGTTATTCTTAACAACACCAATTATTTCCAATGGCTACCTCACATGGTAGATATACTTAGAAGTAAAGGGCTTTATAGAATAGCCATAAAACAAGAAACTAAACCTTCTGATGATGATAAAGCTGCTAAATGGGAAAATAAACAAGATCAAGCACGAGGGTTGATAGGAATGTCTATTTCTCAAGATCTTCGATTTCATATCCTTGACATTGACACCCCTGATGAAGCCCTGGAAAAGCTAAAAACTATTTTTGTCATTCAAAATCAAATCAGGGCCCACCAGCTTGAAAATGAGTTGTTTAATTTGGACCCCAATAACTTCTCCTCCATTGAATATTTTTTGTCCAAATTCAAGACCCTCAGAATCCTTTAAGAAGGTTGTAAGATAAAAAAAGACGATGGTAGCCTCATCTATTGCATTCTTGTTAATCTTGGCCTTGCATACTCTGTATTTGTTTCCGCCTTCCATTCCACTAGAGAATCCATCATTTCTTCAGGAACCACCTACAAGAATCCCTCTTTTGATTCCTTTTGCGATTCTTTGATAAGAGAACAAGAAAAAATTTTACACCTTGGTCTTATCACTGCTGGAAACGCTTCTAAGAAAGCCTTAGCAGCCCAAAAACAACCATATCAAAAGAATCCCAAGAAGAAGTATCCATAAAAATATGGTCCTAAACCAAACAAGGGCCCTAAGCAATTTCAGCCGCAAACTGAAAAATCAAATCAAAAAAATAATAAGGAAAATCAAAACAAAGGGAAGAAGACCGATAGACATTGCAACTTTTGCAATCGGGATGGCCATATAGAGTCCAAATGTTTTAAGAATATGGAAGCCTTAGAAGCAACAATGAAGAAGAACAACATCAATTTGGAGAACTCTTCACCTTCATCTTCAGGCATGACACTTTCTGCTTGTGGTTGTCAAGCATAAAGATATGGTTATACATTAAATGTATCTTCTTCTTCTCCTTCTCATGAGAGGCTCATTGATTCTGGAGCTTCTTAACACATGGATAAAAATAAATCCATGTTTTCTTCTTTAAATGATTGTAACATCAAACATATTTATGTTGGTGATGATAGATCTCTTAGTGTTGTAGGATCTGGAACCATTCATCTAGATAATGGTCAGTTTAATGATGTACTATGTGTTCCTACCTTGTCATGCAACCTTCTATCTATTTATCAGATAACTCATTCAGGTGAAGGGAAAATAGTAGAATTCTCACCTCATGATGTTTTAATCAAGGACCTCAAAGATCCTAAACATATTTTAGCTACTGGCATTGCTGATGATTCCACAAGGTTGTATAAGTTTGACAACTTTGGGTCATCATCTCTTCCCTCTGTTTTTGTTGCTCATAATGATGATGTGAGCAAACTTTGGCATGAGAAATTTGGTCACTTAAACTATCGCTCTCTTCAAACTCTATGTAAGGAAAATATGGTGACGGGCCTTCCTATGGTATCTTGCCGAGATGGTGTTTGCTCCGGATGTGTACTCGGAAAACATCATTGGGATAGTTTTGACAAACGTGCCTCTTGGCACGCTTCAGCCCCTTTGCAGCTTGTGCACAGTGATTTATGTGGTCCACTTCCAGTTGTTTCTTTCTCTGGTTGCAAGTACTTCTTAACTTTCATTGATGATTTTTCCAGACGCACTTGGGTATACTTCTTAAAACTCAAGAGTGAAGTTTTAACATGTTCTTGGCCTTTAAGGCCTTTGTTGAGAAACAATCTAGACATCCAATTCTGGTATCTTTCCGGGATGGTCTTTGCTCCGGATGTGTACTCGGAAAACATCATTGGGATAGTTTTGACAAACGTGCCTCTTGGCACGCTTCAGCCCCTTTGTAGCTTGTGCACAGTGATTTATGTAGTCCACTTCCTATTGTTTCTTTCTCTAGTTGCAAGTAATTCTTAACCTTCATTGATGATTTTTCCAGACACACTTGGGTATATTTCTTAAAACTCAAGAGTGAAGTTTTTAACATGTTCTTGGCCTTTATGTCCTTTCTTGAGAAACAATCTGGACATCAAATTCTTAAGTTAAGATCAGACAATGGCAGAGAATATGTTAACAAAAAATTTATCAACATACACTGACATGGCATTCAAATTACAACATACTTGTTCCATATACTCCACAACAAAATGGTGTAGCTGAAAGGAAGAATCACACCTTAAAATAAATGGCTAATTGTATGCTTGAATCTAAAGGAATTGGTCTCAATTTTTGGGCAGAAGCCATTAATTGTGAAAATTACATAGTAAATCGCACTCCTACTAAGGTTTTAAATAATATAGCTCCAGAAGAAGCTTGGAGCTCAATCAAACCAGATGTAAATCACTTTCGTGTTTTGGAAGTGATGCTTATTTATATTCAGGATAATGAAACATAAAACCTTAGAACCTAAGAGTGAAAAATGCATTTTTGTTGGATATTCTGAGGATGTCAAAGGATATAGACTTCTTCAAACAAAATCCAAAAATATTATCATTAGAAGAGATGTAAAATTTGATGAAAATATATTGGCCTATGAGCCTAGTTCGGCAAGTGTGCCACAGTTGGCCTGCAAGCCTGAATCGGCATATGTGCCACCTCTCTCTCTCTTTTCTATTTTTAATAGCATTCCTTCTAGTTTAGATGATGACAACGAGGATGACAATCCTCCTCCACCTCTTGAGACTTAGCCCCATACTCCACGGCTTCAATATGGGTGCAACACTACTTGGGTCTAGCACAGTTCCTCTTGCAGGTGACCCTGCCGATTGACGACATACACGTTCTCAGTTCGAAAGAGCCTCTTCCTTATTGGCTCAAGTTCCAAAAAAAATTGATCCAGAAACCTTTGAAGAAGCCTCTGGTCATCCAGATTGGGATGAAGCTATGAATGAAGAGTATCGTTCCTTATTGGCAAATGATACTTGGGATCTTGTTCCTCTTCCAAAAGGAAGAAAAATTTTCAGATGCAGATGGGTTTACAAAACCAAGTTTGGACCAAATGGAAAAGTGGATAGACATAAAGCTCATCTTGTTGTTCAAGGACTTTCACAAGTTGAAGGCATTAAATATACTGAAACGTTCTCCCCTGTTAACAAAATGAATTCTATCCGCCTTTTTCTTTCCCTTGCTGCCTCCTTTAAATGGGAATTCCATCAGATGGATGTTAAATCCGCCTTCTTACATGGAGATTTGCATGAAGAAATCTACATGGAACAACCCCGTGGCTTTATCCAAAAATACTCCAGCCTTGTCTATTGCCTTAGGAAGTTTCTCTATGGTCTCAAACAAGCTCCTCAGGCTTGGTATGCCAAAATGGATAGATTTATATTAGATAATGGCTTTTCTAGGTGCCATTCTGACAACACTGTCTACACCAAGAAAGTGGGTAAGTCCTTCACCATACTTGTTCTTTATGTTGATGATCTTATCCTTACTGGTAGTGATCCAAACCATATAAACCATGTGAAGTTGAGCCTCAAAAAAAAGTTTGAAATGACGGACTTAGGACACTTGCATTATTTCCTTAGTCTTCAAGTCTTGCAATCCAAGGAAGGCATTACCCTCTCTCAGTCCAAGTATGCCTGTGATCTTCTACACCACTTTCACATGGAAGACTATAAGCCTACCCCTTCTCCCTTTCAGTCTGGAGCCAAGATTTTAGTCAATTGTACTGCCCCTGAAGTTGATGCTACCTTATATTGTCAACTTGTTGTAAACACATATCGCCCACATCCACCCATCGACCTTTCCTTTCTTCATTATTCTTGTCGCTCACGGTTTATGCACCAACCTCATGAAAGTCCCACTAGAAGCAGTACAAGAATACTTGATATTCGAGTGCAGTTCAATTCAGATTCATTACGATTAATGGGCTTGCATCTCCATTGTTGATTAGTTTCTTGATTGATTGGGCTAGTAGTGATGACTCAGAAAGTCTACTGCAGGATATGTATTCAATCTTGGTTTAGGACCTATTACTTGGTCTTGTAAGAAACAAAGTGCCATCTCTCTTTCTTCAGCAGAAGCAGAGTATCGTGGTGCAGTTGAAGCCAGCAAGGAAGCCATGTGGCTTCGTCAGATTCTCTGTCTGAATTTGGTCTTCATCAGCAGCATCCAACTACACTTTAGTGTGATAATCAGAGTGCCATTCAGCAATGTAAAGATCCAGTTCAACATCAGCGTATGAAACACATTTAAATCCACATACACTTCATCAGAAAGCTCATTCATGATCGTGTTCTTGAAGTGCAGTACTGTCCAACCAATGATCAAGTAGCCGATATCTTTACAAAGGCTCTCACAAAATCGAAGTTTACCAAACTTTGATCCATGATTGGAGTTCAGGAAATTTGTCATCAAGGGGGGGATAGGCTCTAATGCCTCCTTCCTTCTCCTATTGTGTCACTTTTGTAAATCCTTCAATCCTATCCCAATTTGTTCTTAAGGGGGGATGTTAGGATATTTCGACACATAGGAAATAGGCTCCTTTTGTGTCACCCTTGTAAATCCTTCAATCCTATCCCAAGTTGTTCTTAAGGGGGGATGTTAGGATATTCCGACACATAGGAAATAGTTAAGAATAACTTAGTCTAGTGTAGAGTTAGGTAAAGTGTGTTTCTTTACCATGTACATTTGTAACTTATAATCCGACGGTCACGATTTGTAGTGATCCGACGGTTATCTCTCACCTCGATATTAACGACACTTGATCCGTGGCTTAACACCCGATTGGTCCATGATCTCTATTTAAAGAGCATGGAGGGTCATTTTTTTGGTAACCGTTTATGAGAGAAACATATGTAACCTTTCTTTTTATATTAATAAATTTCCCGAAGTGGCCGCGTTGGCTCAGGCCGTGGACTGTTTCCCTCTTTGAGGGTTTTAACCACGTGATTATACTGGTGTACTAATGTTTTATTTTTTTGTGAGCAGTGACCTTTGGTTCTTGATCTAAGGAACTTACCCTGTAAATTCCTACACAATAATGAAAGCTGACAAAGAGGAGAGATATCCACCGATAGGGTCAAATGGAAATAAAGGTACTACATGAATCCCAGGTGTGATTATGTAAGCTGAAGTCGAACACAAGGGAAACCACTCAGTCAAAGACCCATGATGTTGATCAAATTATGAGAACAAGGTCACTTATCAATGATGTCAATAGGGCCAGGGTGCGGCTCTAGGTTTACTCTCAGAGCAATATGTCAAAGTTGATAAGAGACAAACCCACCAACAAGAAGTCAATGGATACCTTCTCAAACTAGCACGAGAAAAGGACCAAAGAACTGATGTGATAGAACAAGATGCTGACAAACATGGATGGTCGACTGAAAAATGAGTCAAGAGACACTGTAGAAAGGCCGACTCAGGTTAAATTCCCTTGAACAAAAGCACGAATCATTTTGACTATGGCATAAAATGATAACTCTGTATGACTTTGTCATGTAGGAGGCATAAACAAACCATCCATATGATTGGAAGAGATAACCAACTCGGGGAGTACTGACTCGATAACAAGGTTATGGCTTCTCCTAAGTCAAAAACTAAAACCATCTCAAATGGAGAAAAGAATTAGCTTTTTTGTGCTTTGTTCAAGGGCGACACAAGTGACACTATATATGCCATCAAGTATGGAATCATCGTCCCTTTCCCGCTCTTTTTCAATTTTTTTTTTTTTGTCTTTTTCATATTTCAAAGCCTGAAAAAGAATAAAATAATGCCTGCAGTACAATGGATAGAATGAGTGTCGTTAAAAATATGCACTAGTTCTTGGGATAGGAATAATCCTATGCTCAATTCAAGGTGGCGAAAAATGGTAAGTGACACTCAAAGGGATGTTCCATTCATGGGTAAAGGGTGTCAAGTTGCGAAGGCTAAGTGATTGCATGGTTAACTTGTGCAGAAATACATGGTCAAAAGAGGGCTTAAACATGAGTCCAAATGAAGCCAGCTAAAGGCCAATATAAATAAGTGGTCAATATGCAATGCATCAATACAACTCGACAACAATGGGAGCCTCTCAGGTATATGGCCAGAATAAAGATAACGAAGAAGAAGAATAATGAAGCTTCAACGCATAAGTCACGACAAAAATAAAGAGGACTCCCGAGCCTACATAGATTTTAGCATGGGCAACAAATTCTAGCGAGGAACTAACTAGGAAGCCCATGTAAAGGATGGCTCTACCACCATCTCATTATTAAAAACCGGCAAGTGAAATTGGTTAAATAGTCATAGCATGATGGGGTCAATCCTATGGAAAGTGATCAGAATGGAGGCTAGTATGAAGAAGTGCAACAAAAAGTGAATTTCCTAACCTATATGCCAGTTCAGAATCAAATACCTACCATGATAGGTCAGCAGTCATGGATCCGAAGAACAATTGGAAATATCTTAAAATCACTAGAATGTACTCGAAAATAACTTTTCCTAACACTTACAAGCCAAAAGGTTAAACAACCTTAAACAAATTCAAAAAATAGACACAAACAAAATTTGCAAAAAAATTTCAAATTCTGAGCATAAATAAGGATTTTTTACTCACAGTTGGTCATTTGTGCAGTGCAGAAGTGGAGAAAGAGCTCTGGAGAAAAAAACCCCCTTCTTGCAAACGAAGCAATCGACCAATGAATCGATCCAAACTAGTCAGATAAACCTCATACTCATCTTGTTTGTCAATTTCATTACCATTTCAAGAAATTTTTGGGATTTTTGACTGTAGGAAATATTTTTTTCTTGAAACCCTCTATGTATACGCGGGTTAGTCATGAGGAACTCACGTATGGACGTGACTATGTCCAAATGAAGTCGCGTATGTGTAGAGAGGAATTCAAAAATTGATATCTAATGGCTCAATGGATGAAATTTTTCAGGATGACTATCAGTTGGAGGGAAAGAGAGCACAGTGTAATAGAAAATGAATTCATGCTCATGTAGGACTAGAAATCATTAGATTTCCTTCAGAGTTGCGGTTTCTTAAAGTTTTTAAAAATTCCAAAAATGAAAACCAATACCCGATTGCTCGAGATGTTGGTCATTTATTGGGAACTAGATAAGACTGCTTTATGATAGATCAGATGCCATTGAGGATTGAGCTGGAAGAAATTTGTTTCATCGCTAGACTTTCTTGGAGGGGAGAACCAGTTTATTAACATGGAAAGCCCACTGAAGGGATTAATGTAGATGACTATGTCCAAATATACTGTGTAGATGGTGCAAATAAAGTGGGGACATAGATCCCAATCAAGGATGTACGGGATTTGTACATGAAAATCCTTCTTTTCACTATTGGTAGAGTGGCAGGGTTAGCATCCCTTCACCAGGCCTTATGCACTCACATGAGTGTAGCAGTGGATTTCTTGACCAACCTCTATGACCGGTGCACAACCTTATTGGAAAATCTGAAGAAACTACTGACTTCTATCCGGCATGCAAAAACAAAACATTTTGGATATGGTACTATTCTGCTGAGATTCTTCTTTGAGAGAGTCCCAGGGATTTGACCAAATATTATCTCAACCATCAGTAGCCCACTAGATCCGAGGATAGCCACATGGGTAGACTTGATGAAGAGACTGTGGGGAAGTGAGTTTCCCTGAACTACATGGGACGATGCATTCTTCCAGTGGTGGGGAGAACATGTCATCTTAGTAGAGGACTATCCCTATGCTGGGATGGATTTTAGAGCAGATCCTGATTTGGTTCTTCCACCTGGAGTAGAATGGGGTGAAATTGGTAAGATTGCACAATGATTTTTTGATTATGTGATTTTTTGATTTTTCAAATTATATGGAAATAAAAAATGTTTTTGATAGGCAATATGACTTAAATTTTTTTAATGATCATGATGCATACATGGGACCAGTTAGGCCTGAGGGCTACCCTATACATAAGCGCCACAAAGGAGAGGAAAATGACGCTGAATACCCATGAAGAAATATCCATGCCATCCTGAGAAACTTTGAGATTTTAACTCGCCAAGTACCCATGGCAGCTTTAGAGGATCTTCTTGAGGCTATCCAGAGGAGAGTGGTTGAAGTACCATGAGACTAGGTGCAGTTATTCCACCATGTAGCTACTTCCATTGTGTTCTTCTGAAACACACATGTTGGGCAGGGACCTCAGGGATAGATATAGATTTGATTGGATGACTGTATTATTATTTTGATGACAAACATGATCGGGCATAAGCCCAAATTTTGTAGGACATGATGGTCCAATTTTTGTGTATTTTGAACACTCTGATATATATATATATATATATATATATATTTATGTATGTATGTATGTATGTATGTATGTATGTATGTATGTATATACATATATATATATATATATATATATATATATATATATATATATATATGTATATATATATATATATATATATATATATATATATATATATATATATATATATATATATATATATATATATATATATATACATAGCAATTTTATATGATGTGATTGTCCCAAATGTACAATGATGAACGGTGTTTTTGATATTTTTAACGTATTGAATGATTAATGTGCCAATCAAGTGCTTGATTAGATAATGAGTATTCTAACCAATTATCATATCGAGGAATGTGAATGAATGTAATAAATTGAAATGGACGTTGTAACAAACACACTCTAAAAAATAATTGATGCAAAAATGGGTCTCTGACACGATAGGTGTTGTTTAATTGCGAAACCACCAGTTGCGAATCCAAGTAAACTACTAACGAATCAACACCGAGAGTAGGTTGACCACTGCAGTGTATTCTTCCACATTTTTCGAAGAAGGACCAATGCATATACCTCTTGAGACTAACAAATGACCATATGGATAGTGAATTACCCAAGCCGCCGAAGCCAGGTTTCGGGTATGTCTACTAGCACCATCGGAAAAGAAAAAATGACTCATCTCATCCAATAATGCCTGCCAAAGCAGATCAATATCATCAAATTCACACAAAAAACCGATAAACATACATGTACGAGAAATACAATATATACAAAAAAGAAAATGCTAGACCGAAACCTAGGCATAATACTTCTTCAGATAGAGCCCATTTATGGAATCTGACAACTCATTCCCATCAAAGTCAACCAAGGCATAAGCTCCCTTTTTTAGGACCTTCTTGACAATAAGGGGGCCATACCACATGGATTTGAACTTTCCTGCCCCTAAGGCATCCTTCTCTTGGGCATAAACCAAGTCAAGGTCACCTTCAGTGAAAACTCAAGGCTTGACCGCCTTATCGTACTGAACCTTCACTCGTTTCTTATGTGCCTCATTCATCGTAGATGCATCTCAAAGCTTCTCATCGAGATGTTCTAGACGGATAAGGCATTCTTCGAGACTAGAAGTGTCAGGAAGAAGCTCAACAACCAGCTTAAGGGAAGGAATTTCGCATTCAATAGGAAATATAGTTTCCAACCCAAAAACTAGTTGAAATGGAGTGAAACTGGTTGCAGTATTTACAGACATCCAGTATGCCCAAAGTGTAGGGTACAACATGACATGCCAATTGGATTTGGCTTTATTAATTGTCCATTGAATAATATTCTGCAACGACTTGTTTATGACTTCAACTCGCCCATTGGCCTAAGGATAATAAGGAGATGAATGCTCCTGCCGAAAACCCAATTTGAGAGCCAATTCAACCATCATACTATTTTGAAAATGAATTCCATGGTCAATGACAATCTATTTGGGGATACCAAAGCGGGAAATGACTTATTTAAATAGAAACAAGGCTATTGTCTCACCATCGTTTGCAAAAGTAGGCATAGCCTCAACCCACTTTGTAAAGTATTCTACTACTACAATAATGTACTTATGACCCTTAGTTGAAGGTGGGTTACAAGTAGTATAATCAATACCCCACTTTGTGAATGGACCGATAGTGATGACAGGAAAGAGCAGAGCTGGATGAGCGCGCATATTTCGAGTATATATTTGATAAGGATGAAACTTTTTGACCACCTCAACACAATCTTTCAAAATTGAGGGCCAAAATTATCCTGCACGAAATATTTTTTGGGTTGTAGCAAGCCCAGATAAATGACCACCACAAGCTCCAAAGTGGCAATCATTCAACACAACCTCAGCTTCTTCAAGAGTTAAGCAACATCTAAGGATCAAATCGACCCCACGATGATATTGAGTGTCACCGATAATCAAATAATTTTTAGCTAAGTGACACAACTTTTGACGCTCATATTTAGAAAAATATAAGGGAAACTTCACAGTATGGAGATAAAAAATGATATCTCCATACCAAGGATCCTGTGAAGAAATGAGAAAAAAGGTACTCATCAGGGAATGATTCTTCATAAAAATCTCTTCTCCACAAGGTAAATCAGAAGTCAACTCCGAAAATACCAATGACTTCTTGGATTTGGCAGACATGAATTCGAGATCAAACTGTTGCAAAATGACAATCAATCAATTGTATTTTCCCCCAATCACTCACTTACTAAGAACAAATTGAAATGGATTAATTGCCGCCAAAACATAATTTTTGCGAAGAAGGATATAATGCTTGATCCGCTGGACAACATGGACAACTGCCAAAGCTAGTTTCTCAATTGGAGAATACTGGAGTTGATCAAGACCCACCAAGTCTTGACTAAGGTAGTATACAACATGCTTGCAAAGAGAATCATCTTCCTAAACCAGAACCATACCAATGGTAGATTCTGCTGTAGTGAGATGCAAGAAGAAATCCCTGCTATAATCAAGCAGACTGAGTAATGGAGCAGAGGTCAATGCTTTTTTCAAAGGATCGAACGAGCGTTGAGAAAATTAATCCTATAATAATGGAACTCCCTTATTTAACAAGCTCATAAATCCCTTTGTAATATTGGAATAATTCATGATAAATCTCTGTAAGAAATTGGCTTTTCCTTGTAGAATTTAAAGTTAACGGATTGACGACGAGGGAGGAAACTGAAGTATTGCCTCAACCTTGAAGGGATCTATCCGAATCCCTTCCATAGACAGGATGAATCCCAACAACCGACCGGATGTGACAGTGAAAATACACTTATTAGGGTTCAACCGAATTTTATAATAACGACACCGTTCAAAAACTTGACAAAGGTGTGAAGGATGATCAATTATCTTGCGAGAGCGAGCAACTAAATCATCCAAATACGCCTCGATAACATGTTTAATGTCATGGAAGGCATAGGACATAGCCCGTTTAAAGGTAGCTCTAGCATTTTTAAGGCCGAAAGGCATCTTTTTTTAAGAAAAGGTAACCCAGGGGCAAATAAAAGTAGTCTTGTGCTGGTCTTCAGGACAAATAGTGATCTGATTATATCTTGAAAAACCATCCATGAAGGAGAAAACTTCATTCCCTGCACACTCATCGATAATCTGGTCTATAAATGGTGTGGGGTAATTATCTTTAGGACATGACTTATTCAAATCCCTGAAATCGATGCAAACTCAAATCGTTCCTTGTTTCTTGTCCATAGGAACTAGAGTCGAAACCCACTCAGTTAATGGAACGAGGTATATGAAACCTGCCTTTAACAACTTCTCAACCTCGGCTTTGATAGCTACAACCTTCCTAGGGTTGACTGGATGATGTTTCTACCGAATAGGCTTAGCATTTTCTATGTCTTGATCTCATGCTGGACAATAGATGGCTCTATACTAGGCATTTCCTCATAAGACCAAGAAAATACATCCCAAAATTCTCAAAACATATCGGTGTAAGTCTGAATCTCTTCAGGGGAACATTCAGCTCCAATGAAGACATTCTCAGTAATGTTTGTATCTCTAGAGATGTTCACCGGGGTGTAGCATAAATTACAGTTGTGTTCCCTTCAAAAAATGCTTGTGCTGGTGCTAAGGGGTTCAAGACTGGGTGAACAAGACCAAAAGACTTAAGGCTAGACAAAATTATTTCAAAATTCCGGTAGAAAATAAGATCGATGATGAAAATCATCCCACGGTATCTCTACACCAATCATTGCTTCAAGGATGGCCTCTTCAGATGGAAGAGTGGTATCAAGGCAATTCTGAGCAGAAGATGAAATAAGAGTCCAAGCCGGAGCCACATTTCCATCCAATTCCTCCGGTGAAAGAGAAATTGGCATGGAGTCTGCAGTGTCAACAATAGATCAATAATCAATATCAGTTGCAGACATAGGAAATTCCATTCCACCCACTTGACCTTCCTCTAATGTGGAGGTAGGAGAAGACAAGGTCTAAGGGTCCAAAAAATAATGAGTTCAAAAGAAATCTCTTCGAGCAGGAACCCCAGAGGACGAAATAGTGTGATTATGAACCGAATGAGGCGGAAAATCAAAAGTACCCATCAAGGATGTATACATTCCAAGGATGTATACATTCTACAGGAGAATAGTCCATCTACTCGACAGTGAAAATCCTCCCTTTATGAGGGAAACATAAAATGCGAAATAACGAGGAAGCAATAGCATCCATCTCATAAATCCAGTTTCGCCCCAAGAGAAGGTTGTAATCTAGATTTGCATCAACTATCTGAACCTTGATATTGATGGTTTTACCCTTAACACAGATGGGTAAAGATGGAACAATCCCATGTGGCCTATGAGAATGACCATCAAACGCAGTCAGAAGAGTAGCAGAAGGGTAAACTGAAGGATATCCAATAGCCTTCCAACATGAGACAGACATCACACATGTGGAAGCACCCTCATTGACTACTGTTTGAAGGATATTTAACTTCCGATATGTAGACTTAATCTGAAAATCCATATGATGAGGAAGTATCTTTTTGGAATTCGACATGTCAAATGTGATCATAAGAGAATTTTTTGGATCAACAGCCCCAATGGTAGTGAGAAATGCACTCCTTTGTGTAGGACACGACTGGAGTACCTCTAATGCAGACATAGCGCAAGGAATTTGAGTCATATTTTCTACAATCGAATAGTTTTGGGTATCCTTGGCATTAGGATTGATCATCATATGAGTTTTATAACCTTTCAGCATCCGAGCTATAGGCTCAACTGCAGGCCTATCAATATGGAGTGGGTCAACATTCCTAGGAGCACCTTTAGCTTTCAAAGACTCAACTTCACCATAATCATGAGATCTCATAGATATATTTGTGTGAGCACTCATCATGTATATGTTTGATGAATTTTCCCCTTCCTGGTTGCCCCCATAGGGAGCTCCAGTATTCACATTCGCGCCAACAAGCAATTGCTACCCTTGGGGAAAAGGGTTTGTCAGTACAACCTGGGAGCTAAAAGAACCCTGCTAAGCTGACAAGCACTAAGCATCCTAAATTTTTGGGGAGAGGTGAGTAAGATGGTCTCCAATGCATAACTTGCATGGAAACTTAACCTTATTTTTATTATCCCTCTCACCCTCTCCAACATGATCGTTGGATCTGTTCGCATTCCCCTTCCCATCCTTGTCTTTCTTCTTATTATTCTGTCCCTTATTATTCCCATTGGATTGTTGATTTCCTTTGGGATTAGAATATTGAACGAAATTAATAGTTAAGGGCTAAGAAGGAGTTGACACTAAAGGCGTAGCCTGACCAGAAGGAACAGATTGTGTAGACAACTGTTGCAATTGATTTAGCAAGTTAGCTGTACCACTATCGATCGTACTGATAAGTCGGTCACCATGAGGACCAGGCTTTGTTTTGGCTAAATCTGACTTGGAGTGAGGAGCATATGGAAATTTTTTATGAAGGACCCCAGACAGAGAATAGATCAGTTCTAGCTGCTGAGCCCTAAAAATAGCCTGCTCGTCAGAAAATACCCCTGAAAGGGATACATCCTTTGAGATTTTTGGATGCAGATATTTTAGAAACCATTCGAGAAGGAAATCATTCTGAATTTGGGCTTTGATGAGCCTCTTACTTCTCCTCCATTCCTAAATATGATTAGAAATGTGAGTTGCTTTGTCCTGCTAGAAATTGGCCAAGAGATCTGTCCCGCCATCATAACGGACATGCAACTGAAAATGGTTTAAAAACATAATAGCCAACTCACCAAAAGTATAAAAAATGGCCCCTATCAGCTCAATGTACCATTTAGCTATGTTCCCAGTTAGGTTTCGTTGAAATAACCTCAACCTAATCGAATCATAGATACAAGATTTTGACGAACACCATAAGTGGAAAGTGGTGACATGGTCCCCTAGATCCTCACCAGTCTTCCCTTCAAACTTTGGAATGTCTGAGGGTAGTTTAGTGGGGACCGGAGGCCAACCCAGACTATACTGAATATGATCGTTTGTCAATTTCGATAGATATGGAAAGTTTAAAGTTTCCAGGAAAGGTAAGCGTGGAGGAGCCTGGGAATTCCATCCCCCATAGGAAGGATTCCCAACATTATGAAAAGAATAGCCTGGATTTTTTGAGGAACTAGGTTGCCAGATGTTGTTCATAGAAAATGCTGAGCCATAAGAGAAGCCTTGTGACCCAAAATTCGGAGAAGGAACCCCTCCCATCGTAAGGGTACTATAAACAAGGATATTCCCTCCAATTGAAGTGTTAAAAGAGGAAGAAAACCCTTGGTAAGGGTTCCAAGCATTGGTGAATGGAGAAAATCCATAAGAAGCACCTACCAAAGGGAAAGGAACATTCCCTTGTTGACTAGAGAAAAAATGACTTCCAGCTCCTAACCTTGTAAAAGCAGGGTTCCATCCCGAAAAAGCATTAGAGCTTTGACCTCCGATGAAAGGATTGAATCCTTGATTTTGAGAGGTGAAAGGAAAATATCCTAAGGAAGGGCTCAAATGAGGAAAATTCCCACTTCCAAATGGTAAACCCTAAAATGAAGCTGATCCACTAGCCATAGAAGGCATGGGCATGAAGATAGCTAAAGCAAAGGTTAATGAGATAGAAGGAATCACATTAAAAGGCATTCCAAAAGAAAAGGGGCCAGATTGAGAAGCATATGCTTGGGTGCTTCCACCGGTAGACAGAATAAAGTAGAGCCAAACATAGTAGCACTAGAAGTGATTGTAAAAATGGAAATAATACCTCCTCCTTTGACTAAAAGAGGAGTATGAACATTTGCAGTGCTCATAGCCGAAGCTGTGTTCCCAGCTGTGGCCATTGAAAGAAAGGGATATCAAAGATAGGGGCTAGCCGGTCTCTGAGACTCAGGCACAATGTACAAAAGAACGTCTGGAAAACTAGTAGGAAGAGGGGATGAAGGAGTACCAGAAGGTTGAGGAACCTCTTCTACTTCAACTTCTTTTGTCGAAAACAAGACTCTAGAGATGAGTGGAGTAATCCTCTCTACAATACTACTGGTACTAGGACCACCCACATAAACAAAAACCCCAGACAGAGGATCACTCTTTGTTTCGTTCGAAACCATAGGGTGAAAATCACCTACTGAATTACTCCTATGCCTTCTTGAAGAAGGCTCAACACTCGCAGGAGAAAGCCCACGAATCCTCCTCAATCGACGAGATGATCAATCAACCACTCTATGAGATTAATTAGACTAAAAAAATTTAAGAAGCGAAGCAATCTAGGAGAAAAGAGCACACTCTATAAAAATCCCTAAGATACAGTCAATCAAGCAACCTTCAGGTATTTCCGCTCCGGGTGATTAGGACCGAACACCAAAATACAAGAAAGAGAATAAGAGGACCTTTCGAAAATATTCTGTGGTAATTACGCCCAAGGCCTACTAGCGAAGGTAACAAAAATAGTTACGTTGACCTCTTGACAATAGCCTTTTCCGGTGCAAATCCCCGAGCTTCGAAAGGGCACCCTTCAGAAGTATTGATGAAATTGATGCAACGTCTGCCTCAGATACCATGGGTATTCTCCCCCGCAGTCACCTATGTGGCCTCTAGGAGAGGCAACTAAGGGCACCAATCTGTATCGACAGCCGGGTGGAACGGTCTTAGGTCAAGATTCAACAAATAGGAGAGGGGGTATCTCTCTTCTCTGCCTTCACTCTCCCTCACGCTTAACTCTCTGGAGGTAGAGCTTTCCCAATCCACTTAAAATAATTGGATTTCTCTCATTAATCAACTTTCTATGTTTCATATTTTTGAGCGGCCTTGGAGATTTAACTCTCCACTCACCTATTCTAAGGCCCTATGACCTAGCTAGTTGGTGTATGATTAATGACAATACAAAAAAACTTCTAGTTCATTTTAATTAGAGTGCTTGATTTTAAATGGCTGTTACTTAAGTCAAAGGTAGACAAAGGTGAAATTGATGGTGTGTTTCGATGCAAAATAAATCAATGAAAACCTACTACATGCAAATGCAATATTTTTCTTTCGATGAAAATAGATTTCTAAATGGGTTCTACGAAACTAATAATAAACAAAAACTTGTTTTTCCTTTTCAATTATCACTCTTCATGCACTTCAGAAAACTATCAAAAAGACTAAAATTATTCAGTGCAACTAATGCAAAAACTACCAATGATATGAAAATTCTAGGACTACTCACTAAAGAAGCAAGAAGAGTTTCTAGGGAGAAATGGTGCAATCAGTTTGACAGACAAGCAAGGTAAGTCCCAACAAGAACTCCTTTGCATAAAAAATACCAAAATATACTTGACATAAAAGAGAGAGAAATCTACACAGAGACTTCTTTCAAGATCAAGAAAACGAACCAAAAACGAGAAACTAACAAAATGCTTCAAAATGTATGAAAACCACAAAAAAGGAAACAAAAAAAAAGCAACAAAAAATAAAAATGTTTTTTTTTGGCTTTTCACTTTTAAGGAAAACAAAAAGATTTCAAAGAGACAAGCAAAAAACTACTCAAGAACCAAAATCAAGAAAATAAGCCACAAAGAGACTTCAAAATGCATAAGCCAACTATGCTACTTTCGTAGCGGGACTCAAAAAAGCAATAAAATAGTCCCAAGAAACTTATTCAAAACAATAGCACACACTTCCAGCAAACAAAAACTCAAAAAACCAAGAAACAGTCACTTCAAGATTCACTAGAAGGCTAGTCCCAAGAAAACAAGAAAACCAAAGAAGTCAAAGAGGGAAAACCAAAAGCAAAGCATGCATAAGGAAAACATGAGAAAACAAGTAGAGGCTCACTATTTTGAATGGTTAGAACAACCAAGAACTCCAGGAACAGTTCATGGTTCTATAGCCACAATTGAGACTTCACAAAACAGGTAAAACCATAAATGACTAGGTCGTCACAAGAAAAAGAGAGGAACTAACTTACAACCACAAGAAATATAGTCTAGACACCTAAAAGGTACACAGGAGTGGGAAACCACAGACATGAAATATTTACAGGGCATTAAAATTCATATTTTCAAAATTTACTAGGCATACGCAGGTTTGCTGTGTGCAACACGCGTGTATACGCAACTGTAACCAAAGAAACACACATATACACGTATTATTTTGGAGAAAACAGAGGCCATATGAAACTGTGTACAGCCGAAGTAGCATATATAAACTGAAATAAGGAAAAAAAAGAAAGACTCATGCCTGATCAGAAGATCAAGGCTTCTGCCTGGTTGGGAAAAATACCTACTAGACTGCAAAGGTGATTAAACTGTCAGGGAACCCACAAGATAGATAAAACAACCCTAACTAGGAATTACATGGATGTAATCCCCAACGGATTCGCTAGTTTTGTTATGGGAAAAAGCTACCCTAAGGCCTAGGTTGAGGTATCTAACATAGCAGATGGCATGTCATCACAAGAAGGACTTTAATTACCAACTCTTACGCTTTAAACTAGAAAGTGAGGATTGTGGACCTGTTGAAGCCTAGAAAATCTCTGCTTCAAACATCGGGGATAACCACCCAGTCGGGACCTTAGGACAGCTCCTTTTCAGTTTGGTATGGTGGCTCCGACTGGATTTAAAGGACCAGTTTCCTTATAACTAAATGGATTGGATTGGATGGGTGGAAATGGGACTAAATTAACTGAAATAAAACTATCTAATCTAAGCTAAATACTGATAAAGAAATTCTAATACTAACCTGGGTAATAACATGTGAATACAACTTAAGATTGTTTCAATCCAACAATAACCATGAAAATGTATTATTAATCAAATTGAAATGTGTAGAAACAAATAAAGATAACTCTGTTTAAGAAATTAAACAGAGTTATAATAGCATATTGTATTCATCATTGTATACCATTTACATGTAATTATGAAAAATAACGTTTCAATTATACTCAGAAATGATATATAAAAGAGAGCGTTGTGAAAACAAATACATATAAATGATAGAAATCTTAAAACGAATATCATACAACAACAGAAATCAACAACAAACAGATAGAAATACCTTGTTCATCTTGATGACTTCCAGATGCAATCTGATACTCTATCCAGCAATTATAATGCAAAATCGAATTCTAAAGGTACAGAAATGCAACACTTCAAAGATAATTTCGCATAAAAATCACCAGATGTGATCCTTTTCAAAATATATAAGACAATGGAGTACAGAAATGCAATCTCCAAGTCTAAAAGTATTAAGATCCAGGACCCCTCTCTAAATGCATGAGAGGGGTTTAAATACTACTTAACTAATTCTAAAAATAGTTTATTACAAAAAATAAGGATTCGGTTCAATGACCGTCCTTTTCCTAGGCTAAAATACAGTGAAATTAAAACTAAATCTATCTAACTATGAGCTTGATCTTTGATCTTGCAGGCATCTAGCATTTTTTTTTAGAAGATGCGGTTGACCGACTTCTGAATTCAATTGTCCTGAGAAGACAGAGTCGGCAAGCGTAGGAGCAATCTTCTCTGTAGCATTGATGATACAATTGAGCGTGCTATGCTGACTATGTGGCTTTACTAAGTATGCCCAGTATGCGTCCCAATTCAATCTTGTCAGCCCTTGGATGGATTTTGCTCTTTCTTCTGCCTTTTGCCTCCATTCTTTTTGCAATTGATTTGCCTATGGGAGATAACCTGGAACAGTTTCAGAAATCAAGTTAGCTTTGTGTAAATTGTCATTTACACAATCAGTGAGAGTGTTTGCCACTGTAGATGCCTCCTCTGCTGCCCTTTCTGCCCTTCTGATTTGTGCATCCCAATTATTAAACAATATTTCTTTATGGTTCTCGTTAATGATGGGTGCACCAATTTTCCTGCCTTCTTCTGTCTTTTGCCATGCTAGATAATCATTGATCTTTTCATTAATTAAATCATAATCATTTCGCAAATCTACGGCATGACTTGTGATTTTATCACTTTCTTGGCATAAAGAATTCCATTGCAATATCTTTTGACAGAAAACTTCTTCTTGTTGCAGTAGTTGATTATTCAAAGAGATGGTTTCTGAAATGAATTCTGGAAGCTTAGGATCATCCTTATGTTGTTCTTGGATTCCTTGAAGTTGTTGTTGCAACTCTTCAAGTTTTAATTGTGCTTCCTTATTGGCCTGTACCTGTTGCAATTGCTGTTGTAGGGCCTTTACCTGTTCTTCTTTTTCATCCAACAAAAGCTGTATGTCAACTGCTTTATCAATGGTTGCAGAAGCATAAGCTCCTGTCATTTGAGATAATTTAGTGAGATTACGAGTAGGCTTTGTGGCAGGATCTTTCCATAAAACATCTACTTGTTCTGGTTCAATAGCAATTGCACTTTCTATTTTTCTCTTTTTCCTTTGTCTTTTAACCACTGCTTTGTATTTTGGGCTATAAAATACATCCAGAGGAGGGATGTCCTCTACATTAAGTATGATTTCAGAGGAGGGTGTGATTGGTATGTGTTCTGTTGCTGCGGCTTTGCTGCTTGTTCCGGCGTTCAAAACTTTGATTGTCTGGACAGGGGTCTGTACATTCTGTCCTTCTATATTAATCAATTGATTAAATGTTTCCCATTCTTTATCTAACTCAATGGTGACTGGCTGTTGCTGTACACTGGTTGGAGGAGGAATTGTCTGTTGAAGAGTCAAAATTTGCTGTTGATCAAGTTCATTTGATTGTGCAGAATCTTTAATGAATTCCTCCGTTTTATCTTCCTTTTCTTTGGACTTATTGGAGAGTTCAGAATCTCTGTCAAATTTTGATTTGGATTTACTTGTACTTGAACCTCCGTTAAGACTAACACTAGGAGTTTGCTCCCTTGCGGGCTCTAAGCGTAGATTATCCAAAGGAACAGGAATTAGTCTCCTTTCTCTGTAAAGTTTGAATTCCTGGAAGTCTGGTGGGGATAGCTGTGCTCGGGCTGAATTCAAAACTTCTTTGAATGAATTTCTTGCTTGGAACATATCATCAAAAATATCAGGCTCTGCGACAAATTCCTTTACTTTGATTGCATTGGTAAAATTCTTAACAATATCATTTTGGTCATATAACCTCTTTGAGAATTTGAACAGCTGTAGGGAACAGGGAATTTAGAGACATAGCAGATGGCGTCCATGACATAAGCAGATAAATAAAAAGGCGGGTAAACCCGCTGGGAAACATTTCGTTTGGACCGGTATTCAAAAATAGCAGAGGTCATAGTATCAGATAGGATTTTGGCCCAGTCTACAATTGTAGAATTAACGGCCGCATTCAACAAAGGAAGCCATTCGGGCAAAATCATATTTATGTCAGGCTTTCCAAAAAGCCTACATAACATAGCAGCAGTAAAACAATAAGGAGAAGTAAGCGAACCCGTGCTGTACATACCTTGTTTGTTCTTCTTTAATGGTTCACTTCTTTTAGTCCACTCCTTTGCGCAATCTGCCAAATTCGCGTGTTCTTTGGCAAAATCTTCCATGAATTTGCTATTGTAAGTCGCCTGAGGTTTTGGCAGCTTATACATTAATCTCACATCTTCTATGGTGAATGACCCAATTAGCTCTTCAGACTGAGTCTTGAATTGCCTGTCTGAGATATCTGTGCTATCCAACACCCATCTCACCATGTCTGTATATGGGATAATCCTTGGCCTTGCTGCAATTCTGTGCAGGAATGAGCAAGCCAAGTCTCTAAGGGTTGCTTCAGACGTATCCTTTGAATCGGCTGTAGCTGCAACTTTCAACACCACAGGGTTTTCATCCTCTAATAGATTATACATTCCTTCCCAAGTGGATATACCCGCATCCTTGTTACAGGCGGTGTCTGCGTATAGCGAAGCCATTTCTTTGTTCTCAGAACTTGAGCTCTTCTCCTTCTTACCCATAATGTATAGCGGAAGCTTTGTATAATGATCCGCTCCTTCGTGCCTGCGTTTTACGAATAAATGAGAGTAATGATAATAGAAAGGTGATGAGACTGTTTTGAATATGAACGCGGATGAAATATAATATTTAAATTATGAAGCGACTTCCAATCTAAACACAATCTCTTTTCACATTAATAATCACTCCAATCATTTAATATAGTCATTAAAGCGCATAACGGATTTGATACATGGGAAGATTGCCTTGGGATAGTGTGCTTACGTGAATCTGCGACATTGCGATCTGCGATTTGCTGCGCAATATCGCAATATCGCAATGTCGCAATATCGCGATATGAAATCATCACAGTCATAAAACTTATCGCAAAAACAGGAACTGCGTAATAGCGCAAAGCGCATATCGCAAAAATCATAAAAGCACATATCGCAAACGCGCAGAATCACAAAAAGCGCACAATCGCAAAATGAAATCATCGCAAAAGCGCATAATAAATCAGAGCGTAAAAAGATATTTGTTAATCATTTCTGTTTTCTGCGCTATGCGATCTGCGATCAATGCTTTTTATATAGACTATTTTTGTTATGGATGCATTATATTGTTTCAAGAGCAATTTTATTATAATCTATCATAAACTTAATATTTTCGCAATATTCTCTCAAAGGGATTTTTGTAGGTTTATGATAGAAAGTTTTATTTTCTAAGGGAAACAAATCCTAATTGATTTTTTGGATTTTAACTAAGGGTCCCCATTTTATTTAGTATTATTACTAATATTAAATAAAGAGGGGAGGTTGTTGCTAGCCACAACAGGACCTTACCCGTTTATCCTTCTTTTGTAGTAGATCCTGTAGGGTGAAAACCCCCTGCTACTCCTCGTGCTCCAGAACCTGCAAATCAATCAAGAACAAGCATAAAAACTAGTTGGACAACATATATGTCCTATATGTTAGCAGATTAACATACATGATCTCATAAAGATAACATGAAATAATCTATTCAAGATTATTAAGCATGTATAAGGGACACATAACACATGAACATCAAGAACATGATACTTCCTGAAATTAATTTTTTTAGTTGGGGAACAGTTAGGACACGGGATGGGGTAGTTAAGTTACAGGAAAAAACGTAAACCCCGCTTCAATAATAGGGAAATTATATATTTTTTAACATTTTAAATAGAATACGCGGGTCAAATATAGATGGACCCGCGTGTGCACACAGAAAAAACTAGGCAGAGTCACATCTGGATTTTAAAATATTGTTTTTTGAGAAACGTGACCAAGTACGAATGGAAGAGCTGCCCAAGGCCAATGCATAAGTAATCAAGTATATAGAGGTGATAAATGATGCTATAACAGTTGAGACTTTATCTGTTGTTATAAATGTGGCGAATTGAAATATTTGGATAATTTTCCAAATATATCCCCAATTTTATCCATTCCACCAAATAGTTGCCAACTCATTCATGTATGTTATCCAAGTGCTTTAATGCACTGCCAATTTTGATGTAAAAGAAAAAAAATATGCTCAAAATTCTAAATATGGCAATAGAGCGATGATATCATGATTGTACACTGGTCTTATCCCTTTATCCCTTCAAGTAGAATTCTTATGAATGGGTTGTGCTATTCAACAACCCCCATTGTTTTAGAATAGTTACCTTAGAAAAATAATGGGGACCCTTTTAAAGCGTTATAGAGTAGAACAAATAAAACCCTTAAAAGATTAATTCAAATAGAAAAATGAATGAAATGGGTTAAAAACGTTGAGTTTTCATTTAAAGGACACTTAAAGCAGAGAATGTCAAGTAAACATATAAGTAAATCACAATCGCAAAATCACAATATCGCATGAAAGACACATGGTTCCTAAAAAGGCACTCAAAACAATTTGTGATGTGAAATACAACAAAGCACTTTAATAAAGGAAAAATGATTTTTCCCGAATAATATTCCACGAGAAACGAATTGTGGGACCCACTGCCGCCACGTAATCAATCGAAAATCACATTTCACATCTTTATCATGACAATATTTAAACCATCCTTCAAATTTCCCTGATGTGATATACTCTATTGCATCACACTTTAACTATGAGGCCACTTCTACCCCTTGTTCATTTCTGCTGAAATTGTGATTGCAATATTGCAATCGACAAAAGGTAGCTGATCGACATTCTAAAAAGGTTTATAGAAGAGAGGAATAACCTGTTACTGAGTTTTGTAATCACCCAAAAAGGTTCACACACAAAATAACATCTGCGATGCGAAAAGATCTCATTTAAATGATGGAATGATTACGCGGGCACATCAACCCATGCTTTCCATTAATTCCATAACTTAAAGGGTTTTAACATCTCATGCCTCCGAAAAATATTTAACCGTAAGGATATTGAATTTCTGGATTATATGTGTGCCAAGTTTCATTCGCTCATTATTTCCATTATTACAATACTTTCTTATTTTTAAAACAAGATTGCCTCTTTTCTACTTATCATTCTTGATTGTTCGTAGGCGAGTCCAAATAAGCAGAGCTCTTCAGAAATTTTGAAATCTATGAAGAAATCCAAAAAACCCATGGCACCCACAAATCCTACAACTACTTCTAGTGAAGTAACGTAGATCCTCCCTTTATTCATAGACACGACATGCACGTTAAAGAGTGGTTCTTCCTCTTGGGAAGCAATGTATAGGTTATTTGAAGATGATAAACCCCATAGGGTTGAACGAAAAGCTATTGCATATGCTTCTGATTCTTCAGAGTCTACTATAGAAGAGGTCGCTAACTCTTTTCTACACCATATTTATGCATGCCCAAAAATTTTACCATATACTGATATGGTAAAATGGATAATTGACAATATCAATATTGGAGACATAAATTTCCTGACAAGCAAAGGAACAATTATCGGATCTTTCAAAGTTGAAGATTTGCAGTCAATTTACCACATTCCAGACTCGGAGAAGGTCTACGATAAAGAATTCCTAGCACAATTCGCCAAAGAGAATGAGCTAAAGTCAAATCCCATAAAG
Organism: Pinus albicaulis; assembly: GCA_034641835.2. Classification (NCBI taxonomy): domain Eukaryota; kingdom Viridiplantae; phylum Streptophyta; class Pinopsida; order Pinales; family Pinaceae; genus Pinus; species Pinus albicaulis. Next base: position 98,629 of record JAXQQM020076935.1, read on the forward strand.
CAATGGAGGAGAAACCCAAAAAAACATAAAAATGATGATAAGTGTATGTATTCCAATGATTCCCTTGCTAGTCCCTATTGTTATATTTTTTGCAATGATGTATAGACTCTTTGGTCAACCTGATACCACCAAATTCTTAGTTGAATGGGTTCCCCTTATACAAGCGGTTACAAATTCTTATATCATGAATTGGGGAACCATTTTGTCTAATAATATTGCCACCGATATTCTTGAATATAGAAGGAATCATTACATTTCGTCCAAATCTTTCCCCCATTTTACACGAGCGCTTATATTATGGATGCTATGTGTTTTACCTCAGATTTTTTAACCATGGGTTGGAAATGGAATACCCAAGACCCTCTTCCCATTCATGTCTATCATAGTCTTCTATGGGAATCAAAATATGAAAATCATTTCTATAAAATATTCCTTGGAGTTATGCTCCCACTATTTCAAGCTGTGTTCAATGAAAAAGGCCCTAGATTATCCAAGGAAGCTCAAGCAGACTTCTTCTCCATTAGAAAATGGTTTGATGAAGAATTATTGACCTATGTCAGATTCTTCAAAAGCTTGGCTCGACCACATGTTTTACCATTGTATGTTCCAAATAAACTTCTCTCAAGATAAATCACTTATCAAACTATCGGTAATGGATTGCCTAAGTTTTTGAAGGAAGCAAAGAAAGCTTCATGGCCTTATTTTCCTATTCACTGTGGTGTCTATGCGTTAGACAACTATAAGCATGAAAGGTTAGAGATAAATCAAATTTTATGCTTGAATTTTTTTACAATTTCAAACAGACAATATGACCCAAACCAAGTTGCCAATGATTTCACAACTCATGTGAAAATCAGACCATTTGTGCATGAAGACAATGATTTTGATGACTTTTTTGAGTCATTCGATACTTATTCTGTAGTTTAGATATTAGCAGCATCATGCCTCAATCTCGACAACAGGTTTTAAAGTTCAAGCATTACAGAAACAAAATATTGGAAGGGATTCCTTTAAATATACTATAAGTATCCCAACCCATCAAACAAAAAAAGCAGGAAAAATAGAAACCACCTAAGGATACCAAAGTCCTTAGCAAAAAAGAAGAAGATAAGTTTGTTGAAGCTTAGACTAAGGATTCACAGTTTCCAAGTAACTTAAATTATGTATGGAAGGAGTTTAATTAAAAACTCCAAGGAGACCAAGAAATGGTGATCACTGATCATCAACAAAGAGTGGAAACACCTCGAAGAAAAATTCAGAACCCGTTTACTGCTGGGTCAAATAGCAAGCGAGTTAGCACAAAACAAGGAATTTATCCCAGCCTACCCTACTTCAGATTGTTTTGAAAATTGAAGAAATTCCTCCTCTCGATATATTTTATAGTCCCAGGCATAAAGATTTCATGAGTAGGCAAAGAAAAATAAGGAGAAGAGAACAATCTCGACTCCTTGTTCCCGAAGATGTTCCTATGGATGTAGTTTGGAAATATTCACAAGTATATCCTTCTGTTGTACTATACAACAACCCCCCATTTATTTTAATAAATAGGGACCCTTTTAAAAAAACAAATATAAATTTATGAGAATGATTTTATTTTAGCTTAAGTCTTAAAACTTTAGGAATAAAGGTTTTTCCCCTTTTTCTTTAATTTCAAAAGTGCTCACCGCAAATCACATAACTTACAAGATATTTAAGTTAAAACATATATAAGTATTTCGAATTACGATATGTGCTTCAACGTTTTCAGAATTATATAAAATCCCCATTGAAAATGCTTAAAAATCCCTTTAAAGAGAAATCACGTTGCACCTCTTTAAAAGAACAAACTTATAACAATTCTGAAGAGTTTTGATAAGTCGGACCCAAAAAAATGATGAAAGAAAAATTATAAATATCCAAAGGTTCGATAAAGCGCAACAACGTGAGTCTTCAACGTATTTCGCGTTTCGCGACGAGAAACCAAATGGAAATTTTATTACCGCAATAAGTTGCGATGTGGAATTTGCACAGATCACATTTCACAAGATTCATTGGCGGCAAAAAACATAACTATTGGTAACTGTCAAAAGTTGCGATGTGCGATATAAACACTTATTATTCAAGTGCGCGAAATGATTTTGAAAAGTGATGATGCCAGCGTCATCCCCTTTTTTTAGAAGACTTATTTTTGACTTAAATTTTTCTAATCTATTAAATGCTAATAATGATTTTCACTTACATATTTTATTCAAGTGTTTTTCAGGTATTTTTTGTTTTGTTTTTCTTTTAATTTTTTTTTTGTAGTGAGATATTTGATTTTTTGCATTGTCAAAAAAACAAAAAAGGTCAAAATTTTGAAGTGTCAATCTTCTATCTAATTATATATTTTTAAATAATGTTTCATTGCACATGAAATAATCGCCACTAAAAGCAAGAATTTTTTAACAATTTATATAAAAAAACACATTTTGAATATAGAAATAACTGAAAATATACACATTTTGAGTCTTTTTTGCTAAAATTGACATGTCAAATAAATCATTTTTATAGGAAAAAAAGTAACAAAAAAGTATAAAAATTAGCAATTTTTGTAAATTTTATGTGAAACGTTAATAATAATTACAGTTTTTTTCAAAACTTAAATGATTCACATAAAAATGAAGTGGAAATCACATGATACAAATATTAAACATATAATAACAACAATTGAATATTTATTTCTTCTCATAAAATGTGAGAGTAAAAAAATTACAAGTATAACTTATGAATAGTTACAAAAAATGACCTTCATTTCAAAACTTAACTTAATATTTAATCAATAATATCGTGCGACCCAAACTCTTCATCTTCAAGAGTATCATTATTGTCCTCTTCTACAATATTTTCTTCATTGGCTTCAGTTTCATCATTTTCCTCTTCTAATGGATCTTTGATGTCTGCTAACGTCCCAATGTATGCTTTTCCAATCATTCCATCTAATGATGGTTGAGGTTCTTTTCCTTTTTTTGCCACATGAGATTCATTAAAATCCCCTTTTCTTAAACCAACTTCTTGCATTTCATCTGAAAGAAATTGAAGATCATTGATTCTTTGATGAATAAATTTGCATTGTAATGGGTCTTTTTCAATGGAAATGCAATTTCTTCCTTTTTGTAAGCAACATGCTAGTGTTGTACCTAATCATCAAGTAAAAAAGAAATTTTTTAGTAATTTAGTATAAACACAAAAAATTTAAAAACTATAACAGTGAAATTCATTCTTATATAATAAAACTTACCTGAGCTTGAAAATAAATCCAATACCCAATCTCCTTCATTTGAACATATATCTAAGAGAAAGTTAATCAATGATTGTGGTTTTTGATATATGTTAACTATCTATCCTTTTGCTTCTTTATCTTCATATGTTAGTTTTCTTACAACAACATGATGGACCAGTACTTGGCTATGATTCTTTCCATCTACTTGATTGAAAAGAATAATCTTGTAGCTATCATCCTTTGTCGAAATTTCAACATGAATGAACTTGAAGCCACTTATAATTGGCTGATTTTTGCCACAAATAAGATTTGGATTTTTCTTGTAACATGAAATAGTAAAAGCTCAATTAACTTGTACATACATGATTTTTTTAACATCAATCAAATATACAATTTCAACGTCTTACCATGCAAGCTGCATCCTTGACTTTGCTTTTCCCTTAAAGCTTGATAATAACAACCCCAATTGTGTGTATAAATGAAATGTCACAAATATCCAAAATGGTGATGTTGTGACTTCTAGAAATCCCACAACCACTTTACTAAATTCTTGATAAGTATAAGGGTCACTATCATATTCAATGTTTGGGATATTGAAAGCATGGGGAATATCTGCAATAGCTAGGGAATAATCCCTTTTAGGTATGAGTTTTGCAATGACTTCACAATCACTTGATAATATTTGATATTGGATAGTGTGGAGCTCATTCCAAATGAAATGATTAAGACTGGGATCAAGTTCAACAACACTAAGACGTTGTTTTCTTATCCTTTCCATTTTTGTGTTTTCCATAAAGCTTCTGAAACTATCCGGTGCTCCATTTGCATCATTCTTCATCTTTAATAAAATAAACAAAAGAAATGTATAAGTTATAAATTAAAAATATTATACATATGAATATAAATGAATGTGTGAATGAACATACCTTTTTAAATGCAATATAAAAATATTTTAGCATTGATGTAGAACTTAAATCTGGGTAGCTGCGTACAACATCATCCCAACTATCTTCATTCAAAAATTTAACCATTTGTTCCTGTATTCTCATATAAACCTTGTGACTGAATAAATGAAGTAAACAGAGTTAGTGCTATGTATAAAAAATAATACCAACAACAATATATTATATTTAACATAAAGTTATAATAAAGAAAAAGTAAAAATAACAAACTTACTTAAGAAATTCCTCGGACATTTCATCCATTGATAATTCTCCTGAATTTACACGAGATAATATTGTTTTGAAAATATTTTCATCCTTCACTCCTTGCATTGATCTCCAAGGTGTGATAGTCATATCTTCTGGGAGGAGCTTCATTTCAGGACTTGATTTACTGTTGGTACATATCAATGGTTTAGAATATTTGACCTTCTGAATTTTGATGCCAAAGTTCTCCCACAACTAAAAAATATGATCAATCAATTCCCATATCTCTCCAGTTCTAAATTCCAACTAGAAAATGTTATCAATACCTCTGAATATTTCATAATTTACTCTGCCACCTTTTGAACTTATTTTTTCTTCGATTTGATAACTGATTTCCATAAAACATTCCCTCTGGAATTCATAATCAACTTTTGTCTTATCACCACCACATTTTTATTTAAATTCACTATGAATAAACCTGACCCTTTGGATGAAAGTCATAGACATCCTATACTCATTATCTGAATTTTAATCCCATGCCAATAAATTTGCTTCTATATCTGTTAAACCAACATAAATGATACATTTCATTGTTTCAAAACACGGGTTATTGGAATATTCCTCCTTTAATTTCCTTTGAGCTTCTATAATATGGTTGCCCCCAAGTACATAATATTTATATTCAAAACATTTTGACTTGTTAAATGAATCTTTGTTAGGAACCTGAATTGGATCAACAAGAAGAACACAATCAACCACATGTGCAAAAGGCTTGTACCTCATCAATGTTTTAAAATTTTGAACATGAAAGTGGTGTGGCTTTCTAATTTGATATTTGAACTGTCCTTCATCTGGCTTGTAGACTTGAATGACATTAAGTTGGAATGACCGACCACCCTCAATTAAATTTATCTTTGCCAAATGATGTCGAATGGCCTTTTGTTTGCTTTCATAACGCCATCCTCTAAATCAGCTCCTCGCGTAATGATTTCCCTACTTGCTTTGGAGTTTTCACTAGGCCCTTCACTGCTGTCAATGATTTTTTTCAGAATGAACAATTTTTTGTTTCTTCCTCCTATTTCTTATGATATTTTCTTAAACCGAAAAAATATCCTCATCATCAATTGTAAGGGAGACATTATTGGGCATTCTTGTTTTTGTTTTTTATGGCTCTTCTCCTTTCTAACATCAGTTCTAATATGATCCTCAGATATGGCAACACATTCTTCATCTTCATCTTCCACTTCAGCTTCAACTTCAAATTCCTCATTTTGAAAAGTAATATGTCTACCTTTACTAGATTGATCCCTTTGATACAATCTTGTAGCATCATGAATTTTTTTTTGCTTCTTTCCCATATCTTCTGCTTGATTTTCATGGAAAATGGAGACTAAATTCATAATATATCACTCTATATAATATATTCCCCCCAACATAATTGAAATGCCCTCAGGAAAATCCTGTAAAACAAAATATAATATGTCAATATTAACTCAGTTATTAAAAATACAATGATACAATTTGAATAACACAAAACATATAAGTGTAAATAAAAATACTGACAATCTTCTATGCAATATTTTGTACAATTTATTTTCATATCTTTGAAGAATCTTCCCCCTTGTTATACATCGACAATGTAAAATGATATCTATGTTTATCATGTGACTTGGGCGATTTTGATAGTATATAAACATTTTCAGTATTTGGAAGAATATATAGGTCTAATACTTTTCCCACCAGATCATAACTTTCAACATCAAAATTATTACTAGAATATAGATATAATTGCAGAGATTCATCTTCTATATCTTTCAGAAACCATGCATATTTTGAACGATTCAATTATGTTTATTTCTTCCAGTATGAAACCAACTTATTTTCTTTTGTGGATGCATCTCCCACATTTTCAGTAATTAACTGAGGTGCAGTTCGTCCAAAAATGTTTTTTGAAGGCTCACCTATAGATTTAGATGATGCAAATGTTGACTTGTGTCCAGAAAGATTGATAGAAACCTTCCTTGATGTATTTTTCCTACACACACACACACACACATATAAATATACATAAATTACTAAATCACAGAAAACAAATATCTTACGTAAGCAAAATAAAAAACTTGTTAAAAAAAAATGATATTTTTATACATTTTTTCCCCGACAGAAACTCTATTTTTTTTTTTACATGTCATCTACCCAACACCCCTAAAAAATATATATATATAATTTAAAACAAGTTGTTTTAAAAAAAATGTTATTTTTTTAATATTATCTCCCCAACCCCACTAATTTTTTTTTAATTTATTTTATATGCCCAAAGGGCCGATTCCGAGAATCGGCCCCGATTCTCAGAATCGACCCTTTGGGCATTTAAAAAAAAGAAAACAAATTTATATGCTCAGAATCAGCCCCTTGGGCATATAAATTATTATTATTATTATTTTTATATGCCCAAAGGGCCGATTCTAAGAATTGGTCCCTTGGGCATATAATTTTTTATTTTTATTTTTATATGCCCAAAGGGCAGATTCTGAGAATTAGCCACTTGGCCATATATATATGCAAGGGGCCAATTATGAGAATCATGGCCGATTATCAGAATCAACCTCCCTTCCTTGGGTACCCTTGGGCTCGGGTAGACGCTGCCCCGTGGGCGGGTCCGCCCGTAGCACGACACCGTGGGCTGTGCTGCGAGCGAATGCACCCACGGGGCTGCATTGGCCTGAGCCCAAGGGCACCCAAGGGTGGCCCTCAATCTTGGTTGGACACTGCAACATAGGCGCATTCGCCCACAACATAGCACCAACAACGCCGTGCTGCGAGTGGACGCGCCCACATGGTGGCGTCCACCCGAGCCCAGGGATATGGCCCCCTACCTAGAAGGAGGCCAATTCTGGGAATTGGCCTTCTGTCAGGAAGGGGGGACGATTCCCAGAATCGTCCCACTGCATGGTCTCAGGCGGACGTCGCCCAATGGGCACGTTCACCTGCAACACGACGCTGTGGGTGGATGCACCCACTGGTAGATGTCCGCCCGAGCCCGAGGATGCCCAAGGGCGTCCCTCGGGCTCGAGCAGACGTTGGTGCTGTGGACGGATGTGCCCACGAGGCGGTGTTTGCCCGATCTTGAGGGCACCCAAGGGTGGCCCTTGGGCTCAAGCGGACACAACACGACGCCCTAGCCCAAGTGGGCATGCCCACTGGCCTCCTGGGCAAGCAAGGGGGCCGATTCTCAGAATTGGCCCCTCTGTTTTCCCAAGGGCCAGTGGGTGCGCCCACTTGGGCTAGATCAACCATGTGCTACCCTGGGCGGGCCCACCAATAATGGGAATATTAATTTTTAGATACAAAAAAAAATTCATTTTCTACCTAAAAGAATTAATGGAAAAAGCTGGTAAATTTTTAACGGAAATAAATAACTTGAATTTAATTAATTTTAACAACTTAATAATTTCAGAATAATAGAAACAAAACTAACCTTTCAAAAGCGAGAATCTCCCATTGACAATGTTGCTCCGCTAGAAAATCATTCCAATCTTTTAAACAAACCTCGAGAAATCTTGACGTCATGTGTGGAATAGTGAAATTGAATTTTCTTATAAAGCAGAAATAATGGAATTGTTTACGGCAGGGTGAATGTGGGATAAAAAACATTGATGGATATTATAAAAATAAAATTTATTAGTAAAAGTTATATAATTTAATTAAAATTATTTTAGTTTGAATACAATTATTAAGAGAAAGATGTCTAGGGAATTTAATTCGAAATTAAGGTCCATATTATGAGAATATTTTAATAACTAATTTTCAAATAAATCGTTTAAATAAAATTTGGAGGCACATACTTAAGCAAAGCATTTTAGTGAAAAATTTTGGAGGGAATCTCTCATTGTTTCAACTATATATTATCATTGCAAGAGAGATCATTTGCAACATTCACCATTTATTGTTTGATTGTTATGGTTTCCTCTTATAGTGAAGTTTCGTTTTATGAAGCATCAACATCTTCGTCACATAAAAACTCTATGCATATTGATGAATATAACGAGAGAAGTAGTGAAAAAATGACTGGTGAAGATTTTCAAATGAATAGAGAGTCTAAATGTCGACTTATTCCTAATCCTATGGACTATGAGAGCAACAATGATGAATGGAAAGATGAAGAATTTAAAAAAACTAAAGACTCACATTTTCCACTTACTCCTAATCCCAAGGACTTTGAGAGCAATAGTGATGATTGGCAGGATAAAAAAATTTCAATGGATAGAGAGCCACAATTGCCGCTTAGTCCTAATCATAAGGATTATGAAAGCAATAGTGATGAATGGTTGGATGAAAAATTTTCTGTGGATAGAGAGTCACAGTTGCCACATTGAGCTAATCCTAAATATTATGAGAGCAATAGTGATGAATGACAAGATGACAAAATTTCAGTGGATAGAGACTGACATTTGCCACTTACTCCTAATCCTAAGGATTATGAGAGAAGTAGTGATGAATCGCAGGATGAAAAAAATTCAGTAAATAAAGCGTCGCATTTTACAGTTACTCCTAACCCTATGGAATTTGAGAGCAACGGTGATGAAGATAAGGATGAAGAAAATCCAATAAATCGAGAGTCTCAATTTCCACTTACTGCTAATCATATGGACTATGGGAGTAACAGTGACAAAGGTCAGGGTGACGAATTTATAATAAATCAAGAGTCACAATTTCCACATAGTCCTAATCCTGTGAACATTGAGAGTAGCAGTGATGAAGGGAAAGATAAATATGGTGAAGAATATCCTCCAATTCAGTATTTCAAAACCACAGATGATGGTATTAAAAATTTTCATGCCGCCAAAGATGGTAATGAATATTTTTTAAACAATGATGGTGGTGAATTTCCTAACTATATTGCAAATGATCATAGTAAGAGTAGTATTCCTCCTAATGATCATGGAAATGCTTGTTCAGAGAATGATGAAATGATAGAGATGTTGCCAACAAATATTATTTCTAGGAGTAGGAGTAGACCTTTTTGTATCAATCCAAGATGTTCTAGTTATACAAGGGGTAGAGTAGTATATCTCACAAGAAGAATTTCTATCAGTGAGATCATTTCAAGTGACTATTGTAAAAAGGATTGCTTGAAACATATGGATTTCAAATTTTCTTTAGAGAAAAGGAAGAACTATTTGTCAATGAATAAAAGCATGCATAATTCATATTTAGCGGGGTGCATCCAACATACACTAGCAGGTTATAATTATCATATTGGGTCTTTATTTCTCTGTAGAAAGGATTTCAAAATGATTCATTCAATTGTCAATTTTCGTCTATCAAGAATCCAAGATAATTTGGAAAATGGTCCTACATATTATTTAGAAGTTCATCATAAACGAGAGATTGGGCCACTAGCAAACACCACAATGTCATGGTTGCAAGAATTCTTTTCAAAACATGGAAAGTATATGCCAAATAGAGATACAATACATATTGCTGACAATTTCTCAAGACGATAAATATACAACTTATACAAGGAATATGCAGAAGATGTTGAAGGAAATGGTCATTTTATTACATATAAATATTTAGTGCAGATATGGAGGAGATGTTAATTTTTGACAACTAGGTCCAAAATCCATGTTGTGATGCTCAGATGAAGATACCAATAATTTTATTGGATTCCTCTTTCGGAGAGGTGCAATATCGATCTAGAGATCATCTTGATCCGATGAGAAGAACATTTATTTTGAATTTATTCAAGATATGTGTAGGTCGGCCTTAAGGCTTTGTGCCCCAGCAGTTGTGTCACACACCCTGAATGATGGATATATATTGGTCAACGTTGGAGGACATTTTCACTCATATCATCCTCACACATTTCTCTCTCCTCATCTGATTGGTTCGATGACCTTGGTGGCTCTTCTGTCCACACGTGGGAAAATTCCAGCAGCAACACATTTCTGATTTCGGTCTAGGGTTTCTGCAGCAAACTTTGACCAGCGCTGACTTTGGTCAACACAAGGTCAAAAGGACCTGACACTCTCCCAAAAGTTTGATTTTCCTAATCAGCATTTTATGGCACTATTCTCAAGGAAAAATGTTGACTTTGAATTTTCAGCGTTGACCTAGCTACTACTACTGTTTGCGTTGACCATTGACTGACATCGTTGAATTTTGAGTTGACCGTTTGGATGTCCTAGAGGGTTGTGTGACATTGCTGGTTGGCTGACCATATTGAGACTTTTTTGGTTGAAGCATCCTGTTGACCGCCGTAACACACCAAAAAATTTATATATTTCTGGTTTGTCTTCTGTCGATCTACTGGTATGTTCTATCAACATTTTACTTTATTGTTTATGTGATTTATGTTTGATATGGAAGGAAAAGTAAAGTTGCATCAAGCATAGAACATCTACATAAATTTACATGGTATCAGAGTCGAGGTGAAGACAAAGCCCTAATTTGTAGCAATCACCGAAGAAGAGGATGGGTTCCTCAAACTACAATGGATTTAAGGCCGATGACAAATTGACTGGGAAGGATGACTTCCACGCTTGAAAGATGACATTGGATCTTAACTTGGAAGACCAAGATGTCATGGAATATGTATAGGGCAAATTCCAAGAGCCTCCATCCACTTCTACTGCTGCTGCCAAAACAAAGTACAAGAAGGGGGAGATCAAAGAAAAGCTGATGATCAGTGACTCAATTCACAAGAGTTTGGTTGCCTACATCTCTGAGCTGGGCACATCCAAAGAGATGTATGATAAGTTGATCCACATGTTCAAGGGCAAAAATGCGAATCAAGTCCTATTCTTCAAGAATCAATTGAATAATCCGAAGAAAGGTAGGGATGAGTCTGTTCAATCATATTTTCTGAAGCTGACCGAGATCAAGAACAATCTGCTGGCTATTGGGGAAACAATAAATAATCGAAAGATGGTACTCACCGCACTTGGAGGGCTCTCATCTGAATGGCATGTTTTCAACACTACCATTCTCAATAAAAATGTGATATTTGACTTTGACGAAGTAATATTGAGATGCGTATAAGAAGAGACAAGAATGAAGGAGTATGAAAATGAAGGAAATGATTTCTATGCTACTCATTCTAGAAAGAAGAACTTTGGTGGTCCAAAGAACAAAGGAAGAGCATGGGCCCAAGGAAATAAGGGAAAGTGTTACACTTTTCATAGGCCAGGTCACTATGCTAGAGAATTCCCTTTCAAGAAGGATTCTACCGATGATGATGCCAACAAAAACAATCAAAGGAATGGAAATCAAAGGAACAATAGGTTCAAGGGAAAGAGGAAGGCTCCCTTTGGAGGAAATGGTCAAACTTTCAAAAGGTTGAGAAACTCTAGGTATGAGGAATCAAATGTTGTTGATAAAAGAAATGAATTCATTCTTGTATCTTCCCTCTTTGTTGCATCTCCACCCAACACTATGGATGTCTGGTTGATAGATAGTGGTGCCTCAAGGCACATCACTGGGTTCAAGGAAGCACTTTCTGATATGGTTGATAAGGATACTAATCTTGAAATTATCCTTGGAGATAATGCCACATATCCCATGAAAGGGACAGGGACTGTGACCCTCCACTTGTCTCAAGGTCAAGTCCTTCACTTGCAGGATGTACTCTATGTACCTAATTTGAAGAATAACCTTGTGTCTATATCAGCCATGGAAGCCACAAGTTTCAATGTGGAATTCATTGATGGGAGGGTGCGAATCTGGAAGAAGAGCTTCAAGGAAGTTATCACGGTTTGGTTTAGAGTTCATACACTCTACCAGGTTGGAGGAAGTCCACTGGGAGCAATGATGTGTGATACTATTCGACAGACTGAACTATGTCACCAAAGGTTTGGACACCTTCACTACAAGGCCCTTCCCGAAGCAAGGAAGTTGGTGACGGGGATTCCTAAGTTTTCAAATAATCATGAAGGTGTATGTTAGGGTTGTGCCAAAGGAAAGCATACAAGGTTACCTTTCCCCTCAAGTCTTACAAAGACATCTGATATATTGCAATTGATACATTTTTATCTGTTTGGGATGTTGCCCGTGACATCCTTGGGAGGATGTTCTTATTATATGACATTCATAAATGACTTCTCTCACAAAACCTAGATATACTTCTTGAAGAAGAAGGATGAGGCTTTCATGTCGTTTCGTCCCTTCAAATCCTTGGTGGAAAATCTAATAGGGAAGAAGATAAAGATATTGAGGACCGATAATGGCACTAAATATGACACGAATGAGTTCAAGAACTTTTGCAGAGAAGTTGGCATCAAGAGGGAGACCACAACTGTCTATACTCTTGAGTAGAATGGCATTGTTGAATGAAAGAACATGACCATTGTGGAAGCTGTCCGTGCCATGGTTCTGGTGCTGTATGTGGAAAACCTCTTTCTAAAAGGTGCTGAACCTCTCATTCGTCAGTGCAAGAGGAAGCTCATTGCTGAGTTCAAGATGAAGGACCTAGGACTGATCCATTTCTTCCTAGGCCTAGAGGTCTGGAAGAGACCTGGCGATATTTTCCTTTCTCAAGGAAAATACATTGTGAAGTTTCTGGAAATATTTGGTATGGTGGATTGTAAGTCCGTGTCGACACTGATGGATCTCAACTTTAAGAAGTTGGGTGGCAACACTACTGGGCCCGTGTTAGAAAATCCTACTGAGTATCGTCAACTCGTAGGGGCCCTGATGTTCTTAGTGAACACCCATCCAGACATATGTTTTGAAGTGAACACTTTGAGTCAACAGATGGTTGAGCCTCATCACACTCAGTGGGTTGGTGCCAATAATCTATTGAGATATATTCGGGGCATGATAAACCATGGGCTGAGATACACTTCCTGGAGCATGACACTTCTTGGATATGTTGATGCCACTTGGGATGGAAGTGTGGTGGATCGTAAGATCACATCAGGATGCTGCTTCACACTTGGTTATGCTTCAATATCATGGATGAGCAGGAAGCAGAAGTCAGTGGCTTTGAGCACCGCGAAGGCCGAATACATTGCAGTGAGTATGGCCTATTGTGAAGCAATTTGGTTGTGAAAGATCTTCAGTGAGCTATTCGGGCATGTGCTAGATACCACCGTGATAATCTATGATAACCAGAGTGGGATTCAGTTGTTCGAGAATCATGTGTTCCACGATTGATCAAATCATATTGATATCAGGTACCACTTTATCCAGGATATGGTACAACGAGGCGCCATAAGGCTCGATCATACAGGAACTGATGAGCAGGTCGCTGATATTCTCACAAAGCCCCTGGGGAAGGTCAAGTTCCTAACCTTATGTGAGAGTCTTGGTATCGTGGAATGACCCTATACTGAGGGTCCTGTTGGATGATGAGCTCTGGGAGCTTTGGGGGGCTTTGGGGATAGCTTCTCGGAGCTATAAGCAACCATAGGGCTAGGCTTGCCGAACCTTGTTGGTGTGCTTCTGCCCCACCGTTGTGATGATTGAGTTGGTTCACCTCTCATTATCTATGCCTCGTATGCATCCTACCCATTGAGTTCAAGGCTCATGGGAAGTACCTCTCATTTGGCCAGTGAGGTGGGAAAAGCTAGAGACTAGTAGAAAAAACTGATGGATGCATCATAGATTGCTATACTCTCTATATAGGATGGCACAATCCAACCACTTGATCTGGGATCAAGTCTAGTGAGGTTTTAGACCTCCTACTGACTTCGGGTCAGACAAACCAACTTCGGGTTGGTATGAGACTCTTTGTGAGTCCTATAGAGGTTTCGAACCTCTGGGCTGAATCTGTCAGCCGGGAATGATGTGTTTGTGACTGAACCACTTCTGTTATGAAATAAATAAGCCAACAAAGCAAGTTACGACGGTATGACGCACGATGTTTGGATTGCACAGATGGATGGAGTTCCCCCTAGTTGAGAGGGAGTGTTAATTTTGGACAACTAGGTCCAAACTCCATGTTGTGATGCTCAGATGAAGATACCAATAATTTTATTGGATTCCTCTTTCGGAGAGGTGCAATATTGATTTAGAGATCATCTTGATCCGATGAACAGAACATTTATTTTGAATTTATTCAAGATATGTGCAGGTTGGCCTTAAGGTTTTGTGCCCCAACAGTTGTGTCAGACACCCTCACTAATGGATATATATTGGTCAACATTGGAGGATATTTTCACTCATCTCATCCTCACACATTTCTCTCTCCTCATCTGATTGGTTCGATGACCTTGGTGGCTCTTCTCTCCACACGTGGGAAAATTCCAGCAACAACACATTTCTGATTTCGGTCTAAGGTTTTTGCAGCAAACTTTGACCAGCGTGACTTTGATTAATGAAAGGTCAAAAGAACCTGAAACTCTCCCAGAAGTTTGATTGTCCTAATCCACATTTTCTAGCACTATTCTTGAGGAAAAATGTTGACTTTGACTTTTCAGCATTGACCTAGCTACTGTCGCTGTTTGCGTTGACCGTTGACTGATAGTGTTGACTTTTGGGTTGACTTTTGAGTTTACCGTTTGGTTGTCCTAGAGGGTTGTGTGACATTTCTAGTTGGCTGACCATATTGAGACTTTGCTGGTTGAAGCATCTTGTTGACCGTCGTAACACACCATCACACATATATATTTCTGGTTTGTCTTCTGTCGATCTACTGGTATGTTCTATCAACATTTTACTTTATTGTTTATGTGATTGTTGTCTGATATTGAAGAAAACGTAATGTTGCATCAAGCATAGAACATATACATAAATTTACAGGAGATAATTCAACAATATTCGTATTCTTAAGAAGACAAGGATGGGGGTTGCAGTACATGTGCTTCTCTAAAATAAAAAAGGGATAAATGTCAAGGAGCAGAAAGAGGTAAACATTCATAACATTATTCTTTTAAATTGTATAGTGATCAAATTTGAAAATGCATTTATTAATACATTTATTTAATGTTATGTGTAGATTCCATTGTTAAAGCCCTTCAAGAGCATCACAAACAACAAACAAGTGAAAGGAAAAAGCTGTACAAGCATCGAAAGAAGTGTTATGATAATCCAAATAAATATTTGGGTTTGATAATTGATGGTATGGACCAGAAGAAAACACTTCTACCACATTTTGTCCACACACCAAAAAATTTGCAAGAGGAAATTTTTTTCCAGTTTCACTTGGTCGGTTGTATGTTCTTATGTTGGTGTCAATTTAGGGGGCGGGGTGAATCAGTATTTAGAGCTAACTGATAAACTTTTTACTTTTATTTTCTCGAAACCCATACGCTACTTTACAGAACAAAACTAGTGTATATACGCGGATATCCTTAAGGAAAGTCGTGTATGCGCAGAGCTCTTATTATGTATTTGATTCTTAAATCATTGCATCATTTATTCATCAGATGTTAAGCAGTAAGCATGTGCAGATAAAAAAAAAAAAAAAAAGACAGAATAAACCATCACACATAAGCAACACACATGAACACCAGGATTTAAGGTGGAAACCCAAGTCGGGAGAAAACCACCACTTTCGTCGTCTCAGTATTCAATATTTATTATAAATAAAACATCTTACAACCATGTACTGGCGCAGACTCATACCAGCACGCAGGCACCCACCTGCAGAAGGCTACAACCTTCTCTCATTTACCAGCCTCTCCTGGAAGAAAGCTACAACCCCCTACTCTCGTTTACCAGCCTCTCCTGGAAGGGAGCTACTACCCCCTGATATTAGCACCAGCCTCTACTGGCAGAAAGCTTCCACTTTCATACTGAAGGCTTCAACCCTCAGATCCACTGCAGACCACGTTTCATCAATTTTCAAACTAGATCAAACAGCTTCAACACAACCCTTCATTAACAAACATATTTTGCCCATAACTTCAAACAGAACAGTGAGATCACTGTAGCCAGAATATCAGAGATAACCCAGACTTCAGAATAGATATGCATATGTAAACTCAACCCAGAACATTCATTAATCAAATATCATACGCTACTTCTGTTTACTGAAACCACGTGTATACGTGCTTCCCTTCTTACCAACCTGCGTATGCCTCTGTGCATAACATGGAGTGCATACGCTACTTCTCTTCGCTGAAGTCGCGTGTGTACGCGCTTATATGTGTAGCAAACTGCGTATACTTCTGAGAACACTGATTTTTCAGAATGAGATCAGACTCAGGTTCAGATCTGAAATCAGATTTCTGTTCAGACAATCTATCGATCATGCAAAAATGTTTAGACAGTCATTCTTCCTTCATTGAATCATCAACCAACAACCAACAACTTGATATTTTAGCATAATCATTATTCAAACAACTCAGATCTGTATGAATACATCATTGACAGATAGCAGCAAAACAGATCAAACATTTCATTCCACTTACTTCAGCAAAAACCTAGATTCCATACACACTTTTACTTCACTGAACCTGAGTATATACACACTTTAATAAAGAAAAACCTGCGTATACATCTGCACACATTTCAAAGTTGAATTCATCTTCCATACGCGCTTTCGCTGAAGACAACCCGCGTATATACACACTTTCTCTGTCACGAACCTGCGTATAGATCTACAGACATTATAGGGCAGCGCAATTCTTCAGACCAGATAAACAACTCAGATCTCACCCTTTACTTCAACAAAGATTCACCAAATCACGGATCTAAACATTCCATAAACAGATCTCAGAAAATACATAGACATTTCAGATCTAGAGATCCCTCTTCATCATTTTCTTCATAGGTGCATTATGAATTCAGATCTATCAGCAAACTATTACCCATTCCATGCAGATATACTTCAGAGTGAAGTATTCATTAAAACCCCGACCCATGCACTATGATCTTCTTCTTCTTATATAGATTTAGCCTTTGTTAATACCACGAGTCAAAACCACTCAACCGCTGATCGTATTCCTGGACGGGATCAAATAGATAATCAAGTGCTCAATACTTTGGGTCAATACCATGGTATTGTCCCCTGGTTTCCTAAATTTAGAGCGCAAATGGGCATACGCTACTTGTCACGTACATTTCCGCGTACATACGCGACTTATCCTTAACAAACTCGCGTATGCCTTGTGACATACCCTGTTCAAAATTATTCTGGCACTTTCTGAGCTACTTCTGAACTGATCTGTAGATATATCAGATTTACATCATTAACAACTCATCAAGTCAGTTTTCATCAAGGACAACTTCATTAGGCAGGTTCCATCAAAGTCAACACATTGTATCACATTGCCAACAATCTCCCCCTTAACTCATCAAGTAGGTTTCCATCAAGGACAACTTCATCAAGTAGGTTGTCATCAACTTTATCAAGTAGGTTGCCATCAAGGACAACACTCTGCATCATATTGCCAACATCTTCAATGGGAAAATGTCACCAAGAGTTTACTTCACGGCTCAAAATATTAATAGTGATGGAAATCTGACAATAACCATAATTCATGATGTGCTTTCTCATTGGGGTGGTAATCTTCCTAAAATTTTGTATCTACAATTAGACAACACTTGTCCTAAAAACAAAAATCAAATTGTTTTTGGATATCTAAACATGCTTTTTGAATTGAGAATTTTTCATAAGGTAAAGGTTGGTTTCCTTCTTGTTGGGCACACTCACGACCATATTGATCAGATGTTTAGTCGTTTTTCAGTAACATTGAGGAGGAAGAATGCTGGGAGCTTGCCATCATTAGTTGAATGTATTAAGAAATAATATATGCTAGAGCTTATTTTTCATGTGTTAGAAGAAATTTTTGACATGCGAACGTTTATTCTTGGATCACATGGTCAAGAGAAATGCATTGAACAACTTAATGAAATTAGCTTCCAACATCAATTTCGTATCAAACAAATTGATGGGAAAACACTTATATGGGGAAAGAAGTATTCAACAACTGCCGAATGGACGCCATCATGAGGTTTGGAATTTTTGAAGTTCATTCCAGATCATTCAATATTTGTGTCAAATATATTGTTATTACAATAAGTTGGTGAATTTCATAATGCACGAAGGCAAAAGAGAGATATCGATTATTGAATGCTTGGAAGAAATTAAAAAAACCATTAGATATACATATGAGTACTTTGATGTTGCTGATTCAGTTTGGTGGGAGTCCTTTTTCAATTATTAGAGTGATATCCTTTCAAGACCAACACATGAAGATATGCTTTTGAAGATTCCATTTATTTGGCCACAAAATATGTCAAATGAACAGGAGGAAACAAAAATTCTTGAACAAAAACAATCACATGGTATTGTTAATTCTACACAGGTGGAGGAAAGAGAAATGTATATTGGTTCTAGAAGATCTCATGCTCAATGTGAAGCCATGGACGACCTTTATAGAGGTTTGGTACATGATATTAAGGAGGGTTGCATGATCGAACTTAGCACATGAATATCCACATGGCTATCCATTCTAGGTTTCCAAGGTTATAAAGGTGATTACAGAAAATGAGGATGTTACAGGCATTGAAGTACATTGGTACACCATAAACACACACCCATTCAATGGTGTGTACAATCTAGAGATGGTAGTTGATAAAAAAATTGGCAGAAAGAGAAAAATAAAAGGTAAAAATATAAATTGTTGCCACACAGACCTCTTAAAATTAGAGGAAGTTGACATACTAATTTTATGACTTCAATTTAACAAAGAGAGTAACTCTTTGCTCTAGGATGATAGATATTATTAAGAGATTACTACCATAAGATGAAAGTCTATTGAACCTAGTCGTAGATCTAC
This sequence comes from Pinus albicaulis, assembly GCA_034641835.2. NCBI lineage: Eukaryota > Viridiplantae > Streptophyta > Pinopsida > Pinales > Pinaceae > Pinus > Pinus albicaulis. Next base: position 117,744 of record JAXQQM020076935.1, read on the forward strand.
AAGAATTTTGAAACCTCAAGTGGTGGGCATGCATGTGCCGCTTGGAACATCTTCATCTGCATCGAGTCATTCATTTGAAGATGTGAATTTTGATGGTGTGCAAGAAAATATCAATGATTTTGAATAATTGTGTAATACAATAGATATAAATGATGTTTGCATTGAGCAATGGAAATGATATTTTAAGTTATGAGTCATTTTTATGTTTTTTGGATTACATGTTTTAATTATGATGAATTCATTTGTCTATAATATTGACAATGCAACAATAACTTGGAGAAATAATTTATGTTTCATTGGGTTATTTTAGTAATATAATTTGTTCATAATATCATGGTTGAAATATTTTGAAAAGTTCATATTTTTTAATTCTATGGGTGAAAAATTGTGAAATATATTTTATCTTTAACATTATGGTTGAAAACAATTAGAATTTTAGGGATTGTCAGTGTCATGATATTATATGTTAAATGACATGTATAAAAATGATTATAATTTTAATGTGTTTAAAATCTCATTATTTTATATTTAACGCCATTACTAAAAATAGGTTGAAATTGTACCCGGAAAATAAAAATGGTATTCTAGCACTAACCATTGTGTGTTTTATCCATTTTTTTGGCACATGAAAATTTGTTTTACTGCCATATTTTAAAAATGTTACAAATTTACATTGAAATAAATAAAACCTCGTTTTGGAATACACCCTTTTCGCTTTTGGGTCGTTTTTCATGTTTTTTGGGGTTTTTTTGGCTAGAGTTTATGTTTTCAGTTTATAGTTCACGTTTCAAATTTTACATTGTTTAATCAATCTGTTATAAGATATAACATCTTAGATCATTAAATTAGACATATTACGTAAGTTTTGTAAGAGATTTGATAGAAAGAGTTATGGGTTATTAATGACATTTAATGGGTGCAAGATTCAAAATATTGATATATACTTGAAGCATGTTTTGAATAATAGAGCGCCAAATTTTGATTATGATGTTTTAACTTTGTCCTTATCTCTATTCATCTCAAATATGATTTTACTTTTTTCACTTGAATTCAAGAAATCACCTAATGAAGTGAGAATAACAAGAATGACAAAGAAGGGCAAGGAAATTTCCCAAACGACTGTTGCAGAAGACACATACATGCCTCCGTTGTTCTCAGACAACCTGCAATAAGGATTGCGACAGTTCTTCATGGGAAGCAATATACCACCTTTTTGAGGAAGAATAACCAAGAGAAATAGTCAAAACATTAACAACAAATGCAACAATTTCCTTAGACCCATCCTACTTTTACGTTGCATGTTCGTTTCTTCACATAATAGCAATGAGGTTGAAGATTTTACCCTACACAGATATGGTAAAATTTGTCATTAAACACCTTAACATAGTAGATAGATCATTCAAGAATTATAATTTAGAGAATATCGGTTCGTTCACTGCAGAGAATTTACGGATAATGTACCTCTTGCCCATGCCACAGAATAATTATGATAAAGCTTTTGTCCAAAGATTTACAAAGAAGAATACAGACCTGATGAAAGTGATAAAGGGATGGAAAGATGATCAAGGCAAGCTAAAGTGGGATAAACTTGGTATATAACCGATAGCACAATTACCCTCCCCTTATTGCTATGCAACTCGAATGATATGTAGGTTTTTTGCTAAACCAGATACCACTAGGTTTTCCATAGACTGGATTCCTTTAATTGACGCAATCTTCAATTCCTCTATTATGAATTGGGCGAGCATTATATCTGATAATTTAGCCAGAACTATCATGGATTACAAAAGAAAAATAAGTGTTTCCGCTAGAACAATACCTCCCTTCTACATGAGTGCTTACATTATGGATGCAATTTTCTTTTGTTCAGGCTTTCTGATCATGGGATGGAAATGGACAAGCCAAGATGCCACTCCAATTCATATTTTCCATAGAGCCCTTTGGGAATCTGATTTATATTTACATTTCTATAAAATTTGCAATGGAGTTATGTTACCCATCCATCAGATTATCTTTAATGAAAAAGCCCCTAGGATTTCTAAGGAAGCTAGCACATACTTTTTACCAGTTTCTAGATGGTTTGCTGAAGAAAATTTCACTTATATCATAGTTTTTGGGAGTTATTATTCCCCCCATGTTTTGCCTTATTATGTTCCTGATAAGCTCCTAGCCAAGGAAATTTCCTACCAACTTCTAGTAAGCGGCGTGCCCAAACAACTCAAAGAAGCTAAGAAGGCCATTTGGCCTACTTTCCATTTACAGTGTGGAACTTTTTCCCTTTTCGACATTGATCACGCGTTCAAAGATATTTCAAATATCACTTCATTAAATCTGGCTCTAGTGCCAAAGAGGCCATATGATCGTAATAATGTGGTTAAAAATTTCACAACAGAGCTTAAACTTAAACCTTTCTTGAATGAGAAAGATATGTTTGATGATTTATTTGAAGGTGTGGATAAGTTCATAGATGTATTGAAAAATGCATCCAGTCAGCTCAGTAAACCAAAATTTGAGGCTTTTAAAGCATATAGAAGTAAAAGGCTAGAAAAAATCCCTTTGGAATTGTTATTTATTGAATATGTCAACATGCCAACTCCCAATATTAGTCTGTATAATGAGGCTAAGGATATGTCAGAAGATGAATCTCAAGAGAAGTCAAATCACAAGTAAGGACAATCACAACATAATTCTCAGAATTTAGATCACTCTGACAATGAATCCGAGAGCAGGAACGAGAGTCCTGAGAAAGTAATTGACAAAATGATTAAAGGTATTGACATGCAAACTGAAGGAGAAATTAATGGAGCTGAATCATCTTCTAAAAAAATTCAACATATCCAAAATACACTCGAGTAGACAGAAAAGCCTCAATCAAAATATTTGAAGAAATAATGGGAGAATTTTTCTAAGGCACTAGAAACACCACCACCACTAAAGCCTAATGTTGATGAATCAACAAGTTTCCAAACTCCAGAGCATTCCCAAATTTTAGTGGAAACTGTAATGCCACTACAACAGGTACCATAAGTCCATGATCAAGAGATCATCCTGGGGTACCCTACAGAAAAAATTGTTTTAAAGATTGAAGAGATACCCTCACTTGATGCCTTTTGTAGTCCGAGTAATAAGGTTGTAGTTAAGAGAAGAAAGAGAAGAATAATTGATGAATCCGTTTCAAATATTATGGATGAATCTATAGATGTTCTATGGAAATACCCTTTGGCTGATCCTACAGAAAATTTGACTAAGTTATCACAGTTCACAGGAGCATATGCTACTGTTACCATTGACAAAGCTACAGAGGTACAAATTCTACTTAAGACAAAAGAGGACAAAGTTCAAGAGTTGGAGAAACTGTTGGAACAGGAAAAGTTTAATTCCAGTAAGTAGATTGAAATGAAGATGTCTCAATTTCAAAAATATTTTGAAAGACTAAAGTTGCAGCACCAGGTGCATATTATAGAGAAAGAAACAAAACTTGAAGTAGTAATGGAAAAATTGAAAATTCAGCCTCAAGTAGAGAAATTCATAAAAGAAGCATTGGAAATGAATGCGAAGCTAAAGCAGCAACAAGAAACCTTTTTTCAACAAATTTCAATCACCAGCTCTTACTGCGATACAAGCAATATTTTGTTCCAACAAGTGGCCAACAAGAGACTTGAATGTGAAAAAGTTGAAAAGAATATTACTGAGTTAGTTCAGTGGCAAGGGTCTGACACAAGAAATAAAGCTAACCTCCCTAAGATAGATACATTTCACAAAGATATGTTATTTAAGGATTGGGAAATGCAGCTGAGACAAGTAGAGAAGGTAATGACAAAGGCATCAAAGTTTACAAATGAAATCAATGAATCTGTTAATAAACAACTTTTAAAAGCTGAAATTATTAAAGAATCCACAACTGAAGTGCTCCTAGAGCTCAAACCATTAGAAGCACAGTGGAAGGGAAGTATATAGACATAGGTGGAAACTATTAAAAAGATAAATAAGTTTGATGAAGAAAATTACTGGAATTTTCTAATCAAACCTTATCATCAATGCTTAACTCTACAGTCATTAACCGATTCTACAAAGAAATCGCTGCCATCACTTTTGAATGCAGTGTTTAAAGGCCATGTCAAATCCGAGATTATAGACCCGGCTCAACTAAAGCCAATGGTGGATATTTTTTGCCTTCAAGATCAAATGCGCAAAGAGGATCAACCCACATAATCATGCTGTTATTTTATTTCCTAGATTGTAGTTTAAGTTTACTCCTTACGAGGATGGTTGCTTGAAACCTCCATTTTTTATGTAATAATCTATTTTAAACATATTTTAGTTTAGTGTTTAAACCCTTCTCATGCATTTAGATAAGGGTCCATAAATTTTTCAAAAAAATTTGCAAAGAATGCACTTCTATAAGTTTGTATTCGGATGCCTTGATAAATTAGTGGAACGAAATTTGTTATCTTTTGACATTGAAGCTGTTTAACTGAATTTTCACTATTGTACTCATTAAATTGCTTGAAAGGGAAGAGGAGCAGAAAACTACGGTCAATTTGAATGAGTAGTACCTCGTATATATGGTACTTCTACTTGTTATATTAAGTTTTGCTTCTCAAAATTGACAATCATCTTTTTATATGTATTATATATTATAGTTGTTATCATAAGTGAATGTTAAATGGACTTTTGTATTTATATTTGTTTATGATTTCTTATCTAATATATAATCAAACATATAAACATGATGTACATTTCACAATCCTTTTGATTAAACTATTTTGTCAAAAGAATTATTTTTACATAATTTTCACCTCTTTCAACTCTTAAATAATCTTCAATACTAATATTTGAAGATATATTTTTAGATTGCATGAAGGAATGAACACTCATGGGTATATAGTAGAATATATATTTTATTTAAATGCACATGATAACTTAAATCATTTCCCATTTTCATGTTATAATAAAAAAACACCTTCATCATCGTTATTGGGAAACTGGTCCCTTTATCCCCAATCAGATCCACTACACCAAACGAAAAAGGACTTGCTCTAAGGTACGGACCGGGTGGTTTTCCCCCATGTTGTTGCAACGAAATTTCGAGGCTTCAACATTTTGGTGCTAGAAGGAGGGCCAATTGTGAATGGAGCGAATGTCTGATCAATCTAAAATCCAATCTAAGAGTCTCTCTCCCTCTAGATCCCCTTCAAATTCTAGAACATTAGCTAGATCTAAATCTTTAAGATCTGAAGTTGAACATCCCTCTCCTAAGTCTCCTTGTGAAACTCAACCAATACTATCTCCATATTTTCACCAAAATCCTCCAGAAGTTCAGTCTTTGATAGAAAAGTTATAGAGAGTATTCATTTATGCTGAAAATCTTGAAACTTCTCAAACACCTGAGATTAGTATTTCATATTCTTTACAACCTAGATGAATATTAACTTGATTAGAAACTCGAAATACATGAATCCCTCCTTTTGAATTCCCTATCGATACTTCATGACGAAAAACAAAGAAGACTGAATCAGATTCAATCACCAATGAGGTCTTATCCAATAATCCACCCCATTCACCTCCATTACCTCCAGTCACTTTCAAAACTCCTATTCCAAAAATTAGTGTTACTTTAACTAGTTCCAGTACCCAAACTACTACTCCTTCAAATAGTTCTAGCACTTAGCCCGCCTCTTATTTAACTCAAACTCAATCCATCACCTCCACCCAAGGTCCAATGGCAGACCAAGTACCTCCACAAAATGTACAACCATGGAACAATCCAGGTGCTGTACAAATGCCTGCTCCTCTTCATCCTCTTCCAAAATACCCTGAAAGATGGTTACCTAAATTTAATCCTAATGATGGTCTTCCAGCTGAAGAAAACATCCATAATTATATGTTAGCCATCAATTTAAAAGAGGTAACTGAAGAGACTGTGTAGTCATACTATTTCCATATACTCTCACAGGATCTTTAGGATCCTAGTATTTCTCATTACCTTCCAGCTCTGTAACTAGCTGGAATATGTTTGAAGAACAATTTTTAGCTAATTTTGGAGATGACAGAACCACAACATCACTCATTAACGATCTATCAAATCTAAAGGCTAAAACATGAGAGAAAATAAAAGACTTCAATTCCAGATTTAATAAGTTACTCAATAAAATCCCTGCTACATCAGTCCCTAGTGCATAAGTTCAAATTTAGTGGTATATTTCTTCTCTCCCATCTAATATAGCCATCTTTGTTGATAGAGAAAAGTTACCTACATTAGTAGAAAATATGAAGGAATCTTTATCTGTAGAGAAATGCATAATTTCTCTTAAAAAGAAGAATTCCCAAGAATATAGGAAATCTAAGAAAGTATCATTCAAAGATGATTCAAAGAAGAAGCCACCAAAAGACCCTTTTGATGTAGAAGGTCTTTATAAATTTTTAAATACCATGAAAAATGAAATGGCAGATATAAAAAAGCAAGTTGCTGAAAGTTACAGTACAAAGAAGACTTTTAGGCCCTTCAAGAAAAATAAGTCTTCTAATTCTCAATCGCCCAACATCATATCTAATGCTGAGTTTGATCAAGACATAGATGAAGAGCAAACATAGTAAGAAGAAAATGAAGTTTAAGAATAAGTTGAACTAAATGGAATGTGGGATTTTATCCTACAAAATGATGAACAACAAGAAGCTTTACCTATAAGTACAAGGAGCAAGAATACCACTGAAGCGGTGCAACCAAATCATAAACAGAAGAACTCAACACCTGCTAAAGATAAAACAATAAGTAAAAAGTCTACATCTAAGGCTACACAAACTAACCCTGCTACTTCAGATGTTCCACCTACGTCAAAGACAATGGTAGTCTCTGACACCATTGAATATATTGTAGTTGAGGATATGAAAAAGACCAAGGCTAACATTTCAATCCATGGACTTGCTAAACTAAAATAACAACAAAAGATTTTACTTAGATATTTGAATGTAGTTCCTAATTTAGCCTTACCTGCTCCGATAGTAGTTCACGCTGCTAATCAAATGGGTAAACCTCCTTCTCCTTCAACTAAAATAGATGCTACATATCCATCTCTCATACTCGTCCATTTCTTTTAACCTATGAGATCTAGAATAATAATGTCCACAATTGTTTAATCGATTCAGGGGCTTCCTCTACTATCATGCCGAAATCAATATGTGCTAAGTTGAGCATAACTCCTCAAAGTTCTCTTGTTCATATAGTACAACTTGATATAAAAAAAATAGAGGTTGTAGGAGAAATAAATTATGTTTCTATTAGATTGTCATCAAACCCTAACATGGCCCAGATAATTGATATATTGGTGTTTGATATTCTTGAATTTATGGTTTAGTATTGAGCAAGGACACGTCTAAGAAAATTCATGGATATTTCGCAACAGACTGGTCACATATGTGGCTACCCCACGATGGAAAACCAAACCAAATTTAGGTAGACTATGAGAAATTCATGAAACATACGGTTATTGATCTTGAAGGAATCAATGAGCCAGTAGCATTCAATAATAATATTATTGGAAATTACTCGACATAATCATTTCTTGTAAATTTTAATGCCCAACCATCACCCTTTTTTGATAATGCGGTTATCTCTCAAATTGAAATTTTTTTCCTTGACAGACACTTTTAAGTGTAAAATTTTTCTAAATAAACCAGTCGTTAATTCTTTATTTTGATGGATCTAAATCAGAAGATGGTGCAAGAGCTGGATGTATTTTAATAAGCCCTGAAGGAGAAAAAACCATGCTAGCCTGCAGAATTGAATCCGATTGCACAAACAATATGGCAGAATATGAAGCATTAATTCAAGGTTTGTACAAAGCAATTGACCTTGAAATTAAATATCTGAAAGTAATGGGAGATTCAGAGATAATTGTCAAACAAGTAAGAAATACTATCCATTTCCATTCTGGACATCTTAAGCATTATCAATCATTAGTCCAGGAATTGAATTCTCATTTCTTAGCTTTCAATATTTCCTCTGTACCCAGAATACAAAATGCTAGTGCCAATTTATTGGCTAATATAGCAACGAAATCAATTCCATCTCAAGAATTTAGTCCTGATAGGTTTTCTATTGAATTTATTTTTATGCCATCTATTCCTGATAATATTACTAATTGGAGAGTCATTAATCATGATTTTGATATCATAGATTTCCTTACATATGAAGGATCTTATGATAATCAAATTCTAGATGAAAATGAAAATGATACTCAGATAAAGGAAGAACATGATGAAAATCCAATACCAAAGTTAGTTGTCAAATTAGAAGACCTTTATGATTTAAAATATAGGTTTAAGAGAAATACTAATTCTAAAAATCAAAGTTCAACTTTAAGATTTGATTTAGTAAATCTTGGAACCGATGATAAACCATAAAATTTCAATTTAGGTCTTGGTCTATCTTCTGATGAAAGATTATAATTTTTCAAGTTATTAAGGACTTACAAAAGTGTTTTTTCTAGGGATTACACTGATCTTAAAACATATGCCACTTCTATTATTCAATACACTATTCCTATGATTTCAGATGAGAAACCAATACAACAAAAGTTGAGGAAAATTCATCCTAATATTGAAAATCAAATCAAAACAAAGCTTAATAAACTCCTCAAAGCTAAGATAATCTTTCCAGTTAGAAATTCAAAATGGGTTTCAAATTTGGTCCCTGTCAGGAGGAAAAATGGTGACATTAGGAATTGAGTCGATTTTAGAAATTTGAATAAAGCATGTCAGAAAGACAATTTTCCATTACCAACCATGGAACAAGTACTGCAAACTGTAGCTGGTTTTGAAATTATGTATTTCCTAGATGGGTTTTTAGGATATAACCAAATCCTGGTACATCCAGATGACCGATTAAAGACTACATTCAGGACTAAGTGGGGAACTTATGCTTATCAAAAGATGCCATTTGGGTTAATCAATGCAGGTGCCACTTTTCAAAGAGCCATGGACACAACTTTTAGAGGACTCATTAACAAATCAATGGTTATTTATCTAGATGACATTACAATCTTTTCTAGACAAGAAATCCATCATGCGAATGACCTAAAACAAGTCTTTGAGTGATGTAAAAGGTATGGAATTTCATTAAACCCATAGAAGTCATATTTTTCTCTAGATGAAGAATTTTTTTTATGATTCATCGTGTCCAAAAAAGGTATTTATATTGATCCTGAAAGAATCGATGCAATTAAAAGGATTCTTTTCCATCGTAATAAGAAAACCATGCAGTCATTCCTTGGATATATAAATTTTGTAAAAATATTTTCCCTGAATTTTCACAGATAGTTTTACCTTTACAAACAATGATTAAGAAAAAAATAGTTTTCAAGTGGGGACTTAATGAAAGGGAAGCATTTGATTTAATCAAAAAATCTATTATCAATGCTCCATTTTAACTGCTCCCAATTTTCTTAATTCTTTCACTTTATATACATTCTCATCAGATACATCTTATGCTGTTGTTCTTGTTGAGATTCAACAAGAAAAATTCATCACCCACGCCTAGTGCATTAAGCACCTACACTATGGTGGGACCCACAGAGCTAAATTTGGTGCATGTTTATTTTACTTATCCCTTAATGAATATGGACAATAAAATGTAATATAGTCTCAAAATAACTGGAAATAGTTAACTGAGTGTGATAAACTCAGTTAGCTCATGAATTTCGAGTTAGAGGTAGTTAGCGATGCATGCAGAGTAATTATAGTTGTAACCGAGTTCGAAGTGCAGTGGTGCATTAGTTAATGCAGGTTGTAATCAATTTAACTCAGTTAAGTGAGTTAAACTCAATTGTGCTAGTTGTAACTGTTTGATACACTAGTGGGAGATCAAGTGAATTAAATATGATTTAATTCACAATCAATGATCTCACTTGCAACTGAGGATTTACTATTATTAGCTGCATGCATGTCAGATCCAGTGGAGACCCAGTTGAGATCTAGGTGTAAGGGAAGTTGATTATTAGTTGTAGGATTATTGGGTTGCACCCATGCAACCAAACACCCATCATAGTGCCCATGATGCCTGCATAGTCAAGGAAGGCCAAAACTCCTATTCTTTAGGGATTTCCTTCATCAGGGATTGGGAAAGCAAGGCAGGCTGTTTGGAGGCAGTAAATTGGCTAAGTATTGGTCAGTTTTATGTGTGACAGTGTGAGACAATTAGTTGAGTATAAGAAGGCTCTTGTGAGAAGAGTTGTATGTAATTGTTTCATGATTCCATGCTAAATATACAATAGAATATAGTGGGGTTTTGAGAAGCAAGATTTCCTTGGGAAATTATCTGTGTTGTGGCTTGATTGATTCTTCGATGCTTCATGTGATTGGCGATTGTGTTTTTAATTCCACAAAATATTTGTAGAAGTGATTCATTATTTAAATTTAGTACATTGTTAGATCAGATTGAATCCATGATATACATGATTTTTGTATAATTTATACATGGTATCAGAGCACAGGAAATCACAATTGTGAAGGAGGAGCTGATTTTGCGACTAGATAGAATTCGAATTTGAAGAAAGACTTTCTTGGTGCTACAGCTGATTCAAGATCAAAATGGATTTCAATGGCTTGAGGTTGGAGTATGCACTCAAGGGCAGCTCAAAATATATTTCTTGGGAAGGACATGATGGAGGCAGCACTCGAAGACAATTGCTTGAAGGAATTCATTGACGATGATGTTCCTAAACCCATCTGTGACAGAATCTTGCAAATCTTGATGCATGGAAAAATAAAGTGGCAAAGATGAGGTGGATCCTATTGGGGGGAGTACGAGACCAAATTGTCTCAAGCCTCCATGGGAAAGCCACACCATATGCAATGTGGAAGGCTTTGACTGATCTATTTCAAAGCAAAAAACAACCATAGGAAATTGGCGCTCAAAGATAAACTCAAGAAGATCAAGATGGAGAAAGGAGACTCCATACAAAAATACCTAACAAAGTTTTTCCAATGTTGGGATGAAGTGGGGAGCGTTGGTATAACTATCACTGATGATGTTTTGGTGAGTCTAGATCTCCTAGGAATTCCCAAGAGTTGGCACAGTTTTCAAGAAACTATCAATGTTAGGGAAAAGCTTCCAGATTGGGAACGTCCGTGGTCGGATTTGGTGCAATAGGAGTTCAGACGGAACACTAGAGATGGATCTTCATCTAAGAATGTGTTAGTGTCAGTCTTTGTAGCCTTCCTCCAGTGATCAAACATGCTCTTACAAAGTGATTTTAAGATGTCAAGGTCAAATTTTGTCATTTCAGTGAGTCTTCAAGTAAAATTTGGTCACTAGGTATTAGGTCTAGGGTTTGCTTTTACTCCTGTCAAAGTTGTCCAAATGTCAGTCCATGTCACCATTCAGCTAAATTTACTATCAATCGGGAGGGTTTTTCATCATCATGTCAGGTTCCAATGGGTCATTTTACACCTTGTTCATGCTTCGAGTTGTGCCTTGGTAAGGTTCATTTCCCTCTCCTAGGGTTTTGAAGGTAATTTCTCTTGGATGGTCAAATCGTCGGCAAAAAAATTGTATCCTGATGTTCATACACCTTCCCCTATCCTTAATGTACCTTATTAAACACTTCCCATCACTGAGATCCCCCCAAATTCCTCATTTTTTTCACAAACCCTAGTTTCTTGCTACAACTTGGCAATTTTCTAGGCTAGGGCTCTGTGTTTTTTCCCTTTTGGACCCCTTCCCCTCACTCAATATCTAAAATTCCACTTTCCCCTACTTCTTAACATCCCTCCCTACTTCCCAAAATTTTCTCAAGAATTTAGAAGCCCCTTATTCCCTTCATTTCACTTCATTTCGACAAATCCCTTGTTCCACACATCGGGATAGGTTTTACTCCAATGATGTTTACGAGCAAGAAAAGATGAATTTTGTAAAAGCGAGAGAGGTTTTTGTCAAAAAATATGCCAAGGAAGAAAAAAATTCCTTCACTTTTTACACAGGTGTCATGGTTTTAGAGAAATGTCAAAAATACGGTTGCCTCAGGGAGAATTGATGCACCTCCGAAGTGACCTTGGGAAAATCAAGATTTCTCCCTAGCTTGTTTGGCCAAATGAATTACTTGATGAGTCAAATGATAACTAAACACAATGGGATTTCCAATGAGCTATCTTGAGTTCAATTTGGAGTTGAGGAAGACCTTCAAAAGTTGACTGCAACAACACTCTACCTTGAGGCAGACCTCATTACGCTCATTTTGACCCGGTCTTGGGAGATTTGATTTTTGACGAGGGACGATGAACTTCAAATTGAAAAATTCTAGTTGGATTGGAAAGTAGACTCAATAATATTTCCAACGAGCTATCCTGCGCCCAATTTGGACACCGTGAAGGCCTCCAAAAGCCTCTGAAAAAAGGCGCTACGCATTGGGTTTGTGGCGCGGCGCATAGAGGCGCAAGCCCAATTTCACCATAAACTTCTCCAAATTTTCCAAATGAGCTCAAATCGTGGTGTGTAACAATGAGCAAGAGAAGAGGTGTGAGGAGTGAAGGAAGAAGCTTGGAGGTAAAAGCGGGCAAAGTTGAGTGCGCGGCACATTGGGAAGCCCGGTGCGACGCATGCCTGAGGAGCGCGGCGCATTGGGCTCGCCTCCTCGGTGTAAAAAAATACACTGGCGCGACGCATTGGAGGGGCGCGATGCATTAGGGTTAGGCACGCGACGCACATTGCAAGAAGACAAATTTTTTTGCTATTTCTTCCAACTCATCAAACTAAATCGGTCAATCTTTATCCAGCGGTGTCCATGCAATCATTCCATTGCCATGAATATGTATTTGGTGTTGTTTGTGAGGAATTGAACACAAAAACCAAACCCTATTATCTTGTTTGGGGATTTTTCTTCCTTTAGGGTTTTGAAATTGTTTTTTTGTGCCAAATATTCCCATTTCCCCACCTAGTTTTTCCCCTCCTCATTGTTTGTATCCTCACAACAGCCCATTTCACTCGTTTTATCCTATATCCCTAGTTACTCATTCCTACCCATTTCCATTCCCTCCCCATCCCAATTGTGAAATTTCTCCAAACTTAAGTATTTGTCCCTAAATCACATATTTCAAATGGCAAGTTGCACTTGACAAAATTTCATTGTTCCTACTACCCCATTCCTCCATATTCCCTCCCATTTGACATATATTTGGCAATAAATCAAAGACACCAAAGTTCTCATTATCATACAAGACAACACGGACCTTGGACATCATGGAGACAGGGATATTTCTTATGGCCAGGGGACAGTGACTCTACAAGCTGAATTGCATGCACCAAGGAGGCATTAAAGCGTCGCAAAAGGCATGTTAGACTCTAAATCTTGGCTGAAGCTTCTTTGGCTCAGAATAGTGCTTGATGGTGGACATTCAGTCCAAATTTCAAGAAATTTGGGAAACTTTTTTTCAATTTTTTAATTTTTGGGCCTAAACACGGATTTTCTCTGCCCGACGCGTAGCGCCCACTTGGCGCGCGCTTATAATTGGCAGCTCTTCCGGGAGGAAAAATTTGCATTTCTAGATTTTTTTATCAAAATTTATGCATGCTCATGGATTACCTAAGGATTTCATCAAGTTACTGGGTTGCCTAAAGGGTCAAAAACACCCTAAAAATGGTCTTTTTCGCCACTTTTTGCACACACGGGAAGCAATGTTGGGAGATTTGATTTTTGGAGGTGCAAATGGCAACCAAATCTAGAAATTCCACTTGGGTTGGAAAGTAGACAGGTAGAGCTTTCCAAAGAGCTATCCCTGTGTTCAATTTGGACTTCGGGAAGGCTCTCAAAATCAGCCTCAAACTTGTGCTATGCATAGAGATTTCATGCGCGACGCATAGAGAATTTGGCATATTTTTCACTTTCAGCGACTCAAAAATTTCGCCTAGTTTTGGCCGGTTCACTTTTTCATGTAACTCTTGATGTAACTTGATGTAATTTCATGACCATGATGTAGTTTTGGCACATTTTTACTCATTCTAGAAGATTCATTCACCCAAAAGGTGAAATGTAAGTGAATGAATCGGTTTCCTAGCATATAGAGGCAAGTTATTTCATTGCCTATTTTTTCGGTTCCTAGTTTAGATATGGTTGAAACAGCTCCTAGAATGATGAGCTCGACCCCTAGAGGCATGGGAATGAGTTAGGCTTGTCTATATCATTTATTTTCTCAGTCATTTTCGGGGTTGGACAGGGATTGCTTGGCACTTCATTGTACATTTCATCTCTGCAATTTTGGCAAAGGAATAAACCGGGGTTTGTAGCACTCTTTGGGATCCATGTGGCTCTATGTTTTGATGGTGTGTTTATCTCGGTGATTGTAAGTTTACGGATGTTTCATGTGTACCATTTCCCTTCCTATTTTCTTCTTAAATTAAACAAACAAGTTATAAAGGTGGAATTCATTAGATTGCTTTGCTCTGCCTTGAGTTTTGTTTGATTTTCCATGTTTTCATATGTTTGAAGAGGATTCTTGAAACCCTCTTGCCCTCTTCAGCTCCTCACCGGTCTGAATCATCCATTCATTCAATCTAAAGCATCAAAACAATTGCCTTCCTTGCCCCAATCGAACTTCTGCAAAAACTAGGCCTTATCCCCGGATCCAAAAGCGCCTTTCCCTTTGATTCCAACAAAAACCCTAAAAAACACAATCAAAATCCTTCACTTATATACCTAGCCTAAAATTAGCTTTTATTTCAAGTCATCTCAAGCCATATTGATTATTTTTTGCTGAGATTGACCCGAAGAGAGCCCTCTCCCGATCCGGTAGGGCTAGCTACCGGAGCGAGCGTGGTTTGATGTTACCACGAACTCCGCCTTCCTTCGACTGAGGTAGATTTAGGAAATAACAGTGGCGACCATGCGGGGATGCGGTTTTCTTGTTAGTGTTATTTGTTTTATAAACTACGGACGAAGCCCTGAAGTTATGCCGGGTAGCCTTTGAAACGCTCTTGCTTTGCATTAGCGAAAGTAGACAAATGTTGCTTCGGTCAATCTCCGGTCTAGTTTATGAACTGAAAATTTGGTTTCCTCGATAAAAATGTAATCAAGTTTATATCGATTGTTGATGGTGGACAACGATTAGACACCGTAAGGCTGAAATCATTCACACGGCGACTCTAAATTAGTTTCGAGATCGAGATCCAAGGACTCCCTTTCGGAGGATGAACCTCGATTAGCGAAACATGAAAGGACAATATGTAAAGATCGGGTATTCAAGTTGGGAATTTCATCCAAGACATTTTATTCTTTTTTCATAAATTATTTCTTCTTTTTTTTCCCGAGAATGTAAAGAAATCTTTGCAAATAATATTGTATTTGAGAAAAGCTCCTCGACACCGCATTTGATTCCTTCCCTTTGAAGATTGTGGATACCAAAGATTTGCATGCTTTTGAGCTTGATCAAGTCCTTTCTTCCGAATCTTGTGATGACCATCTTCAAAGCTGATGAGCCTCAAGAGACCACGGCTCGATTCTATACCTTCCGTACAAACCCCCTATACCTTGTAAAATTCCCGAGATCGATACAAGCCTCCGATTTTACCTCCTATATCCCATGCTTTCCCTAAAAATCATGACCTATATCTACCACGATTTGATGGTGAACACGACAACATCACTGTGAGAGACATGTTCGAATTTTGAGTCTTTTCTTGACCTTTTTTGAAGTTGATGAAGAGGATGTTAGTATTAGGCTTTTTGCTCTTTCTTTTTTCAAGGCCAAGTCAAGAGTTGGTTCAAAACCTGCTGATGCGAGCATCTCAGTTTATAACGGTTCATCAAAAGTTTTCCTCGACGGGTGGGTGATGCGGACAAAACCCTTTCTTGATTATAGAAGAGTATAACCGTGATGAAAAAGGCGCCGGGGGAGACAGGTACAACGGTTTTTCTGCGATTTAACAAAGTTTATTATTTGATGTCGATTGATGTAAGACCTCCTCCTGGATCTACTCTGTGCATTACCCGGGTGCCTTTGATCGAGAAATTGAGTTTCAGTGAGAGAAAGGAATCTTGCAACACTTGAAGAGATGTAGAACAATGCGGTAGATGTAGAGGCTCATTTGCTGATCCGAAGGGCAAGGTTGAAGGAAGAAGAGATGAAAAAACATGGATCCGGAGAAATCGACATCTCTAGAGGTAAAGCTTGACATGTTGGTAAGTGCGGTAGAAGAGATGATGCAAAAGATCACCATAAGGAATCGAGTATAATGTTCAAGCCCATGGCTCGCTGATTGAAGAAGAACAAGTTGCTTTGATCCAAAACATTTTGTTTCTTATCCCAGTTGTCATAGATATGATAATGTATTGTTTTGTAGATCATCTTGGAGAAGAGATTTGTTGATTTGACATGTATGCTTGATGATGTGTTTTATCTGCGATGATTTGCCTCGAGTTTGATCGGTATGATGATGATTATGTTCTCCAAACGAGAAGCTAATCTTGCGGACAAATCGATAGCTAGTTTGTGGAAGGAGGAAGTTCCCTTTCAGCGCTCGAATACATTGATCAACCAATGCATATCAGCTATGACAATGATGAGGAAAGTGTAGAAAATTTTGAAGTAAGTGAAGGATCTTTGCCTTTTTTTTGACTCGTTTCGAGTTCATCGGAGACAACTTCCATGCAATCGTAAATCAATTGTCAACAAGTCTTGATTTGGACCATCTTGAGGGCAATGAAAACCTTGTTCAAGACTTCTCATATCCGGATTTTCAGCCCCCAGAATGCCATTGATTGTCAAGTTGCATATGAGGACTTGGAAAGTTGGCACATACGATCAAATGAGTAAATGGTATGCAAGATGATTCCATACCATTTTGTTTTGAATCATTTCGAGTTTTTGAAGGGTAAATTGCATAGTAAATTTTCAAATGAGTAGCTTGTAGAAAATCATGTAATCTCGTTGGAACCAATAGAAAATGGGTTGCGAAGTCTTTTCGGTATTTTCAAGTTTTTCACGATCCAATAGGCTGATGTGTTGGATGATGTCTACAATCAAAGTTTTTCTCCATTGACTACATGTGAACTTGACAAAAGTATTGATATAAACTTGATCCGGCGATCGGTCTCTTTGTCTTTTTTAGTAGGATTCTCATCAAAAAGCTCTGATCAAAGTTTGCATTCATGGTATGAGGAGAAGAGAAGTAATCCATTGGATGAGCTAAGTCCCAGTGTGCATGAATTTCAAGATCCATATGCAGAGTGTTTTTGGAGGCGGATAGAGAATCCATAGTATTCAACGGATCTGTTCACAAGTTTTCATGGGAGTTGCCTTTTAATAGTTCTCTCTTGTTGTTCATAAGCGAGCACTTGCGGAGAATTAAAACAACAAATCTGGAATACTTACTTGGTTGCATTGGTTGTTTCATTTCACTTGATCGGTGATGAATGAAAGCTGTTAGAGTAGGTTGTATTGAATAAGCTTCATATTGAGCATATTTCCGAGTTTGTCGGTTGTGTTTAAGTATCAAGTCGAGTTTTTATTTGAGTGAGAGTCAATTTTTTTCGTCAATTCATCGGGTTTTCAGTCATGCATTTCGACTTGATTTTTTGACTCCATTGCCCAATGGATGAAGGCACTGTCTGCTTTCCAAAGATATCGTAGTTCTTGGCATCTCTAAGGAGATACCATCCCCATTGGAGCCAATGCTAGTGTTAGTCTTTGTGACCTTCCTCCGGTGATCAAACATGCTCTTACAAAGTGATTTTAAGATGTCAAGGTCAAATTTTGTCATTCGGTGAGTCTTCAAGTAAAATTTGGTCACTAGGTATTAGGTCCAGGGTTTGCTTTTACTCTGTCAAAGTTGTCCAAATGTCGAGTCCATGTCACCATTCAACTGAATGTACTATCAATCGAGAGGGGTTTTCATCATCATGTCAGGGTTCCAATGGGTCATTTTACACCTTGTTCATGCTTCGATTGTGCCTTGGTAAGGTTCATTTCCCTCTTCAGGGTTTTGAAGGTAATTTCTCTTGGATGGTCAAATCGCCGACAAAACTTGTATCTGATGTTCATACACCTTCCCCTATCCTTAATGTACCTTATTAAACACTTCCCATCATTGATATCCCCCAAATTCCTCATTTTTTTCACAAACCTAGTTTCTTGCTACAACTTGGCAATTTTCTAGGCTAGGCTTGTGTTTTTCCCTTTTGGACCCCTTCCCCTCACTCAATCTCTGAAATTTTACTTTCCCTTGCTTCTTAACATCCCTCCCTAATTCCCAAAATTTTCTAAGAATTTATAAGCCCCTTATCCCCTTCATTTTCGCTTCATTTCGACAAATCCCTTGTTCCACACATCGGGATAGGTTTTACTCCAATGATTTTTCTCGAGCACGAAAAGATGAATTTTGGAAAAGCGTGAGAGGTTTTTGTCAAAAAATATTCCAAGGAAGAACAACCTCCTTCAATTTTTACACAGGTGTCATGGTTTTAGAGAAATGTCAAAAATACGGGTTTCCTCGGGAGAATTGATGCACCTCTTAAGTGACCTTGGGAAAATCAAGATTTACTTCTAGCTTGGTTGGCCAAATGAATTTCTTGATGAGTCAAATGATAACTAGACACAAAGTTATTTCCAATGAGCTATCATGAGCTCAATTTGGAGTTGAGGAAGACCTTCAAAAGTTGAGCGCAACAACACTCTTCCTTGGCGACCTCATTACTGCTCATTTTGACCCGGTCTTGGGAGATTTGATTTTTGACAAGGAAAATGAACTCCAAATTGAAAAATTCCGATTGTATTGGAAAGTAGACTCAATAATATTTCCAACTAGCTATCTCGTGCCCAATTTGGACACCGGGAAGGCCTCCAAAAAGCCTCCACGCTCAAAAGGCGCTACACATTGGGTTTGTGGCGCGGCGCATGAAGGCATGAAGCCCAATTTCACCATAAACTTCTCCAAATTTTCCAAATGAGCTCAAATCGCAGTGTGCAACAATGAGAAAGAGAAAGAGGTGTGAGGAGTGAAGGAAGAAGCTTGGAGGTAAAAGCGGGCAAAGTTGAGTGCGCAGCGCATTGGGCGGCAATGTGGCATGCCCGGAAGGGAAGCGCTGACGCATTGGGCCCGCCTCCTCATTGTAAAAAATACTACGGTGCGGCGCATTGGAGGGCACGGCGCGTTGGGTTAGGCGTGCGACACACATGGCGAGAAGACAAATTTTTTGTTATTTCTTCCAACTCATCAAACTAAATCAATCAATCATTATCCAAGCAGGTCCATGTAATCATTCCATTTCCATGAATATGTGTTTGGTGTTGTTTGTGAGGAACTGAACACAGAAACCAAACCCTATTATCTTGTTTGGGGATTTGCTTCCTTTCGGGTTTTGAAATTGTTTTTTGTGCCAAATATTCCCATTTCCCCACCTGGTTTTTCCCCTCCTCATTGTTTTTATTCTCACAACAACTCGTTTCATTGTTTATCCTATATCCCTAGTTACTCATTCCTACCCATTTCCATTCCCTCCCCATCCCAATTGTGAAATTTCTCCAAACTTAAGTGGCTGTCCCTAAATCACAAATTTCAAATGGCTAGTTGCACTTGACAAATTTTCATGTTTCCCTCACTGCCCCATTCCTCCATATTCCCTCCCATTTGACATATATTTGGCAATAAATCAAAGACACCAAAGTTCTCATTATCATACAAGACAACACGAGACCTTGGACATCATGGAGACGGATATTTCTTATGACTGAGACAATGACTCTACAATTGAATTGCATGCACCAAGGAGGCATTAAAGCGTCGCAAAAGGCATGTTAGACTCTAAATCTTGATCAAAGCTTATTTGGCTCGAGCATAGTGCTTGATGGTGGACATTCAGCCCAAATTTCAAGAAATTTGGGAAACTTTTTGTCAATTTTGAATTTTTTGGCCTAAACATAGATTTTCTGCCCCTTTGACGCGTAGCGCCACTTGGCGCGCGCTTATAATTGGCGACTCTTACGGAGAGAAAAATTTGCATTTCTATATTTTTTTATCAAAATTTATGCATGCTCATGGATTACCTAAGGATTTCATCAAGTTACGGGTTGCCTAAAGGGTTAAAAAACACCCTAAAAATGGCCTTTCTGTCACTTTTTTGCACACACGAGGGAAGCAATTTTGGGAGATTTGATTTTTGGAGGGAAAATGGCAACCAAATCTAGAAATTCCACTTGGGTTGGAAAACGACTAGCGGAGCTTTCCAACGAGCTATCCTGTGTTCAATTTGGGCTTCAGGGAAGGCCCTCAAAATCAGCCTCAAACTTGTGCTACGCATAGAGATTTCGAGCGCGAGCGCATGAAGAAATTTGGCCTATTTTTTCACTCGTGACTCGAATTTCGCCTAGTTTTGGCCAATTTCACTTTTTCATGTAACTCTTGATGTACCTTGATGTAGTTTCATGAACATGATGTAGTTTTGGCACATTTTTTACTCATTCTAGAAGATTCATTCACCAAAAGGTGAAATGTAAGTGAATGAATCGGTTTCCTAGCATATAGAGGCAAGTTGTTTCATTGCCTATTTTTTCGAGTTCCTAGTTTAGATATGGTTGAAACGGCTCCTAGAATGATGAGCTCGACCCCTAGAGGCATGGGAATGAGTTAGGGATTTTCTATATCATGTATTTTCTCGAGTCATTTTCAAGGTTGGACATTGGGGATTTCTTGGCACTTCATTGTACATTTCATCTCTGCAATTTTGGCAAAGGAATAGACAGGGTTTGCAGCCACTCTTTGGGATCCATGTGGCTCTATGTTTTGATGGTGTGTTTCTTTCAGTTATTGTAAGTTTATCGATGTTTCATTTGTACCATTTTACCTTCCTATTTTCTTCTTAAATTAAACAAACAAGTTATAAAGGTGGAATTCATTAGATTGCTTTGCTCTGCCTTGAGTTTTGTTTGATTTTCCATGTTTTCATCTTGTTTGAAGAGGATTCTTGAAACCCTCTTGCCCTCTTCAGCTCCTCACCAGTATGAATCATCCATTCATTCAATATAAAGCATCAAAACAATTTCCTTCCTTGCCCCAATCGAACTACTTGCAAAAACTAGGCCTTATCCCCGGGATCCAAAAGCGCCTTTCCCTTTGATTCCAACAAAAACCCTCAAAAACACGATCAAACTCCTTCACTTATATACCTAGCCTAAAATTAGCTTTTATTTCAAGTCATCTCAAGCCCTATTGATTATTTTTGCTTTGAGATTGACCGGAGAAGAGCCCTCTCGATCTAGTAGGGCTAGCTACTAGGCGGCGTGGTTTGATGTTACCTCTGAACTTTGCCTTCCTTCGACTGAGGTAGATTTAGGCAATAGCGGAATGAAGATTGAAGAAGATTTTGCTTTGGCTTCCCAAGTGAAGAAGGGGAAGGGGAAGAAATTCCATTCCAAATCTGAGTCCAAAAATGGCAAGAAGCAGGACATGTCGAATGTGAAGTGTTTTCACTGTCACGAGCATGGGAATTATTCTACTAACTGTCCACAAAAGAATAAGAACAAGAAGGCTGGAAGATCTGCAGCTAGTGTGGCTTTAGCCTCGCAATTTTAGCTTGAATTCTCATTGATTGCATGCATGGTGCCAAGTGCATTGGGATCTGTGTGGTATTTGGATAGTGGCGCTTCCTTTCAAATGATGGGAGACAAGGAAATTTTCAGTAGCTTGGAGGAGAAGGATCTCTAGATGCATATTGAAATGGGTGATGATGGGCGGTACAATGCTACCGGGATTGGTACCATTACCTTCTAGAGGCAGTCAGGTAAACCCTTTCAATTAAAATATGTAATTCATGTACCATGTTCGAAGAATAATTTAGTCTCAATCGCAATGTTGGAGGATAGAGGCTATGATGTTGTTTTCAGTGAAGGAAAAGCTTTCCTATGACAAAAAACAACAGGACAAGCCAAGAGGATAGGGATTCACGTTAAGAATATCTACAAGATGGAGTTAGATGGCTGCGCAACAATGATGGGCAAGGCAAACAAAGTGGTGAGCCAGGGTGAGGGAAAATTATGGCACTAGAGGTTGGGTCATCTTCACCATGGAGCCTTGAAATTCATGCAACAAATTTCAATTGGTCTTCCCAGGGGTACACTTGCATATTCAGACACATGCAAGGGATGTAATATGAGAAAATATGTAAAGGAAAACTTTCATGAGAAGGAGAACCGAGCTCCGGGGATCCTTGAGAGAGTTCACACATATGTGTGTGGACCATTCTCTGTTTATTTGACAACAAAACATAAGTACTATGTGATATTTGTTGATGACTTTTCTCGTAAGTGATGGATAATCTTCATGTAGAAGAAAGATAAAAAATTCTCTAAGTTTCTTGAGTTTAAGGCACTGGTGGGGAAAGAGTTGGGGAAGCAAGTGAAGGCTCTGAGGAGTGATAATGGTAGTGAATACATCTCTAAAAAATTCAAAAACTTCTGCAACAAAGAAGGAATTTGAAGAGAATTGATAGCACCTCATAACTCACAACTGAATAGTGTTGCTGAAAGAAAGAATAGAATTATCGTGGGTGCAATAAGAGCGATGTTGCATGATCAAGGCCTACCGATGCATCTGTGGGCAGAAGCATGCAACACTACGGTATTTGTGAAGAACTGTTGTCCTCATAGGATACTTGGCATGAGTACACCTTAAGAGGCTTTCATTGGTAATAAACTTTATGTTTCACACTTTAGGATTTTTCGCTCATCTATTTATGTACATGTGACCAAAGACACCAGGAAGAAGCTGGAACCGATAACTGATATCAAGATTTTTGTGGGGTACACTGAAACATCCCGTAATTATCAAGTGTATTTTCCAAATAGCAGAATGACTATTGTGCAACGAGATATAAAATTTGATGAGGAGAAAGCCATGTGGTTGTCCCTTGAGAGGGAGCTGAACTTGCATGCAGAGGAGGAACTGTTGGTTCCCAAGGATGAGCCTCAAAATGTGGAGCATCCACATGAGGAGGTTCATGGAGTGGAGGAAAACACTCATGCAAAGCCATCCATTAGAAATGGTAGAAGGTGCACCAAGAAAGCTGATAGATTGAGACTTGATGCTACAGAGAAGGTAGGATCCCCTACTTCACATCGTAGACAGAGACAGTCTCCAGACAGGTTTACTGGATACATGGATTTTAAGAGAAAATGTATTGTGACTGAACCATCTTCCTTTCAAGAAGTAGTGTAGCAACCAACTTGGGTTGATGCAATGGTGGAGGAGTATGACTCCATTGTAAAGAACAATGCATGGGAGATTGTCCCAAGACTGGTCGATAAATCAGTGGTTGGATCTAGATGGATCTAAAAGTTAAAGCAAGCTGCTTATGGGAGTGTGGAGAAATACAAGGCCAGATTGGTGGCCCAGGGATTCTCACAGATAGAGGGGATCGATTATGATGAGAATTTTTCACCTGTTGCAAGGTACTCTTCCATTAGATCCATTCTTGCACTTGCAACACAGATGGGCTGGAGCATTCATCATATGGATGTGAAAAAAGTGTTTCTCATTGGGATCATTGAGGAAGAAGTGTACATAGAGCATCCTGAAGGTTTCAAGATCTTCAAGAGTGAGTCGTACGTGTGCCGACTGAAAAGAGCACTGTATGGGCTGAAGCAAGCATCTCGTGCTTGGTACATTCAGATAGAAAACTATTTCACTGGATTTGGCTTCACCAAAAGTGAAGCAAATGAAAACCTATATGAGATTGTGGTTGAGGGTAAGCTATTGATTATTTTTCTTTATGTTGATGATCTAATTTTGACTGGTGATGAGAAATTGATGCACTCATGCAAGGAGGATCTTGCAAGGGAGTTTGAAATGAAGGACATGAGACTCCTTCATTATTTCCTTGGCTTGGAAATATGGCAGCGGGATGCTGAAATTTTTGTGTCTTAAGGCAAGTACACCAAGGATAAATTGGGTAAGTCTCACATGGAGAGCTGCAAACCCATGGATACTCCTCTAGGAAATTGGAGGAAAGAGGATGCTACTTCGGGAGAGGTAGTGGATGCTACTATCTACATGCAGTTAGTTGGTTCATTGATGTATCTGGTGAACACTAGACCAGATGTTTGCTACGCAGTTAACCAGCTGAGTCAGGCTATGGTTAAGCCTAAAAAGATATTTTGGAAGGTGGGGAAGATGTCTTGAGATACTTTAGGGGCACATCAGAGTATGGTCTATGGTACAAACGGACAAAGGGAGTGAATATTCAAGGCTTCACGGATTCATATTGGGTGGGAAGTCCATCAGACAGAAAGATCACATTAGGAGGGATCTTCAGCATAGGATAGACAGTAGTTTCCTGGTATAGTAGGAAACAACGATCCATGGCACTCAGTTCAACGGAAGTAGAATACATGGCAGCAAGTCAAGCTGCATGTGAGGCTATCTAGATGAGAAATATCTTGGTTGGTTTGTTTGGTTCTTAGATGGATCCGACAGTGATACATTGAGATAATCAGAGTTGCATTAAACTCTCTATTAATCGGATGTTTCATGATAGGTCCAAGCACATAGATATCCGGTACCATCATCTCAAAGATTGTATGCATGGAAGAATAATGTTGCTTCAATACATTCCCACGGAAGATCAGGATGCAGATATTCTGATGAAGGCGCTCACCATGAGAAAATTTGAATACCATAGAGACAGGATTAGGGTGAAGGATAATCCCTTTCTTGTTGAGAGGGAGTGTTGAGATTCAACAAGAAAATTTCAGCACCCATGCCTAGTGCATTAAGCACCTACACTAGGGTGGGGCCCACAGAGCTAAATTTGGTGCATGTCTATTTTAGTTATCCCTTAATTAAGATGGACAATAAAATGTAATCTAGTCTCAAAATAACTTGTAATAGTTAACTGAGTGTGATAAACTTAGTTAGCTCATGAATTTCGAGTTAGAGGTAGTTGGTGAGGCATGCAGAGTAATTATAGTTGTAATAGAGTTCGAAGTGTAGTGGTGCATTAGTTAATGCAGGTTGTAATCAGTTTAACTCAGTTAAGTGAGCTAAAATCAGTTGTTCTAGTTGTAACTGTTTGATACACTAGTGGGAGATCAAGTGAATTAAATATTATTTAATTCACAATCAGTGATCTCACATGCAACTAAGGATTTACTATTATTAGCTGCATGCATGTCAAATCCAGTGGAGACCCAGTTGAGATCTAGGTGAAAGGGAAGTTAACTATCAATTGTAGGATTATTTGGTTGCACCCATGCAACCAAACACCCATTGGAGTGACCATGATGCTTTCACAGTCAAGGAAGGCCAAAATTACTATTCTTTAGGGATTGCATTCATCAGGGATTGCACAAGCAAGGCAGGCTATCTAGAGGCAGTAAATTGGCTAAGTATTGGTCAGTTTTATGTGTGGCAGTGTGAGACAATTAGGTGAGTACAACAGGGCTCTTGTGAGAATAGTTGTATGTAATTGTTTCATGATTCCATGTTGAATATACTATAGAAGATAGTGGGGTTTTGAGCATCAAGCTTTCCTCGGGAAATCATCTGTGTTTTGGCTTGATTGATTCTTTGTTGCTTCATGTGATTGGCGATTGTGTTTTTAATTCCCCAAAATATTTGTAGAAGCGATTAAGTATTTAACTTTAGTACATTGTTAGATCATATTGAATCCATGATATACATTCTTGTTTTATAATTTCTACTGTTCTGACATAGCTCAATGTCCAACACATTGAAGCACCAATATCATTTCTTTGTTCCAATTTGTAAGGTGTAGAACTAAACTATTCGTCTGTTGACAAACAAGCATTTGTTGTATTTGAAGCTATAAAGCATTTTAGGCCATTTCTCCTCAAAAATCATACCAAGATAATAGTTCTATTCTTTGTAGTAAGGCGATTATTGATGAAAACAGAACTACGAGAGAAAAGGGCTAACTGGGTTACTGCTTTACAAGAATATGATGTAGAAATTAGACCTTCTAAAATTGTTAGAGGTCAAGGTTTTTGCAGAATGCTAACAGGAACATCCCATTTATCATCAAAGGCATACATAGGTAATGATGTGCAAGTGTCAGAGGTAAGCCTCAACGGTGTTCATTCTCAATATGTTGATCTCAAGTTTTATTTGAAAAATGGATATACCCCAACACGAATCAGTTATAAAATAAGATTGAAAGCCAAGCAATAAGAAATTATCAATGATGTATTGTTTAGAAGAAACTTTGATTCTGTGTTATTAAGATGCTTAGAGAAAACTGAAGCAGAGAAAGTTTTGTAGGAACTCCATGACGGACCAGCTGGAGGACATTTTGGAGGGAATACAACAACACATAAAATCTTGCATGCATGTTACTTATGGCCAACACTTTTCAAAGATGCTCATGATTATGCAAGGAAATGAAAAGTTTGCTAAAGTGCATCTGGAAGACAAAGGAAACCAAATTTCCCATTACTTTACTAAATGGGTGGAAGCAATTCCACTAAAGGTAGCCAACTCCGAGAATATTATTGAGTTCATTGATCAATTTATAATAACTAGATTTGGTTTACCCACTTCTTCAATGTTTGACAATGCATCTTATTTCTCAGGAGCTGCTATGATAGAATTTGCTATCAAAAGAGGTTTTAAACTTAAATATTTTGATAACGATTATCCTCAAGGAAATGGTTTATCAGAATCCACAAATAAAAACCTTATTGGAATCATCAAATGAACTGTTGACCAGAACCAACAATATTGGCACAAATCATTAAGTTTTTCTCTTTGGGCAGATCGAATAACTCAAAAGACCTCCATTGACACTTCTCCATTTAATATTGTTTATGGGAAAGAAGTCATTCTTCCTACAAATGTAATTATTCCTTCTCTTGCCTTAGTCCAATTTATTGATGAATCACCTTCTTCTTCTTTGTAGGTAAGACAATTTCAAATTCTTAAACTTGAAGAAGAAAGAGAAAAAGCTAAAGTTACTCATGCACATCATCAAAAATTAGTTAAAGCTCCATTTGATACAACTTCTTTTACTCCAAAAACATTTCAAATTGGTGATCTGGTATTGAAATGGGATAAGGCACGCGAGGAAAAAGGTAAGAATACCAAATTCCAAAGTCTGTGGCTAGGACCATTTCAAATCATTGTGAAATGGGCCCATCAACATTTTTATTGCAAGATCTATCAGGAAAAAGAGATTCTTTGCATGTTAATGGACAGATTTTAAAGAAATATTATTCATAGGAGGTAACCCTTTCTATTCCCTATATATTACTGTCTTTTTTTTTTTAGGAAAATAAAAGTTGAATGGTATTTATTTTTGGCTTTTAAAAGAAAACCTCTGAGAATAATTTTTGATTTATCGCTTCTAGAAATAAGAATTGTTAAGGAAACAATTGAAAGATTCAAATATCAAATGGATTTTATTTCTCTGAAAAATGTAATTTCACTGAAGTTATTTATTCTTTGATGAAATATCATTTTTATAAAGTATGGTTATTCTGTTATCAGTCAAGAAAATAATCTTTAACATAGTAAAGACTCTTTTATAGATAAGCAATCTTAAAATCTAAAATTATCATCCAGGATCCTCAAATGGACCAATGATTCACCCCATCCGTCAAACTTTTCAATTTTTTATAAAGTAATTCAAAAAATTATGCTAAAAATCTTAGAAGATAATAAGTCTCACCAATAGCTTGTTTACCATGTTCATAGGGAAATAGTTGAATTGACATTGCCAATACTGCCTACCAAAACAGGGTAATGACTTGAGATTATATCAAAGGAAAAGGGGTCTCATCAAGAGCCAGATTGATTAGTTTAATTACAACCAGTGAATGACATTGTCAATATTTGGTTACCAAGCCAAGACAATGGCTTTTAAGTGATTAAAAATAAATAAAAAATACATACAAAAAAGAAAACAAGTTCCAAAAGAGATAAAGTATATAAAATTGAACTTATTTTTTGAAGATTGTAAGAGTAACTGGATGGGACAATGAATCATTGTTGGGTAAAAGGTAACCCTGCCATAAGCTTAAATTGTCTATTGGATCAGAGGCTCTACTTGTGATAAATCATTGATGGCAAAAGGGATGGAAAAGGAGGAGTACCTGAACCAGCAAACTTTGAAGCAGAGAGGCAGCAGAGGAATCGAGGACAGACCTGTACAGACCTGCTCAGACTAAATAAAAATCCGTGGTTGGATTATGTGTATATAGTCCGTTTGAACACTCTCTGTGGGAGTACGGGTTCATAATTCAGGACTCGTGAGCAATTGTTATTTAATTGTGGAGAATGCCTTGTGTCTTTGAGCAATCATATGAGATTTGGAATTTGGCTTCTGTATGGAAATCAAAATGCGTATACCTTGTAATTGGTTTAATGATGTACTGTGCATAATTGGGGAGACTCTCTGTATAGACGGAGTAAGGTTGAATTCATGTTTGGGCACTGTGTTTATAATATAGGAATACAGTAAAATGGTCCTATTCCTCAACTGAGTATGGGAGGAGAAGCGAGACTATAAATTGGTGCAGCATTGGTTCGAAAATGACTGAACCAACTGGGCTGAGGAAATGGTAAATACACGAATGACGACGGAACGAGGAGCTGGATGGAACTTGGAGTAAAGCAACGGAACCACGAGGAGGAACGGAGAACAGTAACGACGGTTTCTAGTATTTTTCGCACCACCCTTATACGGAAAGTGGTATTGAAGGAATGGGCAACGATTCCATAGACTATCTGACACGTGGACAGGCTACTGTTCCAATACCACCACTTAAACCGCGCCATCGCGCATTAAATTTCGTACCAAGACGCGGAGCGAAATTAACACGAGCCGTTGATCTGGAAGAGGGCCATCGGACGGTGATCGTGCGTCGGACTTGCCTGGAGTTTAACCAAGGTGTGCAGAGGAAAACCCGAGTATGGAGCGCCATCACGCATTATTGTTTGCGCATGTTGATTGAGCGATATACGTTGGATCGGGCAACGTAATACCAACCGTCGGATGGGCGCGTGGGTTAACAAAGGTACAGTGTGCACTCGATTGGTCCTTTGGTTGTACTGTGGGCCCGGGGTGGAGTCATATATAATGAATTTGGTTTATTAATGTTATTCGACGTATTGTAATCTTAGTATAAGGCCCGGTGAGTTATATTAAAAAGAGTTTAACCAAGGTTAATCGTATTGGCGGCATAATATAAAGTTCAAAAGTTATATATATAAGCCGGGAGCCAAAATTAAGTTCGAAAATTGTAATGATCGAAATATGAATGAATTCATATGTATGATTTTATAGCCATGGCGGAATGTTGAATTAATATCTCAATTCTCTGAATTGAGACATTAAAAATGACCAGACTTATTTGTTTGAGTTTGCTAGCGTAGAATAAGTGCAGAGTGAGATTGCCGGGTTGGAATATGATTGGAAATGAAGCTTGGGATGCATTTACACACAGTTAAGTGAAATATTGAAAAGTACTGGGAATATGGTTGATTTATTAACACTTCAGATTTAAGCATTGGAACTGCCAGTGTAGAACAAAGCAGAGATTGTGAGATTGCTCGGACTTGGGAAATGATTGGGCATGAAACTTGAATGCAATTATGGAAAAGGAAAAAGAAGAGGAGAGCATGCAAAGATGAAAGTTCGGTGAACAGGAATAGGTACAGGAATGAGTTGGACAAGTGAATAAGCACAGAAAACAGGGAATATGCAGATGACAGTGAACAAAGTGTATGCAGAACAGGTTCTTAACAACAACAGAAAAAGACAAATCTAGTAAAGCCAAAATCCAGAAAAGGAGCTGAGTGAAATTGAAATGTGTAATTAAAAATGTGAATGTAAATGTTGTAATTATTTTTATTGTGTGTGATGTAAAGGCAAGTATCCTAAGGAAAAGACAAAATCCCACTGTAGCATGGAAATTTGTACATATTGTAGTAATTCTAAAAATGAGTTGGAAAAAGGAATAAGAAGACAGAAGCCAAAGAGTCATGACTGTTCATTTCAAATTCCTTGTGAAATACAAACAGTCATGTGAGAATTTCTATATATAATATCAATTTAATAAGCTCAGCAGAGAGAGGAGAGGAAGAGAGAGCAAATACAGAGAATGAAGAATATAGAAGAATAAAGCAGAGAAGATTAAGAGAAGAAGAGCAGATACAGAACAGAGCTGATATCTGGAGTAAATCAGCAAACATTCAGTTTGATAAATTGAGGAAGTTGGAGCTTCCCTATCGAGTTGCAGCTTGATAGCTGTCAGTTGTAGCTGACTGAGGTTGGAGCCTCCTGTAGGTTGGTGCCTTCAGAAAATTGAAGGGATTTGGTGCTTCCTTGCAAGTTGTAGCTTGCAGAATTGAGGTAGGAGCCTCCTGTAGGTTGGTGCCTACAGAAAAACAGTGGTGAGAGGGAGTTGGAGCTTGCCTTTGCATCACAACAATAATAAGATGTGGTTTTCTCCCTTTATGGGTTTCCACTTATATCTGGTGTCTCTGTGCATGATGTTTATGTGTTGATATGATTTATATCATCTGCTTAATACCTACTGCTCTCATATTAAGTCTGTTGTTCTATTATATTAATAC
>JAXQQM020066615.1:0-67088 GCA_034641835.2 Pinus albicaulis
AAATAGACAGAGCAGAAGAAACAGCAAGAAAATAGAGTCGCTGTGTTTTTGGAGCAGCATGCATTCTGCTGTGTCGTTTCAAGAATCGTTCGTGTTTCAAAGAATCGTCTGATCGTTGTTCGAAACACGTGTTTCAAAGAATCATCCGAAACACAAATCCGTGTTTAAAAAAAAAACAGTTTGTAAAACAAAGAGTATGGAGTTTTTGAGTATTCCGTAGAATCTTGCATCA
Organism: Pinus albicaulis; assembly: GCA_034641835.2. NCBI lineage: Eukaryota > Viridiplantae > Streptophyta > Pinopsida > Pinales > Pinaceae > Pinus > Pinus albicaulis. The sequence goes on from JAXQQM020066615.1 coordinate 233, forward strand.
AGAAGTTTGTAATTTTTATTGTCATTTTTATGGTTAATAAAACCGAGCTTTTCTCCATCTTCTTGTCCGCATTTCTCTCATTTCTTTGTGTTGAGTTGAGGAACTTTGCTTCCTCTGTTTTGTTTGAAATTATCGAAATTTCCACGCGTATGCCGTTAGGGAAGCAAATTGTGCAAATTTCGATGATAAAAGGATCCAATGGGCATCAAAGGGTGGGAGCAAGGTGTGTGTGAGGAATACAACATTGTTACAAAGAAGCTCGCGTAATTAATGTCGTATCTGCCTTCTCCTCATTAGTTCTAGACACTCAACGCTTTCCCCCTCATCCTCCTACAAAGAAAACAGCTACACATAAGTCATTTGATTTGAATGTTCCAGAACCATGGGACGAAGATGAATGTTCACCCCACTCTCTCTTCGATAGGATTTTCAGAAAAAATAACTATGTGGAACCTAACATTGATTAGTATATGGTTCATAATGGTATGAACTGAGATACACAATGTAATGTATACTTCTGTTCCAATCTTCTCTTCCTCTTTAAAGTTTTCTATGTGTGACTTTTTCTTCCATGTATTTAAAGTTTTCTATGTGTGACTTTCTTTCCATGTATTTATATATTATAAGACGTTCTTGCTTCTAGTTGTATTCATTGTTGGTGTTTGTTTATTAATTAAGTTGATTTTGCTAGATTTAATTTACTCTTCATAAACACTTTTTATTCATTGATCTGAAAAGTTCAACTTACTTTTTACAGTAAAGTTTAATCATCCATTTACATTTAAGTGTTTGGTAAAGTTCTTTCACAATTTTTTTGTCATGAAAAAAGTTTAGTAGTACTCAATTTAAAATCATGATCAAATTATTTTTGTTACATTCACCTAGTCTCTAATCCCTTTAAACTAATAATTATCTGAACAATCTTCATATATATCCTAAATTTGTACTTTTGTACATATCTTTTCTTTTATAATTTGCTGGGTTTCTTTTCCATGTATCGAAGAGGTACCTGCCCTTACCTGCCCTTTAGATTTCATACGTATTTATGCTTCAGGTTATTACAGTTTTATTTATGTATTCAAGCCATTCTTAATTTAAGTTAATTGTACAAGATCATTTATTTTGTAAGATTAACTTGTTGTGGCTTTGTTTTCTATTTTATTTAGATTTTAATAGTGATTTGTCAGTTTATTCATTAATTTAAGTTATGCAATCAGATTTAATACAATTTTATTAATATTGTAGATTCCTTTATCTAAATTTATTTTGCATTATGTAATTCTCATTGTGATAGTTATTCACTTAAATTTTCTGATAAATTTAATAAATATTCAATATTAATTTTTTTTGTAAGTTGATCTTATTTTATAAATCAGGAAAATATAATTTTAGATAGTTTTGGTTCACCATGTTATCCCATTACATAGATAAGAGATTCATGGATAAAACTTAAGAAAAAATTTACATATAATTTTTTTTCAAAACTAAAAACTTCTATCAAAGTTTGTTGGGCATTATGTTGATGATTTTTTAAGCTCATATTTATGGGCATTGTGCTTCTCTTCTATCTTTTCTTTTATGTGGCTTGCCATTCGTTCTCTATGTGTTCTAAATTTTAATCTTCCCTTTTTGAAAGTAATTGAAGAATAGTTTGAAGGATATATGTGTCAAATATGTGCCTCTTCTATTAATTCTTGCCATGCCTGTATGAATAATTTTTGAAGTGTTTATTGATGTCTTAGTATTATTTACCTGTAAAAAAATGTTTTAAAATACTCACAATAGTGATTCACCCCCATCTCATTGTGTTTCTAACATTAAATTGGCTAAATAATTGTTGAAAATGTTAAAATATTTATTATCCCTTTGGTGGTTTATAATAATTGGTATCAAAGTCGATTCATTCACTAAAAATTTATTAACCAATTTATTAACTAGAAGGTAAGTTTGAGATATGGTCAACCACGATGGAAATTTCACCAACAATAAATGTGGATATAGTGCATAATGGGTAAGCTAAAGTTCACTTACAATGCTAGAGCATAATGTCTGTAAAATCCATATAGTGCACAATGGCTATAGTAAAATACTAAATTCCGCCAACAATAAATGTGGATATAGTGCATAATGGCTATAAAATCCATATATATTGCTTGATAAAGATGATAAGCTCAACTTCACTTACAATGCTAAAATAATGAATGTAATCCTTGGTGGTTTGCTTGAATATGAGTTGGTTAAGGTCATACAATACAAAACAACCATATAAATATGGGACAAGTTGATGAGATTCCATGAAGGTGATAGTAAGGTAAAGAGAGCCAAACTCCAAGTCTATAGAATGCAATTTGAAATATTAAAGATGAACGAGGATGAAAAAGCCTAAGAATTTCCCTTCATCGATGAAATACATTCCTTTATGAATGACGATGAACTTGCTCGGTTACTATTTGTGGTTCAAAAGGCCATTGAGAGCACTAACATGTCTAACATCACACAACAATATACACACATCATGATGATCGAATCAGCTACAACGGTGCCCTCTGTCTTCGGTACGGTAAAGGTGCCCTCATCTTTGATCAGATATCTTATCAGCTTTGCTCATCATGATGACTCCAAATGGTTGATGGTCCAGCCTACTCAAGATCATGAGTACTATTGGATGTTTTCGGCTGATGACTGGACATGGCCGATGGTCCATCCTGCTCTCCATGATGACTATTGCTCGATGCTACTGGATGCTACTCATCTACTGGGACATGAGGTAAAAAATCATCAGATGATGTGTCACTGCTTGCGGACTGTCGATCATGTGTTGTGTCTCGACCACGCCTATAACATGCAATGGTCCTCCTCAGCTACGTAAATAAGGTCGTAGCTCCTACGACATGCCGTATCAGGCTATAAATGTCACACGACCTGTCTCTCCACATATGTAACAGCCTACCATAGGCCTGTATGTCTCTCATAGTAGCGGGCCTGACTCCTGCCTCAACAATGAATGTAGTGAGGTGGTCGTGCAACTCCATCCTGAATCTTCTATCAAGCCTACCGTGCCTAGCAAAAGGCGATACTAGCGCACCAGCAGGAGTAGGTATCTCTACCGTGCCTAGCAAAAGGCGATACTAGCGCACCAGCAGGTGTAGGTATCAAAATTTCCCTTCACTTCGATGAAATAGTCAACACCATAAAATGACTTGATGAACTTGTCGGTTACTATTTGTAGTTCAAAAGGTGTTGAGAGCACCAACATATCTAACATCACCTAACAATATACTGACACATCATGATGATCAGGATCAACTATTGGTGCCTCATGCTGATCAAGATCTACTATCAACTGCTCATTGTGATGACTCGAAATGGTTGATGGTCTAGCCTACTCAAGATCATGAGTACTATTGGATGTTTCCGGCTGCTGACTGGACGTGGCCGATGGTCCATCCTACTCTCCATGATGACCCGCCGCGATCTCCACCGTTGATCTATCACTTGGATCCGACGGCCTGGCGCTAATCGCACTCCTGCTCCAATCGCAATCAGAACTATTGCCATGCCACCCCTTTGTTTCCCCCCGATTGCAATCCCTCGATCGAATCCCAGCCGTTCATCCATTCGAAATCAATGGCCCAGATCCCGTCGCTTCCCTCCCATCGCTTCCCTCGTTGCTCCCCACCAATTTTTTTCTCCACCGTTGATCTATTAATTGAATTCGACGGCTAGCGTTCAATCGCAATGTGCCCGTCACCCCTCTTCACTAACCCCTTCGATTAACCGTGGGCCTTCGATCTATTTCCAGATCCGACGGCTGGCGTGTAATCGCTAATCGCCAACCGAAACTTCTTGTTGTGCCGCCCTTTTTCCCTTTGCGATTGTGATTTCCTGATCCAATCTCGACCGTCCGTCAGTCCAAGATCCAACAGTCGTAAACCAATTTCACCATCATTCATCGGATTGTCGTCCCTCCCATTTCTCCCCTTCGATTGGATCGTGGCCGTCGATACCTTCCTAAGATCTGACTGTTCTAAATGAATTGCCCTCCACCATTTCCAGGTCCCACCATTTCAAATCCATTTCATATGTTGTTAGCCCTTTCCCTTTGTATATCACCCAAGCATTACTATTTGGGCTTTGCACTAATTACCACTTCTTCCGCCCGTTTTAATCCTAACTCCCCATTCATTAATCCCGACTGCTAAATGCCATCTTCGCGTACGATTGGACGGTCTGCAACCCCTATCACAGCCAACCTTCACCACCGCATTTTTCATCAGTTTCCCCTACAACCTCCATTTCCACTGGTCCGCCACCATTCCTCTCGGCCCCCATAGCATCTCTTCCGCCACCTTCCCTGGTTTTTATAATTGATTTAATTCATTGTGCAGGGATCAAAGAGAGGCCATTACAGCAGCCAAGAGAAGCAGCAGAGACGGATTGGAGGGATTTAAGCCCGTAATTGAAGATTTAATGTCCTAATCCCATGTTCAAAGGATTAAGGCTCAGCTTGAAGACTAAAAAATTGACGTCAGAGTCCTGTGCTGTGTCTCGTGTGCTCATAGCGCAATCACCACCGCTCCACAGAAGGTACACCTTCCTACATCGATCCTCCATGCCTCCTGGAGCCGAGAAAACTTGGAAAACACTAACGCGGAAGCTTCTCAAATACGTAGGGACCACGATTGGAAGCATGGAGACCTGAAGACCTTTCAGTCACCTTACTTGCTTCAGAAGATAGAACAGAGGGACTTACATCCAGAAGGACTTCATGAAACATCAGAGGTCAAAGCCAACTTGACAGAGTCTCCCAGACCATACCAAAGTACTTATAGCGATGCAGATTTGCCATTAAGCAGAGTGGGCATGAAATCTTTCTCCACTCTATCTTAATGAGATCTATTTAATGAATTTCATCTACTCTTGTTGTTTCTCTTCGCCTCTAAGAATCCCATAGAAAAAATTGAAAAGTTTTTTGTTCGGTTGTTGCCGATTGCTATTAGAGGGATCCATTTTGACTATTAGAACAGTCTTGGGAGGGAGTAACAGAGTAGTTTTTATGTAGTAGGTTGGGAGGAGAAAATATAGAATGTATTAGCCATTGGGCTCGGTGTATGTGACTGGTTTTGCATCAATTAATCAAGAAAATTTCACAGGATCCTAGTCTATTACTATTGGTGATGTTTTCTCTAACACTGTTATTACATTTTTCATGTTGTTTGTTGGTCTTCTGGCTTGCATCATAAATATGGCATAGGATTTACCCTTGTTACATACCCTATGTTTCTTCTCTCCTTGCCTTCAATGTTATCTGTTGTATGTGTTATCTAAGAGTAAATTCAGCTAATTTAACCAGTGTAGCGGTTCCATAGGCTGCTAGCTGATGTATAACTTCGGGGTTTTCTACTTGGCTGTCCTTGCTAGTGTCAAAGCATTGAAGGTTCAAAGTCCTTCTCTGATCTATAGATCCTAGCTCTATTAAACTTATCTTTGTTTTCCCTTGGAGCATGCTAAAGCTGACCTGAAGTTAAATGACCTCTGGTCCGATCTATAAACTACCCCTTTGTCCCTCCTTTGAGAGTTGCCTATGAGTATGTCCAAGCAGTTCTGGAGTCAAATGACCTCTGACCTGATCTATAGACAGAAAATTGGGCTGCTTTCCTTCTCTCACTTTCTTTCCTTAATGTTCCATTCCACCATCTATCTAAAAAGATCCTTTAGTGTAGATGAATTTCCCTTTGAAAGGCTTGGCTAGTTGTTTGCATGTAATTCCCTTTCATGACTCCATAGCCCAATGGATGGAATTTTATTGACCTATCCTCTTTTTCCGAAATATCCTGCTATTCCGCTCCTTTCCTTCCATTTCTTTCTCAGTTTATGATCTCATGACCCAACCCAACAACCAACCAACCAAATCATTTAAAACCCCCCCTTTTTTGCTTCATAACTAGAATAAAATCTCATTTGAGCTTTCAAAGATATATCATTCTTTGTATTTATGGAGAGATCCCTCTCTGGGTCTAGGAGGTCTAGATCCTAGGACCCCAAAGTGGTTATGATGTTGTCTCATCTTTTGGTCCTGCCAATCTGGCCAAAACATGGGAACCCCAACATAGGGATGGGATGGGAGCCTTTGCTCCAACAAGTGGGACTCTTGCCTCTTTGAGAGGAGTGCCTAAGTACTTGACCCTAAGAGTACAAGGCTCATTCATGAATCAAAGAGTATCTGTCCAGATTGACAGTGGGGCAACCCACAACTTTATTGATTCTCACCTTATGCAAAGAAGAGGAATCCCCACTGATACTTTTGAGGGATTTTCTGTTTTGGTCCCTGGAGATAGGACCATGTAATGCATGAAATATTTTCCATCACTCTCTATCACTATGGGATCCTACACTTTGGTGGATCACTTCTTTGTAATTGACATACCAGACACCAACATCATCTTGGGTGTCCAATGGTTGATTACCTTGGGGAAGGTGTTGGGCCGTTAATATGCCATTATTATTATCACTTTTGAACACTTATTCCACCCATTTCTACTATTCTTCATCACATCATTTATTATAATTTATTATATAAATCCATTTTATGATGATTTATGCTTCTATGAATGAATATTATTTATTCTCCTTTATTTCTAATAAATTGATGATTATGCATGATTTTATCAATGATAGTTTTAATAAATCAGTTTTAACATTATTCACCATTTTTAGCCTCCAAGATAATTTCCAGATTGAAGATTTGATCATTAAAAGTGCCAACTCAGAAATTCGCTGGAATAAGAAGTGACGGTTTTGCGGTTGAGATTTCGAGCAAATGAAGCAGAATCTGGAAAATCCGGAACATGGGTTTTGTCCAGAACGGACCCAGTTAAATTTAACAAAAACGGTTTGCCCAAATTCGGCTTGTACTGAGAGAAACGCGGGGTTCTTTGAGCATGATTTTCTCAGATTTGTTGTTGCGGCCGTCCTCCAAATCTCAGCTGCAAAGCCAAATTCGCCTTGTTCTTGTTGATCAAATGGTTAGAAGCAAACCAATTTTGTAATATAAATCATGTTATACTTATCTTTATTGTAACTTCTCTCTGATCTCTCTCTATTTAAATGAAAACGGAGATCAGAGATGGGGAGGATTGGAGAATGATTTGGGGATGAAAAATGATGGAAAAATGATGAAGAATGATGGTGGATTATTCATGATAGGATAGGGATTGTTGCATGCTGTAATTCTCAAGCCTTTGTTGTTGTAATGATTCCACAATTTGCTGATTAATACATGATTTGGGAGTTGATGTTCATTCTTTTCATTCTGAAGTAACCCAGCAGCGTCCGCTGGCGGCTAAGGGCCCAGCCTCTTGTGGAGTACGCTGCTGCTGCTGTGTATCATATCTTTACAATTGCTGCCGTGTGATGGTTTGATTTCCTTTTCATTTCTTTAAATTGTTTTGTTCAGTAATATTTTGTTTATGAACATTTCGCAGAATTGCTTTGTTATTTTGAAATCATAATTGGATTGCGTGAGTGATAGAATTATTAATTATAACTTGAAATGTCCTGCTGATAATTCTGATCTAATGCTGCGCTATCTAATTAAGACTATGGTTCATTTAATTACTGCTCCGTTATAATCGCAATGGTTGTTCAATTAAGTTACTATTCAATTATAACTACGATTGTTGTTGCTTCAATAACTGTGATTAATGTTCATGCTGATAGGTTGCTGATTCAATTACATTTATAGTTGCTGTGTCTCTCTAATGACTTAGTTTTGCTGTTCGGTTCCATTTAAGATTGTTGTTTAATTCTAGTATTTTAGCATTGCTATTCCTTTCCATTAATAAATCATTTTTGTTAGATGAAGCTTTGCTGTTCATTTCTGTTGATTCATTGCAAGAGTGCTTTTAAAGAGTTTTCCTAGTTTACTTTCAATAGCATCTTTAGTTCAATTTCGATTTCCTTTTAATTGCTTTAAAGCAGGACTCTCAACTGTAGAGAACATTGGTTATTGCTTCCTCGTTCCCAGATTGATTGTCTTGTTCCGGTTTGATTTCAATTGCATCAATATCCAGAGGAATGAGTTATTGCTACTGTATCCTCGATTGATAGTTGTTTGAGTGAATGATTTAGTTTAGAACATTTCAGTTTCTTGCTGTTCCAATTAGATTTTGTTTCCAGCTTTCATTTACTTTTGCATTTTAAGCACTATACTGCAAAACATTACTCTTGAGTAAATAGCCGCCTTAGACTGAGTACACTCTTGAAATAAAAAAGTCGTCCCTGGGTTGATAATTAATGTGAAGGTAATTAGGAGTTAAAAAGACACCTTTTTATCGTACGAGAAGATTCTGTGATTGGAAAACTTCTTTGCAAATGGGTGGGTGGACTTGAAGGTGGGAAACACAAATGATTCAAGGCATACACATATCCTTCCCCTAATGTTTTAAGCAATGAGGAGAATGAATTTTCATCGTAGACAAAGTCTACGGTTCAACTTCTCTCATGTTTATGAGGATTCTACAAGGGACATTATTATCTCATGGCCAGCCACCTGGAATGCCATCAGATTCAGATCTTGTGGGGAAGGCTCTACAAAGTGCTGCTCCAAATCTAGATCCAGGAAGGATTGGAGCAATGAGAGACCAAGTTACAGTGTTGGGAGGCTTGGGACAACCCAAGAATGAGGAGGATCTTCTTCCTACATCACTATCACCCTCTCACTTTTCTGAATCTATGCTATGGGAGAAGAATAAGGGGAGGATCAACCTTCCAAAAAACCATTTTGGCATGTGTGATGTCAAAAAGGCAATCAACAACAAGACAAGAACTTCCATGGATGTATCAGTAGCGCTGTCATTGTTGAGTAGTGTGGATCTTTATTGGAAATCTCAATTTCTTGTAGAGTATTCCAAAGATCTCCACATAGGTATGATACTATATGGCATGCATCAAGAAGAGGGCTACTTAGTCCAAGGAGGAGTCATCTATTATCATGGTAAGGTATTTTTGGCTAGAGCTTCTAAGCTCAACCAGAAGATCCTACAAGAAGCATATGAAGAATTCTTCCTCAACCATACGTATTCGATGAAGATCTATTCCCTGATCATGAAGAGTTTTTATTGGGAAGGCATGAGAGAGGACTTACCTCAGCACTTCCAAGAGTGCAATAGCCATGGAGGATTGGGGCATCCAATGGACTCTTTGCAAGAGTCATCTCAGCCAGCTCTTACTTTTCTTTAGAGGAGGGGAATGCTCATGCACAACTCCATGTGTGTGAGGGACTATGATGGTAAAGGATTTGATCATGACAAGCAAGTTGTATTTTCTAATCTATTACATTCCTTTGCCATGTTTTTGTAGGATATGACTCCAAAAGGGACTGAGAGATCATGTGGATCTCATAGTTTGTTGGGGGCCAATGGAAATTCTGAACTTTGCCACTCCCTTGATGTGAAAATGGAGATTCCTTTTCATGATGGGTGCTTCCCAAAGGCACCAAACTTATTTAACACCTTCAACCATGTTAAGGTGACTCATGCAACAAAAGTGTGGTGGGAATGCCACTTGCCACACCTGGATCTAATGAAGACAAGAGGTGCACTGCGCTGGCATCACATGTGGGATTTTGACCCACCTCCTCAAGTTCATATTTCGGTTTGCATCTATGTAGTCTTGCTTCCATACATTGATGATATAGTTTTATTTTTTATGGGATTGTATGGACATAGGATAGGCAGTGTGTATGTACCACATGGTTTGGAACTCCAACTTGTACATCATGATACATGTTTTAGATGTATCATTGCTCCAACTATGTTTATTTCTATTGATTTTTTTACTCCTGAAGGGATGGACTATGAACATATTATGTTGGCCTTCGAGGAAAAATTCATGATTCTTTTGCTTGTTGAGCACTTGGCTTATGATTAGGACTTGATCCTTGATGATGCCAACAATGAAGGAGGAGAAGTACTACAGCTCTTACCCTATCAATTTCTTGAGGAAAAGCAACATTTTGGAGGGGAGGACTATAATATTCCTACTTAGGCTAAGCTAAGAGGAATATTCATTTTTGTTTTATTTTCTGTTGCATGAATAAATGAATAAAGGAGGAAATGTAAAAATCCTAAGAAGATTGAATAAATCAATGCCCATGTGAACACAGATAAATCAGGTCCATGTAAATAATCACTTGTAGGTGTGAAAGGGGTTTGAGCTGTGAGACTGGGCAACCTTGACCAAATCTATAGTGCTATATAGGTTCAATGTATCTCCTAAAGGGACAGTGCAGTTCTAGAAGGAGGCCTCTCATGTGAATAGAGCCAACTCATCAAGGTGGTTTAGGGTTTGCAAAGGCTCTCATCTTATAAAATGAAAGGGAAGGCAACAAGATAAGGTTGTTGATTGATTATATTTCTGATTATCTTGTCTGTTTAATTAAGCCTACTATTTCTTGTTGTTTAGTGGAGGGGTTGAGAGTGGAATTTGCTATGCGAGGTTTACACTTCCTTTGAGGATTATTTGGAGGATTGTTTGCTAATTTGATCCTTTATCGGGCTTGAGAGCTAAGCTCTACCCACAATTGTGGTGCTAATCCATTGGGGAGTTTTCTTTGCTTTTGCAAAAATTGCGGCAAGTGGGATTCTGGATACGGAGAATCTAGCTTGTTTCTGAACCTCTTCTCATGGAGTGTGTCTTGTAACTTCTGAAAAGTGCCTCTAATCCATAACCAATTTATGTAACTTAGAGTGGCCATCCATGTCATTTTCGACTCTGACATTGTTTTCCATTGATGGTACGCATTATTTTGGTACAGGAGTTCTTTACTGGTGTTTTGATTCTGAGTTTTGATCGGAGATCTTTGGTGCTGAGAGATCTTTGGTGCCGGGCTTTTCCTTTCACTTTGGTGATCCATGGATTAGCTTGATGATCCATGTTATGTTTAGATATGACATATTGTAATGTAATTTTATATTCAGAAATTACTGCAGCATTTTACAGTTCTGCAACTTGTAACTCAAATCTACCCTTATTTATGCATGATTTGGTCAAAACCCCAAGGGGATGTTGTAAAGAAAACTATCTAGTTTCTAGATCTGATATAGATCTAATGTTTTGTCTACATATCTATCCTAGATCTGAGTTGTAATATGCAGCTGCTTCAGCTCCTAAAAATAACACTGTTGAGCCATTTATGCTGATATATATGTGTTGTAGCTCTCTTTTCTGAAGATATCTTGCTCTATTGTCTCATGTATTCTACTGTATATTGAAAGAGCTTCACTTTACTACTAATTTTTTGTTGTACATTCATTTTTTAATCATATTTGATGGCTTCCTGCTCATATTTTCCAAGACTACGTTATTCTTTAAGAAGTTTGTTGTGCATAGCTGCAACCCCTCTTGTAGGGTGTTTTCCAGCTAGACTAGGTTGTGGGAGATCTATTTACCACACCTAGTTTGAATTTTTTTTCCTCCCCTCTTCGATTTAGACTCCAGATCTGCTGATCTAAGGGATCCAAGGGCTGAAAACTCATTTCTGTATATAAATCTACCAGGAGTGCATTATTTTTACAATCCTGTTGTGTAATCCCCATTTTGGAACATTACACAAAGTCTAATATCTAACACTATTTATATTTTAATAAATTTTAGCCACGAGTAATTTTTATTTTTCATTGGGTAAGAGATTATTATTATTATTTTTAATTGAGAAAATAAAATAACAATACAAAACCCAAAAAACAACTAGAAAAAACTAAAATCTTCCTCTTTACAAGCTATTCATTTGATTCCTAGAAGTGTTCCTCCAAACATTAGGCCTTATAGATATCCTTATGTCCAAAAGGGCGAAATTGAACACATGATTGCATAAATGTTAGAGCCTGGTATAATTCAACCTAGTCAAAGTTCTTTCTCTGCTCCAATAGTATTGGTGCACAAGAAGGATGGATCATGGTGCATGAGTCCGAATTATATGGAGCTAAATAACCTCACTATTAAAGGTAAATTTCCTAATCCTGTGATTGATGAATTATTGGATGAATTACATGGAGCAATTTATTTTACCAAGTTGGATATTCGTTCAGGATATCATCAAATTAGAATGAAGACTGAAGATATTCCGAAAAGAGCATTTCGAACTCACGAGGGTAATTATGAATTTCTAGTCATGTATTTTGGCCTTACTAATGCACCTTCTAAATTTCAAGGGTTGATGAATTCCATTTTCAAACCCTTCCTTAGAAAATTTGTGCTAGTATTTTTTGATGATATACTAATCTACATCAGTATCTTGGAAGGATCATGTTAAACATGTTGACATGGTGCTCAAACTATTGCAAGAGAAATGATTATATGCAAAAACATTCAAATGTTTCTTTGGACTACAAGAGCTCGAATATCTGGGTCATATTGTATCTCACAAGGGTATTAAGGTAGACCCTAACAAAATTAAATCCATTAAGGAATGGAAAGTCCACACAACCATAAATCAGTTGCGAGTATTTCTCAGGTTAACAGGGTATTATCGCAAGTTTGTTAAGAATTGTGGGAGAATAGCAGCACCTCTAACAACATTATTGAAGAAAGAAGCATTTTCATGGACTCTTGAAGCAACTAAGGCCTTTGAACATCTTAAAGAGGCAATGTGCCTAGCACCAGTATTAGCCACACCAGACTTAACAAAAACCTTTATTTTGTAATGTGATGCCTTAGGAAATGGAATTGGTGTTGTTTTAATGCAAGAAGGAAGACCTATTACTTTTGAAATTCGTCCAATCAAAGGAAATTATTTACAAAAATCTATTTATGAGAAGGAAATGTTAACAATACTAAATGCACTAAATAAATGATGACCTTACCTAATGGGAAGACACTTAAAGGTAAAAACTGATCATGATAGTATTAAACACCTTTTGGAACAAATACTATCTTCAGAAGAGCAACAAATATGGGTCACAAAGATGTTGGGTCATGACTTTAAAATAATATAAAAAAAATGGAAGCTAAATGTTGTTGCAGATGCACTCTCAAGAAAGAATGAAGAGGTGGAATAATTTCTTTGTGCCATTTCTATTATCCAACCATATTGGATAACCGAAGCAAGGGATGAATAGAAGAAGGAAAAAGAAGCGTGGACAATCATTCGAAATTTGTAGCAAGATCCCAGTACATCTGATACATTTAATTGAAAAAATGATTCCTTATGGTACAAATATCGCTTATATCTTTGTAAGAATTCCCAACTAAAAAAAATATGCTTTTGGAATGGAACACTTCTCCTTTAGGAGGACTCTCAGGATTTTTAAAAACTTACCATAGGGTGAAGAAATAATTTTTTTTGGATGGCCATAAATCTGATATTCAAAAGTTTGTAGCGAAATGTTTGGTTTGCCAGCAAAATAAAGTTGAGAGAATTAAGACCCCATGTCTTTTACAACCTTTATCCATTCCAAGTTAACGTTGGGAGGAGATTTAAATGGATTTTATCACAGGTTTACCTAATTCCAAAGGAAAGAGTGTCATCATGGTGGTAGTTAATAGAATTACCAAGTATGCACACTTTTGTCTATTATCTCATCCATTTAAAGAAAGTATTGCTGCTACTACATTTATCGACACAATTAAAAAGCTACATGTAAACCTAAAGATTATTGTGAGCGACATAGATCCCATTTTTATTGGAAATTTTTGGATGGAGTTATTTTCTTGTTTGGGTACTAAACTAGCTTATAGCTCATCTTATCATCGTCAATTAGATGGTCGAACTGAGATAGTGAATAAATGTTTGGAAGGATATCTTCATTGTTTTGTATCTGATAAACAAACAAAATGGGTCAAGTGGTTACCTCTCGCTGAATGGTGGTATAACACTTCCTTCTATACTACAGAAAAAATTATACCATTTATGGCACTATATGGATATCATCCATCGTCCATCACATCATATTTAAGAGAGAATTCTAAGGTTCAAGTTTTGATGTAGGAGACTGGGTATTTTTACGGCTACAACCATGCAAAAAAATGTCCCTCAAGCAAGCTAATAAGGATAATAAATTATAGCCAAAGTACTATGGTCCTTACAAGGTGTTGCAAAAAATTGGTACTATGGCATACAAATTTGAGCTTCCTGCTTCTTAGCAAGTGCATCTAGTTTTCCATGTTTCATGCTTAAATAAGGTTATAGGTGAAAATATTCCAGTTCACACAATATTTCCAGAACTTTATGAGGAAGGAAAAATCATATTGGAACCTAAAGCAGTCACGGAAACAAGAACTCGATAGCTACGAAATCGATCAATTTCGGAGTATCTCATCAAGTGGAAGGACTTACCCACTAAAGATTCAACATGGGAGGATGATAATTTTATACAGAAGCACCTGGAGCTACTCAAGCGTTGAGGACAACACTTTTTTGAAGGAGAGGGGCATGTTAGGTCCCTATATTACTAGTTTAGTCCCTTATTGTTAATAGTGCAGCCCCCTTATTGTTATTTTTGTACCCCTCTAACCCCAATATTGTTATTATTGTGCCCTTGAATTATTATTGTTAGGTCGGCTAGGATTATATTTTGGCCCCATGGACTCTTGTATATAGGAGGTTTTGGTCAATTATATCATCCAAGAATTGTTCATTTATGTAATGTATTGGAGGTTTCCTATATTACTATTTTAGTCCCTCATTGTTATCACTGTAGCCCCCTTATTGTTATTTTTGTACCCCTCTAACCCCAATATTGTTATTATTGTGCCCTTGCATTATTATTGTTAGGTCGGCTAGGATTGTATTTTGGCCCCATGGACTGCTGTATATAGAAGGAGGTTTTGGTCAATTATATCATCCAAGAATTGTTCATTTATGTAATGTATTGGAGGTTTCCCCCTCGAAGTGGCTGATTTCCAAGGCGTTGATCTCTCTTTTCTTCTATTTTTGGAGTTGGTTTCATAACAATTAACAAAATAGAACATGGTATTATTGCAAGAGTAAGCAATTGTTTAATGGATAAATGCGGTAATTGTGGTGAATTTTATTCAATATGGTTAACAAATGTAAGCCAATTATGGTTGAAAATGGTTTCAATATCATTCATGGTGGAAGGGTTGTTAATAGGTCAAGGTGTTATCGATTAGGTGGTTAATGAGATATTTTGTGGGTTAGGGGTAGGTTGGTAATTATAATATGTCAGTAATGTTGACTAATAATTAACATTGGCTAGCATTTATCAATATAAGATAGGAAGTTATGGGTTAATTTTTATAAGATCAAATGGTTGTCAATCCTAAAAAACTATCGTCCACCCTGGTGAAAAAGATTACTTGTGTTCAATGATGCTTTATATTGTGAATGAAGGTGAGGCCTTGATGAGTTAATGCAATAACTTTATTAGGATTCTTGTGGATCATGAGAGTACTAATATAAGAAATTATTGTTTTAATGGAATATAATTTGGCACAAATTTAGAGGAAAGTGGCCTAAAGGTAATTTGACAAATGTAGTTATATTGTGAACTATGTGGACCATAGGATATATAATAAATATGGTCAAGAGAGGTCAATAATATTCAATGGAGGTGAATGCTGGTTAATATATTTGACGATGTTGAAGGGACATTGAATAGTTAGGATTTATAGGTGAAGAAATTAGTGGATTAAGTTTTAAATGGGTAAATGCATAGGTAAAGGTTAGGTGGCTAGTTGTGGTAGGCTATATATGTTGATGAATATTCAATATTAGTCAACAATGCGGTTTAGGTGTTTATGGGTTAATGGTTGACTAGGTTTTTATGGGTTAATGGTTTACTAAATCAATCATAATTAATGATGGTCAATGATGGAATACTATGGTATACCGTGGGATATAAGGTTGACCATGATTAATGATGGTCCATATGGTTAGTAAGGATGAATTTATGGGGGGTTTATGTAGCCACTAAGTTATATAATTTTGTGGGTGATGGCATTATCTAGCTATGTGGTTAGTAGATAAGTGAAGTATAAGTATGCATGGCATTAGTGAGAAAGAGCTATTTTTTAGAGGGCCATGTGGTCAATATGGTGAGTTATAGTAATCTAATTATAGTAGTTATAGATTATATATTATTAAGTAATATAACCTTTATGAATTTTTAGGTTGTTTTGAGGATGAAACACATTAGTTAGTTTGAAACTTCTAGTCAATCCTAATGATGTGGTTATTCAGAAAAGCATTCTCATTTGCAATATGGATCACAAAATCTAAGATCTAACACTATTTATATTTTCAATAAGACCGAGCAATTAATTTTTTTTTGATTGAGTAAGAGATTATTATTATTTTTTAAATTAGGAAAATAAATTAATAATACAAAACCCAAAAAATAGTTAGCAAAAACTAAAATCTTCCTCTTTACAAGCTACCAAGGTACCAATGTGGTGGTTTTTTAAAAACTATATTAAATAAACCCACATCCATGAATAACAACCAATAAAAATTACTCTCATTACTAATTAATAATTTAATTATAATATATTATATTAATAAACCCGCATCCATGAATAACAACCAATAAAAGTTACTCTCACTACTAATTAATAATTAAATTATAATATATTATATTAATTTTTTGAAGTAAAAAATTAGGTGGAGGAAATGCGTGGATGGTCAAAAGTGGACGGAATCGGGGAAAAACAAATTCCATAAATCTTGCTACCTAGACAGTCAAAAGTGGATGACGGAATCGGGGAAAAACAAATTCCAGAAATCTTGCTACCTAGACAGTCAAAAGTGGATGGAATCGAGGAAAAACAAATTCATTAAAACTCTTTCGGGTACCCAAAATGTTGAAGTTTGACAACTCTTTGATTTTCAAAAATATTTGCTGAAATTTATTAAAATCTTATGTGAATTTTCATTATTTTGAAGGCAAAAAAACAACCTTGTTACACTAGGACAATTTTTTAAAATAAAAAATGATACCAACCTCTTATAATAAATGGACCATGTTAAATAAAGATAAGCTACCCAAACATGACAGGACATGCTTATTTAAATTATTTTGTATGTCTATTTAAATCATTTTATATAGATGTATTTAAATCATTTTAAATAAACAAATATTTTTTTAAAGTTAGTTAATATGCAATATTCAAATGCTTTACCCTTTTTTTAAGGTGCTAAATCTATTCGAATATTCAAAATATTTTTTAATAACAATTAAAAAAAGCACTAAAAATAATTATGTTACTAAATTCCAATTGAAAAATCTATTTTATCTATGGAATAAACTGCCTCATTAACTAATAACTATCAACCTTAGTTGCCTATAAGACAAAAAAGAAAAAAAAGAAAAAGAAGAAGATAGATTAATTTACATAAAACCCTCAAACCTGGTTGAAACATTCAATTGTATATATTCCAACCTTGTCAAAGACCAAAAGATACGATTAAATTCCCATAAAACCCTCATCAAACATTAAATAGTACATTGTAATGGTTCAAAGAAAACAAAAATCCGTTACACTCAAACTCTCGTGGACATTAATTCCGTACTAGTACAACTTGAAACCATGTGATCGCAGAAATTTTTGTTTGGTGACCATTTTGGAATGTGGGAAAATAAATAAATTGCCCTTTATCCTAGGTTTGGAATTAGGAAAATAAAGCTGGAATAAACCTTTTGACACGTTATTTTGTGATTAGAAATTTTTAATTATGTGTGTCAGGGATAGCTGAAATTTCTACCCATGAAAATCAATGTGGCCGCTAAATGGCACACTTATTGTGGCAAATGAACACCGCGATTCATTATTAAAAAAATAATATCCGACTTTGACCAAAACAAATCTGCATCGTCTCGGTACATTGCCCACTTGTTTCTGCTCATTTATTCCTTTATTTATTTATTCACGTCCACAACGGCAGACATTCGTTGTCTACCTTGCGAGGGTTGCAAAAATATACAACTTACAGAACTGTCGCCGGCTTATCATACAGTTTCCCTACAGGGCTGCATATTCATCTTTTCGGTAGTCCGTTAATGGCTCCCACAGAGAGAAATCACAGCAATAGCGTGGCGGATGCAGATGTGAATGGTGCCAAGGAAGTGAGTTACAAAGGTGTGAGAAAGAGACCATGGGGCGTATACGGAGCCGAAATCAGAGATCCCTCCATCAAAAAACGCAGGTGGCTGGGTACGTTTGGCACTGCTGAAGAGGCGGCGAGGGCATATGACGAAGCCGCAAGAAAACTAAAGGGAGAGAAAGCGAAGACTAACTTCACACCTCCCTCACCCCAGAAAGAGAGTTGCACCGCCGCCGGTACCAGACATCAAACCCTACCTCTTCCCTCTCTGCCTGCTAATCACAATAACATGAAGAAGGCGAAGACTAACGTCTCGCCTCCCTCCCTCCATCTCCACACCCACCAGAACCCGAGTTCTGCCGCCACCGCCACCAAACATCAGACCCCACCTCTTCTGTCTCCGCCTGCTAATCAAAATTATAAGAAGAAGAATAAGGCGCAGTCTGCCAATGTTGTTTCTGAACAACCAAAGCCCTGGACGCATATTTATATGAATAGAGTGGATGTGCAGGGACTCAGTAATCACAGCACGAGTAAGTCCGATCATTCTAGTATTGCTATGCCCAATCTCATTCCCACCAATCTTGTAGACTACGCTATCCTTCTGCAACAACAACCACCACCACCACCGCAGATGCAGATGTTGGAATTTAATTCCAACTGCAACATAAAACAGCTGGACAAAATCTGATTGCCGCAGATATTTTAGCAAGGCAGATGGCTGAAAGTCAAGCAATAAATTTGCAGAATTTATTGAGCCTGCAGACAGCCGATTTTATTTACCAAAATCCAGCACGTTAACTCCCACCGCCTATCTGCATTCAATACACAGATAAAGATCAGAGGATATTTTGTATTTTTTATATTATAAGTCAAAATATGTTTTTGCTTATAAATATGATGAACAACAGTTCATTTCAAGGTTAGAAGAATGTTAGAAAACATTTTGAGAAATTGCAGAAGGCAGAGAAATAGACAGAGCAGAAGAAACAGCAAGAAAACAGAGTCGCTGTGTTTTGGGAGCAACATGCATTCTACAGGCTGTTTCAGCAACTGCGTCCGTGTTTCAGCAACTGTCTGTTTTTTTTATTTTTTTTACAGAATTTGTAAAAACAGAGTATGGAGTTTTTAGTTATTCCAGAACTGTAGTTCTGAAGAAGTTTGTAATTTTTATTGTCATTTTTATGGTTAATAGAAACAGAGTTTTTCTCCATATCCTCTTCGTCCAAATTTCTCTCATTTCTTTGTGTTGAGTTGAGGAACTTTGCTTCCTCTGTTTTGTTTGAAATTATCAGAAATTTCCATCATGGTATCAGAGCAGGTCTAGGCACTCAGTTAGTCAAAAACAGAGTTTGTTTTTTCACTGTAGGAGCTGTAAGAAGCTTATTGAGCAGATTTCTCCAGCAGAGAAAGTTCTTGTTTTTTAATTATACAGTCAGTATCTTTTCTTTTCTTTTACAGTTAAGATGGCAGATGCTGGAACTGGTTTGACAAATTCCCAACTGCCACAGTTTAATGGGAAAAATCACAGTTATTGGTCCATAACAATGAAAGCATTGTTTTCTTCTCAAGGAATATGGGAGCTGGTTGAAACTGGCTATGCTGAACCTGCAGATGCAGCAGCGTTGGCTTCTTTGATAGTAGCAGAAAGAGACCAGTTGAAGAGCGACAGGAAGAAGGATGCCAAAGCCCTCTTTTTTCTCTTTCAATCAGTGCATGAAAGTTTTTTCCCACGGATTGCAGCAACAACAAAATCCAAAGAGGCATGGGATATTCTCAAAACTGCCTATCAAGGCATGGAGAAGGTGAAGACTGCAAAGTTGCAGATGTTGAGGAGAGACTTTGAAACACTCAGCATGAAGGAATCTGATATAATAGATTCATTCTTCACTCAGGTTATTGGGTTGATAACCCAGATTAGATCTCATGGTGAAATCCTTGAAGAAAGAAGGATTGTAGAGAAGATCTTGAGAAGTTTACCCTCAAGGTTTGAAGCTGTTGTGGTAGCAATAGAAGAAACAAAGGATCTCTCACAGTTCACAGTAGATGAACTGAGTGCTTCTCTTATGTCTCATGAACACAGACTGAGTAGAGGAACAGATTCCTCTTTTGAGCAAGTATTCAAGACTCAGATGTCTTTTGGCCAAGGAAAAGGTCGAGGCAGAGCAAATAACAGAGGTCGTGGAAGAAGCCAAAACAAAGGCAGAAATAATCCTGCAAGCACAAGCGGAAGGAGCTGCAATCAGAACCAAGATGAAGGTTCAAGCAAACAGCAAGCTCATGGACAAAGGTATGACAAATCCCAAGTCCAATGGCATTATTGTAAGAAATATGGGCACTATGCCAATGAATGTAGGAAAAAGAAAAATGACATAAATAGTAGGCAGAATGCTAATTTTGCAAATGAAGAAGATAAGAATCCAAAGATTGTGCTGTTAGCATGTAACATTGCACAAGACAAACAAGAAGATTTTTGGTTCTTAGACTCAGGTTGTAGTAATCACATGACTGGAAATATTGCAATGTTTGCCAATCTGGATGAAAATGTCAAATCTGAGGTAACAACAGGAACTGATAGTAAGATATCTGTCAAGGGTAAGGGCAGAGTCAGTATCCGAGCAAGAAATGGAGAACAGATGATTGTGCCAGAGGTATACTATGTACCGGGTCTGAAATGTAATCTTTTGAGCATTGGACAGCTCATTGACAAAGGTTACAATGTGTTCTTCAAAGATGATATGTGTACAATTAGAGACATACCTCCAAGTAAGAAGATCATTGCACAGGTGCAGATGACCAGCAATAGAATGTTTCCTCTCAAACTCAGGGCAGATTTGAAGGAAGGAAGAACTATTGCAGTTGTAACACAAGAAGTCTTTCAAGAACAAGTGAAAGATGAAAATTGGTTGTGGCACTTGAGATTTGGACATCTCAATTTCGGAGGCTTGAATCTGTTGCACAGAAAGGGAATGGTAAAGGGATTGCCATTGATCGAGAAACCGGACAGCCTTTGTGAAGGTTGCATCTTGGGCAAGCAACACAAAGAAAGCTTTCCAGCAGGAAAGAGTATAAGGGCAAAAGCACCATTAGAAATTGTTCACTCTGATGTGTGTGGACCGATGCAAATACCATCATTTGCCGGAAATAAATATGTTTTAACTTTCATTGATGATTACACTAGAAAGACATGGGTGTATATGCTGAAACAGAAGAGTGAAGTGTTTGAGAAATTCCGCCACTTCAAAACTCTTGTTGAAAAGCAGTGTGGGCATTATATCAAAGTGCTCAGAACATATAGAGGTGGAGAGTACATCTCCAAATACTTTCTGCGTTTTTGTAGAGAGAATGGCATACAAAAGCAGTTCACCGCGAGGTACACACCTCAGCAAAACGGTGTTGCAGAAAGGAAGAATAGGACCATTCTGGACATGGTCAGGAGTATGCTAAAGGCAAAACACTTGCCGCATGAGTATTGGGCAGAAGCTGTCACTTGCGCAGTTTACATCTTGAATAGATGCCCAACTAAAGCTGTCATGAACAAAATACCAGAGGAAGCATGGAGTGGTCAAAAGCAAACTATCACTCACATGAGAGTATTCGGCTGTGTAGCATATGCACATGTACCGGATCAGCTAAGGAAGAAGCTTGACAGTAAGGGGGAGAAGTGTGTCTTTATTGGCTATTGTGATGAGTCAAAAGCATACAAACTCTATAATCCATTAACCAAGAAGTTGATAGTAAGCAGAGATGTGCAGTTCATTGAAGATGAAGCTTGGGATGGAAGCTTAGAGAAGACCGTGAATGTGAAGACAATTGTGTCTCACGAAGAAGAAGAGGAAGGGACAGTAGCAAATAACCCTTCTTTGGTGGCTCCTCCTCCACCACAGCAAGTACAACAAACCACACCACAAGCTGGAATTCGAACAACCTTGAGAAATCAAGGAAGTGCTTCTCCAAGCACACCACAGGGATCAGAAATACCCTCAAGTTCGGATGGAACTCCAAGCACACCAAGAAGACCAAGATTCAGAAATCTGAATGAGATTTATGAACAAGGAGAGGTAAGTAATAATACCGGTCTGAATTCATTATTCGCTTTATATTGTCATGTTGATGACCCAATTCATTTTGAAGATGCTGTAAATGAAGATAAATGGATTGAAGTAATGAATGAAGAAATTGGTGCAATTGAGAAGAGTAAAACATGGGAGTTAGTGGACCTCCCTAAAGGCAAAGATGCCATTGGAGTTAAGTGGGTCTATAAGACCAAAAGCAATGCCGAAGGCAAGATTGACAGGCATAAAGCAAGACTTGTTGTGAAAGGCTACAAGCAGCAACAAGGCAAAGACTATGATGAAACCTTTGCACCAGTAGCGAGGATGGAAACAGTCAGAACAGTGTTGTCTATTGCGGCACAACACAAATGGAAGATTTATCAGATGGATGTTAAATCTGCATTCCTGAATGGAGTGTTGAAAGAAGAGGTATATGTTGAACAACCTCCAGGCTATGAAGTTGAAGGCCAAGAGCATAAAGTCTGTAAACTGAAGAAGGCTCTTTATGGGCTCAAGCAAGCTCCAAGAGCATGGTACAACAGAATAGATGCTTATCTGATTGAGAATGGGTTTGATAAGTGTGATGGTGAACCCACACTCTACATAAAGGAGAATGACGGTAAGATTCTTATTGTTGTTTTATATGTAGATGATTTAATCTTTACTAGCAATGATGCTTCTCTCATTGATGATTTTAAAGCAGTCATGAAAAGTGAATTTGAAATGACTGATTTGGGCTTCTTAAGATATTTTCTTGGAATTGAAGTAGACCAAAGTGAAAATGGTGTTTTCATTTCCCAAGGTAAATATGTAGAAGCAGTGTTGAAGAGATTTAACATGCAGAACAGTAAGGCAGCTGTGACTCCAACTGTAATGGGGTTGAAATTGACCAAAGAAGATAGCAGCAAGGATTTTGATCCAAAGTTGTACAAGAGCATAGTTGGCAGCCTCATGTACTTGACTGCAACTAGGTCGGACATTATGCACGCTGTGAGTTTAATCTCCATATTCATGGAAAGACCGAAAGAGACTCATTGGCAGGCAGCCAAGAGGATTCTAAGGTATGTGAATGGAACGAAGGGGTTTGGTATTTTATACTCCTCTTCTGAAAGCTTCATGTTGACAGGTTACACTGACAGTGATTGGGCTGGAAGTGTTGATGATAGGAAAAGCACATCGGGATATGTGTTTCATATGGGATCGGGAGCCATCTCATGGGCTTCCAAGAAGCAACAAATTGTGGCTTTATCAACAGCAGAGACAGAGTACGTGGCAGCAACAGCAGCAGCATGCCAAGCAGTGTGGCTGAGAAGAGTTCTCAGAGATTTGTGTCATGGACAAGAAAAGGGCACAACCATTTACTGTGACAATAGCTCGGCAATAGCATTGTCAATGAATTCTGTTTTTCATAAAAGAACAAAGCACATAGACACCAAATTTCACTTCATACGTGAATTGGTTAACAATGGTGAGATTGTTTTGCAGCACTGCAGAACAGAGGATCAGTTAGCTGACATCTTAACAAAAGCATTGGCAAAGAAAAGTTTTGATCATTTCAGAAAATGCCTGGGTATGCAGCAAAACCCAGCAGTTGAAATTAAGGGGGAGTGTTGAAATTTAATTCCAACTGCAACATAAAATAGCTGGACAAAAAATATGATTGCCGCAGATATTTCAGCAAGGCGGATGCCTGAAAGTCAAGCATTAAATTTGCAGAAGTTATTGAGCCGATAGACAGCCGACTTCATTTTTCCAAAAGCCAGCACGTTAACTCCCACCACCTCCTGTGCATTCAATACGCAGATAAGCTTTAGTAGATATTTTGTATTTTTAAATATTATAAGTCAAATATGGTTTTTTGCTTATAAATATGATGAACAACGATTCATTTTAAGGTTAGAAGAAATAGAAGAATTTGTTTTGAGAGTTTGAAGGCGAGAGAAATAGACAGAGCGGGAAGAAACGAGCAAGAAAACGAGTCGTTTGTGTTTTTGGAGCAACATGCATTCTACGGCTATTTCGGCAAGCTACGTCGTGTTTAAAATAGCTATCGTTTATTCTTTGGCTCGATGTTTCAGACAAGCTGTACGAAACACAAATACGTGTTAAAAAAAAAGCAGAGTTTGTAAAAGCAGTATGGAGTTTTTGAGTATTCCAGAATTGTATTTACGAAGAAGTTTGTAATTTTTATTGTCATTTTTTATGGTTAATAAAAACAGAGCTTTTCTCCATCTTCTTTGTCAGATTTCTCTCATTTCTTTGTGTTGAGTTGAGGAACTTTGCTTCCTCTGTTTTGTTTGAAATTATCGGGAAATTTCCATCGGCGAGATGCGCGTTAGGGGAGCAAATTGTGCGGCCTCGGATGATAAAAGGATCCAATGGGCATCAAAGGGTGGGAGCAGGTGTGGTGAGGAATACGGTTATTTACAGCAAGCTCGCGAGACTAATGCTTTGGTGATTCGTCTTCCTCCTCATTAGTTTCTAGACACTCAACGCTTTCCCCCTCATCCTCCTACAAAGAAAACAACTACACATAAGTCATTTGATTTGAATGTTCCCAGAACCATGGGACGAAGATGAATGTTCACCCCACTCTCTCTTCGATAGGATTTTCGAAAAAATAACTATGTGGAACCTAACATTGATTAGTATATGGTTCATAATGGTATGAACCGAGATACACAATGTAATGTATACTACTGTTCCAATCTTCTCTTCCTCTTTAAAGTTTTCTATGTGTGACTTTTTTTTCCATGTATTTAAAGTTTTCTCTGTGTGACTTTCTTTCCATGTATTTATATATTATAAGGCGTTCTTGCTTACATTGGTGTTTGTTTATTAATTAAGTTGATTTTCAATTTAAAATCATGATCAAATTATTTTTTGTTTTCTTTTATAATTTCTTTGGGTTTCAACTAATAACTAACAATCTTCATATATATATCTACAATTCTACTTTTGTACCTATCCTTTCTTTTATAATTTCTTTGAGTTTCAACTAATAACTAACAATCTTCACATATATCCCTGAATTTGTACTTTTGTACCTATCTTTTTCTTTTATAATTTCTTTGGGTTTCAACTAATAACTAACAATCTTCATATATATCCTAAATTTGTACTTTTGTACATATCTTTTCTTTTATAATTTGCTTGGGTTTCTTTTCCATGTATCGAAGAGGTACTGCCCTTACCGCCCTTTAGATTTCATACGTATTTATGCTTCGAGTTATTACGGTTTTATTTATGTATTCAAGCCATTCTTAATTTATGTTAATTGTACAAGATCATTTATTTCGTAAGATTAACTTGTTGTGGCTTTGTTTTCTATTTTATTTAGATTTTAATAGTGATTTGTCGGTTTATTCATTAATTTAAGTTATGCAATAAGATTTAATACAATTTTATTAATATTGTAGATTCATTTATCTAAATTTATTTTGCATTATGTAATTCTCTTTGTGATAGTTATTCACTTAAATTTTACGATAAATTTAATAAATATTCAATATTAATTTTTTTTGTAAGTTGATCTTATTTTATAAATCGGGAAAATATAATTTTAGATAGTTTTGGTTCACCATGTTATCCCATTACATAGATAAGAGATTCATGGATAAAACTTAAGAAAAAAATTTACATATAATTTTTTTTCAAAACTAAAAACTTCTATCAAAGTTTGTTGGGCATTATGTTGATGATTTTTTAAGCTCATATTTATGGGCATTGTGCTTCTCTTCTATCTTTTCTTTTATGTGGCTTGCCATTCGTTCTCTATGTGTTCTAAATTTTTAATCTTCCCTTTTTTGAAAGTAATTGAAGAATAGTTTGAAGGATATATGTGTCAAATATGTGCCTCTTCTATTAATTCTTGCCATGCTCGTATGAATAATTTTTGAAGTGTTTATTGATGTCTTAGTATTCTTTACTGTAAAAAAAACGTTTTAAAATACTCACAATAGTGATTCACCCCCATCTCATTGTGTTTCTAACATTAAATTGGCTAAATAATTGTTGAAAATGTTAAAATATTTATTATCCCTTTGGTGGTTTATAATAATTGGTATCAAAAGTCGATTCCTTCACTAAAAATTTATTAACCAATTTATTAACTAGAAGGTAAGTTTGAGATATGGTCAACCACGATGGAAATTTCACCAACAATAAATGTGGATATAGTGCATAATGGGTAAGCTAAAGTTCACTTACAATGCTAGAGCATAATGTCCAGTAAAATCCATATAGTGCACAATGGCTATAGTAAAATACTAAATTCACCAACAATAAATGTGGATATAGTGCATAATGGCTATAAAATCCATATATATTGCTTGATAAAGATGATAAGCTCAACTTCACTTACAATGCTAAAATAATGAATGTAATCCTTGGTGGTTTGCTTGAATATGAGTTGGTTAAGGTCATGCAATACAAAACAACCATATAAATATGGGACAAGTTTATGAGATTCCATGAAGGTGATAGTAAGGTAAAGAAAGCCAAACTCCAAGTCTATAGAATGCATTTTGAAATATTAAAGATGAACAAGGATGAAGAAAATATCAAAATTTCCCTTCACTTCGATGAAATAGTCAACACCATAAGATGACTTGATGAACTTGTCGGTTACTATTTGTAGTTCAAAAAGTCTGTTGAGAGCACTAACATATCTAACATCACCTAACAATATACACACACATCATGATGATCAAGATCAAACTACTGGTGCCTCATGCTGATGCTGGTAAAGGTGCCTCATGTTGATCAAGATATACTATCAAGCTGCTCATCGTGATGACTCCAAATGGTTGATGGTCCGGCCTACTCAAGATCATGAGTACTATTGGATGTTTTCGGGCGATGATTTGGACATGGCCGATGGTCCATCTGCTCTCCATGATGACTATTGCTCGATGCTACTTTGGATGCTACTCATCTACTTGGGACATGAGGTAAAAAATCATCGAGATGATGTGTCATTGCTCACGGATCGTCGATCATGTCTTTGCGTCTCGACCACGCCTATAACATGCAATGGTCCTCCTCGGCTACGTAAATAAGGTCGTAGCTCCTACGACATGCCGTATCGGGCTATAAATGTCACGCGACCCTGTCTCTCCACATATGTAACGACCTACCATAGGCACTGTATGTCTCTCATAGTAGCGGGCACGACTCCCTGCCTCAACAATGAATGTAGTGAGGTGGTCGTGCAACTCCATCCTGAATCTTCTATCAAGCCTACCGTGCCTAGCAAAAGGCGATACTAGCGCACCAGCGAGGAGTAGGTATCTCTCACGTGCCTAGCAAAAGTCGATACTAGCGCACCGGCGGGAGTAGGTATCAAAATTTCCCTTCACTTCGATGAAATAGTCAACACCATAAAATGACTTGATGAACTTGTCGGTTACTATTTGTAGTTCAAAAGGTGTTGAGAGCACCAACATATCTAACATCACCTAACAATATCTCGACACATCATGATGATCGGGATCAACTATTGGTGCCTCATGCTGATCAAGATCTACTATCAGCTGCTCATCGTGATGACTCGAAATGGTTGATGGTCTAGCCTACTCAAGATCATGAGTACTATTGGATGTTTCAGCTGCTGTTGGACGTGGCCGATGGTCCATCCTACTCTCCATGATGACCCGCCGCGATCTCCACCGTTGATCTATCACTTGGATCCGACGGCACTGGCGCTAATCGCACTCCTGCTCCAATCGCAATCGGAACTATTGCCATGCCACCCCTTTGTTTCCCCCGATTGCAATCCCTCGATCGAATCCCAGTCAGTCCATCCATTCGAAATCAACGGCCCCGGATCCCGTCGCTTCCCTCCCATCGCTTCCCTCGTTGCTCCCCCACCAATTTTTTTCTCCACAGTTGATCTATTAATTGAATTCGACGGCTAGCGTTCAATCGCAATGTGCCCGTCACCCCTCTTCACTAACCCCTCCGATTAACCGTGGGCCTTCGATCTATTTCCCGGATCCGACGGTGCGCGTGTAATCGCTAATCGTCAGCAGAAACTTCTTGTTGTGCTGCCCTTTTTCCCTTTGCGATTGTGATTTCTGATCCAATCTCGGCCAGTCCGTCGATCCAAGATCCAACAGTCGTAAACCAATTTCACCATCATTCATCGGGATTGTCGTCCCTCCCATTTCTCCCCTTCGATTGGATCGTGGCCGTCGATCCCTTCCTAAGATCATGACTGTTCTAAATGAATTTGCCCTCCACCATTTCCAGGTCCCACCATTTCAAATCCATTTCATATGTTGTTAGCCCTTTCCCTTTGTATATCACCCAAGCATTACTATTTGGGCTTTGCACTAATTACCACTTCTTCGCTAGTTTTAATCCTAACTCCCCATTCATTAATCCCGATTGCTAAATGCCATCTTCGCGTACGATTGGACGAGTCTGCACCCTATCCACGACCAACCTTCACCACCGCATTTTTCATCGGTTTTCCCCTACAACCTCCATTTCCATTTGGTCGCTACCATTCCTCTCGGCCCCCCATAGCATCTCTTCCGCCACCTTCCCTTGGTTTTTATAATTGATTTAATTCATTGTGCGGGGGATCAAAGAGAGGCCATTACGGCGACCAAGTGAAGCGACGAGAGACGGATTGGAGGGATTTAAGCCCGTAATTGAAGATTTAATGTCCTAATCCCATGTTCAAAGGATTAAGGCTCGGCTTGAAGACTAAAGAGTGCACGATCAAGTCATAACAACGCTACGTAACATCATAGCGCAATCGTGCTAGAGGTACACCTTCCTACAGCAGTCTCCATGCCTCCTCGAGCCCGAAACGATTGATTACACTAACGAAGCTTCTTAAAAATACTGTCGGGACCACGAGTTATGGAAGCATGGAGACACGAAGACCTTTCGATCACCTTAATTGCTTTAGAAGACGAGCAGGGAGGGCCTTACGACGAGAAGGACTTCATGAAACATCGAGAGGTCAAAGCCAACTCGAGATGAGTCTCCCGAGACCATCCCAAAGTACTTATAACGATGCGGATTTTTCCATTAAGTAGAGTGGGCATGAACTCTTTCTCCACTCTTTGTCTTAATGAGATCTATTTAATGAATGTCATCTACTCTTATTATTTCTCTTTGCCTATAAGAATCCCATAGAACAAATTGAAAATTTTTTTGTTCGGTTGTTGCCGATTGCTTTGTTAGAGGGATCCATTTTGACTTTGTTAGAATAGTCTTGGGAGGGAGTAACGAGTAGTTTGTATGTAGTAGAGTGGGAGGAGAAAATCTAGACTATATCGAGCCATTGGGCTCGGTGTATGTGATTGGTTTTGCATCGATTAATCAAGCAAATTTCACGGGATCTCGGTCTATTACTATTGGTGATGTTTTCTCTAACACTTGTTATTACATTTTTCATGTTGTTCATTGGTCTTACGGCTTGCATTAGAAATATGGCATAGGATTTACCCTTGTTAGGCACCCTATGTCTCTTCTCTCCTTGCCTTCAATGTTATCTCTGTTGTATGTGTTATCTAAGAGTAAATTCGACTAATTTAACCGGTGTAGCGGTTCCATAGGATGCTAGGTGATGTATAAATTTGGGGGTTTTTACGCTTGGATGTCCTTGCTTTGGTGTCGAAAGAATTGAAGGTTCAAAGTCCTTCTCCGATCTATAGACCCTGGCTCTATTAAACTTATCTTTGTTTTCCCTTGGAGCATGCTAAATCTGACACGGAGTTAAATGACCTCTAGTCCAATCTATAAAGCTGCCCCTTTGTCCCTCCTTTGAGAGTTGCCTATGAGTATGTCCAAGAAGGTCTCGAGTCAAATGACCTCGACATGATCTATAGAGCAGAAAATTGGGTTGCTTTCCTTCTCTCACTTTCTTTCCTTAATGTTCCATTCCACCATCTATCTAAAAAAGATCCTTTAGTGTAGATGACCCGCCCTTTGAAAGCCTTGGCTAGTTGTTTGCATGTAATTCCCTTTCATGACTCCATAGCCCAATGGATGGCATTTTCTTTACATATCCTCTTTTGCTAGAAATATCTTGCTATTCTTCTCCTTTCCTTCCATTTCTTTCTCGGTTTATGATCTCATGACCCAACCCTGACAACCAACCAACCAAATCATTTAAAACCCCCCTTTTGTGCTTCATAACTAGCATAAAATCTCATTTGAGCTTTCAAAGATATATAATTCTTTGTATTTATGGAGATATCCCTCTCCGGGTCTAGGAGGGCTAGATCCTAGGACCCCAAAGTGGTTATGATGTTGTCTCATCTTTTGGTCTTGCCAATCTTGCCAAAACATGGGAACCCCCAACACGGGGATGGGATGGGAGCCTTTGCTCCAACAAGTGGGACTCTTGCCTCTTTGAGAGGAGTGCCTAAGTACTTGACCCTAAGAGTACAAGGCTCGATCATGAATCAAAGAGTATCTGTCCTAATTGACAGTGGGGCAACCCCACAACTTTATTGATGCTCACCTTGTGCAAAGAAGAGGAATCCCCAGTCGATACTTTTGAGGGATTTTACTGTTTTGGTCCCTGGATATAGGACCATGTTATGCATGCAATATGTTCCATCACTCTCATCACTATGGGATCCTACACTTTGGTGGATCACTTCTTTGTAATTGACATACAGGACACCAACATCATCTTGGGTGTCCAATGGTTGATTACCTTGGGGAAGGTGTTGAGTAGTTAATATGCCATTATTATTATCACTTTTGAACACTTATTCCACCCATTTCTACTATTCTTCATCACGTCATTTATTATAATTTATTATATAAATCCATTTTATGATGATTTATGCTTCTATGAATGAATATTATTTATTCTCCTTTATTTCTAATAAATTGATGATTATGCATGATTTTATCAATGATAGTTTTAATAAATCAGGTTGTAACATTATTCACCATTTTTAGCCTCGAAGATAATTTCAGATTGAAGATTTGATCATTAAAAGTGCCAACTCGAAATTCGCTGGAACAAGAAGTGACGGTTTTGTGGTTGAGATTTCGAGCAAATGAAGCAGAATACGGAAAATCGGAACATGGGTTTTGTCCAAAACGGACCCAATTAACTTTAGTGAAGAACGGTTTGCCAAAATTCGGCTTATCTTTGAGAGAAACGTGGGGTTCTTTGAGCATGATTTTCTCGCATTTGTTGTTGCGACAGTCCTCCAAATCTCGATTTGCAAAGCCAAATTCGCCTTGTTCTTGTTGATCAAATGGTTAGAAGCAAACCAATTTTGTAATAGAAATCATGTTATACTTATCTTTATTGTAACTTCTCTCGATCTCTCTCTATTTAAATGAAAACGAGAGATCGAGAGGGGGATGATTTGGGGATGAAAAAATGATGGAAAAAATGATGAAGAATGATGGTGGATTATTCATGATAGGATAGGGATTGTTGCATGCTGTAATTCTCAAGCCTTTACTTTGTTGTAATGATTCCACAATTTGCTGATTAATACATGATTTGGGAGTTTATGTTCATTCTTTTCATTCGAAGTAACTCAAATGACGTCCATTGGCGTCTAAGCGCCCGACCTACGGTGGAGTCTGGCTGCTACTTCTTTGTGTATCATATCTTTACAATTCTCTGTAGTGTGATGGTTTGATTTCCTTTTTCATTTCTTTAAATTGTTTTGTTCAGGTAATCTTTTGTTTATGAACATTTTGCAGAAATTGCTTTGTTATATTGAAATCATAATTGGATTGCGTGAGTGATAGAATTATTAATTATAACTTGAAATGTCTTGCTGATAATTCGATCTAATCTTTGCGCTATCTAATTAAGACTATGGTTCATTTAATTACTGCTCCGTTATAATTGCAATGGTTGTTCAATTAAGTTACTATTCAATTATAACTACGATTCTTTGTTGCTTCAATAAGCGTGATTAATGTTCATCTTTGATAGGTTGCTTTGATTCAATTACATTTATAGTTGTTGTGTCTCTCTAATGACTTAGTTTCTGTTGTTCGGTTCCATTTAAGATTGTTGTTTAATTCTAGTATTTTAGCATTGCTATTCCTTTCCATTAATAAATCATTTTTTGTTAGATGAAGCTTTTCTTTGTTCATTTTGTTGATTCATTGCAAGAGTGCTTTTAAAGAGTTTTCCTAGTTTACTTTCAATAGCGACTTTAGTTCAATTTCGATTTCCTTTTAATTGCTTTAAAGCGGGACTCTCAGCTGTAGAGAACATTGGTTATTGCTTCCTCGTTCCCAGTTGATTGTCTTGTTCGGTTTGATTTCAATTGCATCAATATCGAGAGGAATGAGTTATTGCTATCTGTATCCTCGATTGATGGTTGTTTGAGTGAATGATTTAGTTTAGAACATTTCGGTTTTCTTCTTTGTTCCAATTAGATTTTGTTTCCGACTTTCATTTACTTTTTGCATTTTAAGCACTATACTTGCAAAACATTACTCTTGAGTAAATAGCCGCCTCGAGTCGAGTACACTCTTGAAATAAAAAAGTCGTCCCTGGGTTGATAATTAATGTGAAGGTAATTAGGAGTTAAAAAGACCCTTTTTATCGCTCCACGAGAAGGTTACCAGCGATTGGAAAGCTTTGCAAATGGAGTGGGTGGACTTGAAGAGTGGGAAACCACAAATGATTCAAGGCATGCACACTTATCCTTCACCTAATGTTTCCACACAAACAATAGAGATGAATTTTCATCGTAGAAGCGGGGATCTCACGGTTCCTTCTCTCATGTTTATGAGGATTCTACAAGGGACATTATTATCTCATGGCCGGCCACCGGAATGCCATCGAGATTCGAGATCTTGTGGGGAAGGCTCTACAAAGTGCTGCTCCAAATCTAGATCCGGGAAGGATTGGAGCAATGAGAGACCAAGTTACGAGTGTTGGGAGGCTTGGGACAACCCGAGAATGAGGAGGATCTTCTTCCTACATCACTATCACCCTCTCACTTTTTCTGAATCTATGCTATGGGAGAAGAATAAGGGGAGGATCAACCTTCAAAAAACCATTTTGGCATGTGTGATGTCAAAAAAGGCAATCAACAACAAGACAAGAACTTCCATGGATGTATCGATAGCATTTGTCATTGTTGAGTAGTGTGGATCTTTATTGGAAATCTCAATTTCTTGTAGAGTATTCCAAAGATCTCCACATAGGTATGATACTATATGGCATGCATCAGAAGAGGGCTACTTAGGTCAAGGAGGAGTCATCTATTATCATGGTAAGGTATTTTTTGGCTAGAGCTTCTAAGCTCAACGGAAGATCCTACAAGAAGCATATGAAGAATTCTTCCTCAACCATACGTATTCGATGAAGATCTATTCCCTGATCATGAAGAGTTTTTATTGGGAAGGCATGAGAGAGGACTTACCTCAGCACTTCCAAGAGTGCAATAGCCATGGAGGATTGGGGCATCCAATGGACTCTTTGCAAGAGTCATCTCGGCCCGACTCTTACTTTTCTTTAGAGGAGGGGGAATGCTCATGCACAACTCCATGTGTGTGAGGGACTATGATGGTAAAGGATTTGATCATGACAAGCAAGTTGTATTTTCTAATCTATTACATTCCTTTGCCATGTTTTTGTAGGATATGACTCCAAAAGGGGACCGAGAGATCATGTGGATCTCATAGTTTGTTGGGGGCCAATGGAAATTCCGAACTTTGCCACTCCCTTGATGTGAAAAATGGAGATTCCTTTTCATGATGGGTGCTTCCCAAAGGCACCAAACTTATTTAACACCTTCAACCATGTTAAGGTGACTCATGCAACAAAAGTGTGGTGGGAATGCCACTTGCCACACTGGATCTAATGAAGACAAGAGGGTGCACTGCTGCTGGCATCACATGTGGGATTTTGACCCACCTCCTCAAGTTCATATTTCGGTTTGCATCTATGTAGTCTTGCTTCCATACATTGATGATATAGTTGTATTTTTTATGGGATTGTATGGACAGAGGATAGGCAGTGTGTATGTACCACATGGTTTGGAATTCCAACTTGTACGTCATGATACATGTTTTAGATGTATCATTGCTCCAACTATGTTTATTTCTATTGATTTTCTTACTCCTGAAGGGATGGACTATGAACATATTATGTTGGCCTTGGAGGAAAAATTCATGATGCTTTTGCTTGTTGAGCACTTGGCTTATGATTAGGACTTGATCCTTGATGATGCCAACAATGAAGGAGGAGAAGTACTACAGACTCTTACCCTATCAATTTCTTGAGGAAAAGCAACATTTTGGAGGGAGGACTATAATATTCCTACTTAGGCTAAGCTAAGAGGAATATTCATTTTTTGTTTTATTTTCTGTTGCATGAATAAATGAATAAAGGAGGAAATGTAAAAATCCTAAGAAGATTGAATAAATCAATGCCCATGTGAACACGGATAAATCGGGTCCATGTAAATAATCACTTGTAGGTGTGAAAGGGGTTTGAGCTGTGAGAGCGGGCAACCTTGACCAAATCTATAGTGCTATATAGGTTCAATGTATCTCCTAAAGGGGACAATGCGGTTCTAGAAGGAGGCCTCTCATGTGAATAGAGCCAACTCATCAAGGTGGTTTAGGGTTTGCAAAGGCTCTCATCTTATAAAATGAAAGGGAAGGCAACAAGAGAAGGTTGTTGATTGATTATATTTCCGATTATCTTGTCTGTTTAGACAAATACTATTCTTTGTTGTTTAGTGGAGGATTGTGCTTGGAGTTGCTATGCGGGGATTTCACATCTTCCTTTGAGGATTCTTGGAGGATTATTTGCTAATTTGATCCACTATCGGGCTTGAGGCTAAGCTCTACTTACAATTTGTAGTGCTAATCCATTGAGTTTTTCTTCGCTTTTGCAAGGCTGCAGGCAAGTGGGATTCTAGATCTCACGAGAGATCTAGCTTGTTTTGGGGAGCCTCTTCTCATGGAGTGTGTCTTTTAACTTCCTAGAAGAGTGCCTCTCCTATTTATACTAGATATGTAACTTAGAAGTGGCCATCCATGTCATTTTGAGCTCGACGTTGTTTCCATTGATGGACTGCATTATTTTGATATGAGGTTCTTTATGGTGTTTTGATTCAGTTTTGATCGAGATCTTTGGTGCTTGGGCTTTTCCTTTCACTTTGGTGATCCATGGATTAGCTTGATGATCCATGTTATGTTTAGATTTGAAATATTGTAATGTAATTTTATATTCGGAGAATGCTAATGCGACATTTTTATAGATCCGCAACTTGTAACTCAAATCTACCCTTATTTATGCATGATTTGGTCAAAACCCCAAGGGGATGTTGTAAAGAAAACTATCTAGTTTCTAGATGCAGTGTAAAATCTCATTTTCAGTTTCTTTGTCACAGTAAAAGTGATGTACATGGATGGTGTTTTCTCTCTCATACAAGAAAATGCCTCCACGCGAGAGTGGATGGACCTCTCCCGATATGTTTTCTCTAGAACTCTCATTCTGAGACTCCCTATCGGTATGAAAATAACTCACACATAATGACTATGAGTATCCGCCATCATGGCAACAAAGGGATCTCAAACAAACATATATGTGACAATGAGTATCCGCCAACATGGCAGCAAAGATCTCAAAATAATAAATCCATGACATAAATTACATCTCATCAAGAACAAATCAATATCCCACAACAAACATCAACGAGGATCCATACATCACAATCATCTCATGGAAAAAATAAGTAAATGATCTGCTTGCATATACCTCACATCACGGAGCTATACGAAAGGATAATAAAATGTTGAATGTGGTTGTACCATCGATAACTTGGTGTTGAATATCCACAAAGCTTGTTGCTCACACATTGAATGCGCTTCCTACTCTATGCCTTTGAAAAGTGGCAGAAAAACATAAGGCTCGGATGGAAAATCATTTGCCCGTAGAATAAATATGCTTAGAGAGTATAGGATTAATGCCCCTCAGACTATTTGAATTAGACAAAGTGAAAATACGGGCCTTAAGGAATCTCTTAGATTCCCTTAGATTCCTCAAAGATGTTGCTCCAAAGGAATCTGGGAATACGCAATTCAAAGCAGGAGATATCAGTCTCACATTGGATCTTGCAGAAATTTAGAGAAGAATGAGTATAAGGTTGACCTCATTCGACACCGGTGAATTTCGGCCTCCAAGGGAATACGAAAGATTCTCTCAAGATTCATGAAGATTCTCACAAAAGAGATACGCAAAACCACTACTCAAATGGAAAATATGGACACCATTGTGCTCCCTATGAAATTATGGTTAAAATGCATATAAATTTTAATACATTAACCCACAAGGAAAATTTTACCTCGAGAATCACAAAAGATTCCCCTTGCTTACCATCAAAAAAGATTCCTCGAACTATGTACACCATCCCATATAAGGCATGTCCTTCTTTCGTACGACACCTTCTCTCATGACTCCATTGGCCTCCTGTGCCCTCATCTCTCATATGTTCTCATCATTTCTCCATGGTTTATGAACCATTTGAATGGGATTTTATAATAAAGTGTGAGAATGACTAAAACAAAGTGTGAGGTTAGCACATTAGTTGGCATAATCATATTAAGATAGTTGTTGTTGGGAGTTTTTGAGTTCAAATCCCATTGAGTCCAAATATTGTTTTAAAACCCAATTTTAGTTTTAATATAGTTTTTTCAAACTATATAATATATCACATTTGTATACGGTGGTGCAGTTTTGCACACTTTTCCTACATTTGTTTTCCCTATTTTGCCTCATGACTATAACCAATGGGACTATATTTTCCTCTTTTTTCTACCTTTCTATCTAACTTGTGTTTTTTAACCTTATTTTCATTACTTTGCCATTTCATCGATTATTATGATATATCATGCCTTTTATGACTAATTGAGGATGAATGCTCAGAAGATTATAAGATCTTTGTGTTGTCTTCCAAGATGTCATTTGTAGCACCAAATATCTCGAGCATGAGGTACACTAGAAGCGATTGAGGGTGTTTTATTCTGTGCAAGATTTTACACCATGATGTTGTTACACTTTCTTTGTGAGACCCGGCAAACAAACTTCTTTTACACTCTCTTTATTACGGACCACATTTGGCCAATTCTTGTATAATTTATCTTCCCATTTAGGATCTCATCACTCCTGACGACCTATCCTTTAGTTGTTACGCTACGAGGTTTGTGGTTTTATTGTGATAATTGTGGGAATTTGTTTAGCATTGTATTTTCTGAATAACATCTAGGCGGTTTGATTGTAATCTATAATTTTCTAGTCATACTTTTATTAAGTGGTTATAACCATATGTATTCTATTTTGATCAACATGAGAATCTATATATTCCTCTTATTATCATCTATGATTTTTGGGATAACCACTATATAGTTCTTTGCCTTAAATTCGAAGAAAGGTTAGCGGAGAACATCATTATTTTGGTTCTATAATTTTTCTCATATTAATACAGTTATCCTGTTATTGTTGTTACATGCTATTCGATTAGTTTCCATTAAGTTATTTCTCTACCTGTGCCTGCTAGGGAGGAAGGGGCCCTCCTTCTTAGTAGGGATTCTGTGGGAATTAGTGATTATTATTAAGTATGTTTATATTTCGGTTGTATGTATCAATAGAGGTATTGTTGCTATTTACATTTGTGAATATATCACTTTAGTTTAGGTATTTTGTATGTTGTTACACATATGATATTAGAGATGATAGGATAGTTATTTGTGTGGCGCGCTAGAAGCAGTTAATTGAAGTGCGATTACAATATTGTAGATCATTTTATTTATGAGTGATTTACTTCGACATTTACTTCGGCAACAATTTCTTTTAGTGGGTGCATACAGTTGAGTGTATCGGCACAAGCAGTGCAAGCTGTCATTGGAATAAAAGACATCCTTGGATTGATAATTTATGTATTGTTTAGTCATTCAATAGTGATTAATACAACCCAACATTTTGGCATCGTTAGGGATGGCGATGGCAGTCAGTCATTTAGAGTTGTTTCTTAGAAGTGTAATTCTTGTGTTTTAGAAGTGTCTCTAGCGACACAATTGCAGAAATGGAAACGAGGTAGAACCTACGCGGCGCTCTAATGAACTTGGTACGGCTCATGATATCTTGCGGGACACTTAGGAGAGTGAATTTACGAAATTTAATTTTGAGTGTCTCCGGTGACACAATTGTTGGGTAGTAAGACGAGAGGTAAGAACCTGCGCATCGGCTTTAACAAACTTGAGTGGCCTCACCGATGTCTTGTTGGGACACTTAGAAGTTGAATTTTGGGTATTATTTTAGGGTGTCTTTGTTCTATACGGTCCGTTGGGTGGTAAAATGAAGGTAAGAACTGCACATCGCTATAACGAACTTGACGGGCTCATTGCTGTGGCCCAAGCACTTATAAGATGAATTGATACACATAAGGGCCCATGTGTGCGATGAAGACGACATCAACACTACAATCACCCTCTCTTACGACTACTGAAAAGACGAATTCGTAGGAAGGAAAAGAAAGAGTGTAGATTTGGGAAGAAGGACATTCTTTGGAGATCTGATCTCAGGCGAGAAAAGGAACAATATACATCATACGAGATAATAGGAGAGAGCAGACCACATAAAGCGGCTACCATATCAAAGTCGGGGACATCGGTGTCTTCCTTCTCTAGACCTCACCACCCTTCGAATGGCATATCCACTCCTGGTATCAAGACTCCAGATTCGAAACAACGAGTGGAGAATCATTGATCGAGATCACAGAATTGAGACACGAGAGAGACCGATTGGGGAACAACAAGGACACGAGGAACAACATTTAATTGATCATCATTTGGACAGTGGTAGTGCTATTAAACGGTTGATCTGGAACAACTTTGATCTATTTTGTTGTCAATCTCCGATGCCTCAAAGTGGGTTCTGTCCATCAGAAAAGAATCTCCTGAAGACAGAATGTCAAGAGAGATAGCTACGTACTTTGAATTCCCAATAGTAGTAACACGGGATGAGGCTCCTATGAAAAATATTCCTTTATCATCTGACCATCCTTTCACGAGATGAGTGAATTTGAAGACCACGATACCTTTCTATTCGAATTTGACGTGATGTGCAAGTTGTATTCCACTTCGGATGCCTAAAAGTTGAAATTATTCTTCTTTCTACGAAGAGCGGCATTAAGATGGTTCATGAGGCGGAGTGTGGCATGATTCAAACCTAGAATGACATGAGGGAGGATTTCCTCTTTAAGTATCGAGGATTACTATCGAACCGGGGGATTTGAAGGACGAGATTTTCAGAATTGCACGAAGGAGGAGGAAATCCTGGAAGACTATAAGGAGTGATTTCACTAAAATTTACAAGGTCTAAGTTCATTAAATTAGACTGGAACAATATTTTTAATTATAAGAGATGAATGTACGGGAATCTAAACCTATTGGAAAAGGCTATCTCTACGCAAGAACCTCTTGATGAAATAATGAAGCTTTGCTGCGTAGCTCGAGAGGATCGTTCGAAAGGGAAAGTTTGGTTGGGATCATGAGTCAGGATGAAAAATTACAGTGGAAGGTACTTGAGAGAAGAGATCGAGAACTTATTTGAGGATTTTAAGCCCGGCCTCCTTAGCACTCTCCATGCCAGAGATCATTACGGTACAAGTCAAGAAAGCACAAGAAGAAGTTGAAGAAGCCTTATGAATACTGTCCACAGGTAAAAAGAAACATTTGGAAAAGAAGATGGTGAATAGTGTCGGCCTATGCAACGTACGACGGGTTGGCACATTCTACGAATCATTGTTCCAGGCCAGAAGACGGTACTTCAAGAATCAAGCAAGGATGTTCAATCTTCTTATTTCATCGGATCAAGGGCCTGGCCGGTCATGACCTATAGGTATGCCTTCATATTTTTCCCTCATTTTTATCCTTGGAATAATGTTTATAATAGTCGGCAATATCCCTGTGGTATCCCTACACCTCAACATAATTCCACTTCACCATGGAACCGTTGTCATCTCTCTCCATCACAACCCAATCCTTGGGGTCGGAAGCTGGAGAAGTAATGGCCAAGGTCCAATACCCTCGATATGACCACAATAATGGCGGTTAACTACCTTCTATTAAAATCCTACACCTTTTATGCGACCCCAATTAGCTTGTGCAACCTAACCCAATCCAAATAATAAAGCATTGAGCATGGATGCTCACGGACACCCTCGAGACTTATCTTATTACTCCTATTGGACTGCCGAGGTTCAGCTTCGATCGAGAAAGTAATTAGATCTAAGAATACTCCCATTATTCTTGAATAATGTGAATCACCTAGAAGGATATAGACGATTACGAGGGGCGGTTGTTACACATGTAACAATGAGTAACAACTCTTTGTTACGATTCTTATGACCATCTCGGGAGGATTTTTGTTCATATAACAGCCAATCAAGGCAAGGTTGGTGCATGTGATAGGCGTGACTTGGTTGTTAGCATTAGAATCCTCAACACCCTCAATGATTAGCAGAAAGCCAGAGGTGGGTCTCACAACTGAGGTCAATTCCTCAAGGAATTGCAAAAATTTTTATATGTGAATTCTGTTGTTACAAGCTCTTAAGGAAGTACCTATCTGTACTAAAATAGTGAGGGATATATGCGTCAAAAGACCTGGAAGGGAAACACAAAGACCACCCTTACTATCCATGTCATGGGGGAATTATCGGTCGCAGTTGATCAGCCTTTGTTAACTAAATATAATGACTTCAGGGGAACCCTATAGTATTTGTACATATTGATAATCAACATATAACCAATACTTTGGTTGATCTGAAGCGATTATTATTGTCATGACTAAAGACCTCTTCATATCCCTAGGACTTCATGGACTTAGACCTACACCCATAGTGCTTGAATTAGCGAGATAGGTCACATGTGTCCAGAAATAGGGGAATGATAGAATATGTGGTTATCATTGGCTTCTTGGAATTATACGGTTGATTTTCTCATTTTACAAACCAAATCAACTTTGAGGGGGGTCATCCTTTAATCTTGGGAAAATGATGTTGTGCTATGAACGCATTATATCGGATGTATGTCCGGATCTATGGTGATCTCGGAGATGGATAGGCCACTACGGGCACGAATCTTTATCCCCGAGAAAAAACTCATATGGATTTGAGTAGTCTGAACAGGACAGAATTTACACCTAAATATGATCTTTCCATACCTCTTTTCACGCTTGGAAAAGCACAATACTTTGGATAAACAGGAGGACCAATATCAAATATGTCTGGTTTATTAGTAATTCACTCTTTGTTGCCTCCATTATAGATTTGGGTGAAGAAGACGAGGTAGATGATGCAATTATTGAACATTTGAAAACAACTCCACATCTTTGTAGTAGTCAGTGAAATCGAACACTTTAGATATTTAAACATCAGTAAATCCTAACCCAGATGCAGAAAGCAGAGATTCAGTATTAATATTATAGAATAAATTTGCATGGGAATGCATGGATATGAAAGAGGTCATCGACTGTCTACTCATCTAAAATTGTAAGGGCTCTGACAAGCTAGTTATACAATCGCGAGTGCCGAATGAACCCCATAGGAGGATAATAAGAAAATTCTTGAAAATCTGTGTGCTAAATTCATCCCCATTTGAGCATCATTGGGTGTCTGCTACACTATCTCGTTAGAAAAGAACGATGAAAGTATAATTCATGACTGTTATGATGGGCTCAGCAAAGAGGCCACTCAAAAAGACATTTTCTTTACCATTCATTGATTAGATCTCTTGAATTACTCTTTATGGGGCATCTTCCATTTCTAGATGGGTTTAGTGGCTATAAATCTGAAATACAAATTGCCGAATCTCTGAGCAGAACCCTTCCACTTGCCCATGGGGTACTTTTGCATATAGAATCTCCTTCCCCTTGGCGCCTGTAATGCATCAACAACCCTGAGAGGAAATATTGGGTATTTTTTCTGATCTTTTGAATAGCGCCTTGAAATATTTATGGATGATTTTACACCCTACGAGGATGCCTTTGAGACAACGTGTAGCTAACTTGGAAAAGTCTGGAATATTTAAGCAGAACAAACTAATGTTGCTCTAAACACGAGGAGAAATGCCACATGATGATATTGTGAGGAAATTGTGTACATGGACATTCATTTGGAATCAGGTAGATCACAAAATTGAGGTAATAATAAAATCTTGACTTACTAAAGACTCAAAAAGAGTGCGTAGTTTTTGGGACATCGAAAATTAGGTATTTTAGAGAAATTTTCAAGATTATCTCCTCATTTTCATTACTCATGAAGATGCGAAATTTGTGTGAATGAAGTGTAAATAGTGGAAGTAGAAGAATTTTTAAGTTGAAAAAAACAGCAAAAACAACACTTGTTTTAGGAGGATGATGAAATTCCATTTTATATTACTATGGAGACGCATCTAACATAGTTGTGGGTGTTTTTGGGGCAAGTGGAGGAGAAGAAACCTTCGCCTTTTATTACATCGACAAGAACTTAACTCAATGAGAACTCAACTACCTATTATAAAAATTCTGCTGATGTGTGTTCATGTATCTCAACAGAGTTAACTTTTGTCAAAATTTTCCAATGTTTTATTACACTATGCAGTACATCTAAATCAGTTAATGGTATTCTAAATTGGTAGCATAGTGTCAACGAGGGCTAGTAAAAATTGTTGAAGTGAAATTGCCTGTCTCTTTCATATCTCTTCCTACTTAAATTGTGTT
Source organism: Pinus albicaulis (assembly GCA_034641835.2). NCBI lineage: Eukaryota > Viridiplantae > Streptophyta > Pinopsida > Pinales > Pinaceae > Pinus > Pinus albicaulis. The sequence goes on from JAXQQM020066615.1 coordinate 43,080, forward strand.
CAATGTTTTTCTAATGTTTTGGTTTCGTTTAATGTTATTTTATGCTAATTTGAAAAATAATCATAATAGCAAAATAAAGTTATCTGAATACATAAACGAGGAGAATAAGATCTAATCTAAAATAGAGATAAAAATAACATAGAATGCTAATCCACATATTGTAAAGCTGCTAGAAAGTAACTCATAACATTAAACTTGGTAAATTTGTTCATTAGAGATATTGGAACAAGCGACAAAAAGTTAGTTGATGTGAAAACAATAACAAAAAACGTCTCACCAAAGAAGATCTTGTTCATTGTTAGAGATTTGTTGAATAACCAGAAATATCTCTGTAACAGTAAAGGGCTATACAAAATGACATGACACAGAATTAACAACTAAATTGCCAACTCACAAATATTACTATTAAGTCTTATTCGGGGAATTAGAGATTTCCTGAACAACCGAAAGAAGGCATCATAATAAAATCATGAGGATCTCTTGCCCTAATTGTAAAGCAGGAAAATGTCGTAACTCAAATAATATAACTAATTCTTATTCTTATAATAGTGATGTGTTAGAAGATTTTGAGAACAAAATAGCTTATAAAATAATGAGGATCTTCTAAATCTTAACGAGTAATCACATTAACAAGCAGAGAGTACAATTAACTCAAAGTACTACTGACTAGATCTCATTCACGATATTGAGATATATTGGAGCGACTTATGAGAACAATATTGTTGTAATATTATGAGATCTTAGACGTAATTAAATAAACACAAACATGATTAAGATAAACTCATGCCTAAGTTAAGAAGCAGAAAGCAATTAAAGGTTACTTATCTAGAAAATGTGCAAAAACCTCTTCAGATATCAGGGCCTCTACTATGATTGGCATGAATATTTAACTCCTTAAATTTTCCTTCAAATCATGCATCAATGTTATATTCTAATTAAAGAAAACTCAGAAGCAGTGTCACGATGTTGAAAACTAAAAACATCAACTTCCTTTCTCAGTTCACAGAGTTATTTTTATAAGCAACTACATAAGCGATATTGAGTAAAAATAGGCATAGGTGTCTTTATAATCCGTACAACTAAAACTCCTGTTGAGGACTGCGTGTTTTCATGAAACAAATAAAGTCTTATCCTTATAAGTTTGCTTCTTAGTTTTTTAGCTTTGTCCACATGCATAATCACTTCGAGATTTTTACTCGAGTCCTCGTGGATGACCAAGGGCTAATCCAGAGATTTTTGGAGTCTAACCATATATTTCTTTCCCTCGGAATGACACATAACTGTTTAAACACCAAAATGACAACGGAACATATGACTAGCTACGAATATTGCATTGTGTAGCTAAATGCTATCATAAATCACTAAGACAACAAAACCACAAAGTATAATAAGTCGGTCATTGCATGTATTCTTAAGTGATTTTAATAATTCTTATTTTTCTTTTAGGCCTACAAATGATGAAGTTAACGAATTAAGTGAGTTGGTAAAGAAAAGACATTTTAGGGCTTAACGACAATATTTTGCAATTAGATTTTTGATGAACAAACACCATTTACTATTGTGATGAAGTTTACAGATGGTTATTTTTGTTTTACAAAAAAGTTTAGTACTATATAAACCAGGAAAATATAATGTATTTGGTGATTTTATTTATATTAACTATAGTAGTAGTACTGTATTCTGCCCAGGATTCTTTTTTGGGTGAATATATTTTTGCCATCTCTACTCACTTTGTGAAGTGTGAAGAATATAGCCATTAACACTACGAGAAAATTCCCACACAGTGCCTTCCCAAAAGGAAAGGAGGAAGATTATACAACAGAGTGCTACCTATTCTTGGATAGAAGGCAATCTCTATCACACCAGGCCATATTTTCAGATTAGGCGATGTGTTAGAGAAGATGAGGTATTTGAGATCTTGAAGGCTTGTGATGAGGAATATTGTGGAGAACACTTCGTTGACAAGAGGACAAGACATAAAGTACTCTCAACAGGGTACTACTGACCAACTATATTCTAGGATGCCAAGAAGTTTGTGAAAGGATGTGATAGCTTCCAAAGGATGGGCCAGCCTACGAAATCAGATGAGATGTCGTTACAACCTCAGATAGTGATAGAACCATTTGAGAAATGGGCCCTAGACTTTGTGGGGCCAATTAATCCTTCATCACAGCAAAAATCATACATATTGGTCTGCACCGATTATGTCACAAAATGGGTTGAAGCAAAGGCACTAACTAGAGAAACAGAGCAGGCTGTTTTAGAGTTCCTGTTTGAAGATATTTTTGTTCGCTTCGGGATACCCAGAGAGATAGTGACAGATGGGGGGCCTCAGTTCACATCTCATTTTATCAAGAAGCTGGTTGAAAAGTATGGAATTCATCACAGAATCACTTCACCATATCACCCACAAGAAAATGGTCAAGTGGAAAGCACCAATAAATTCATTGAGGGAATATTAACAAAGACAGTAGCCAACCATCGAAGAAATTGGGCCGAGAAACTTCCAGAGGTACTGTGGGCTTACAGGACAACATGGAGGAATACTACAAGATTCTCACCATATGAATTGGTGTATGGTAATAATTCTCTATTCCCCATAGAATTTGAAATAAATACATTAAGAACAACATTTCCGGTCGATCTGGATTTGAGTACGGCACAGATACAATGATTGAACCAACTCAATGAGTTGGAAGAGAAACGGTTGGCTTCTATTCAATAGACAAAGATCTTCAGCAGCAAAGAGCTAGATGGCATGATGGGTTTATTAAAGTTCCAGAAAGGAGATTGGGCTCTTTTGTATGATTCAAGGTTCAAAGATTTCAAAGGAAAGCTCTGCACCAGATGGTTAGGTCCTTACGAAGTGGACACGGTATTTGAAAATGGGACTGTAAAATTGGTCACCATCGATAGTGCTAAGACATTGTTACCGGTTAATGGGCACCGTCTAAGGTTATATCATCAACCCGCTTCGAAGGAATCATTTGTCAATATTTTTTGCAGACTCTAATCTTCATGTTACGACAACAGGGGAACATTCTCCTGTGCATCCTAAAAATTGTAATTCCAATTAGTGCAGTAGTTGAAAACCACCCTTGTGGCAGTTGTTACACCTGTTTAAAAAAAAATAAAAAAATAAAAAAATAAAAAAATAACAAAATAAAAAGAAAATAAAACAAAAATAATAAATCTAACTTTGAAAACCCCTTTCTGGGGCGCATTCAGACTGTTGGTAACAGCTGAAAACCACTCTTGTGGCAGCTGTTACACCCATATTTTTCTTCCCGAAACATCATCTTCCCTTCCTAATCTATTTTATAGGATGATGGTATTCATTTAATTTTCTTTTCTGTACCAATTTCTCCTGATTATTATGTTTTTTGAAGAATAATCTAAGGGTTGCCTTGGCTATAACACATGTAACAGCCGACAGCCACGAACATTGTTTCTTATGTTTCATCCCATAACAACAATAATCGTGCTAGCCAAACGCAACAACACGAGCGCTGCAAGTAGTATGTCGCCAATTGAAATCTTCCTCCACCTCACCTCAGGTATGTCATTCAAAAGGTAATGTTATCATTTATGATTTGGTGATTATTGGCAAAAGTAATGATATTCCCGTGATGGTCGAGGGTGGTCATCACCATTAAGGCAGAGGGAATATGTCTTGAAATCATTGCAAAAATTTGTAGTCATAAACCTCTATCAAACCCGCATGCACCCAATTAATAACACAAATTCCAATGATGACTAAATCTAGTTGGAAAAGAGCATGTGTAATAGAACCCATTACTTCCCATAATGAGACATTTATGAAGATTAGTGTGAGGTATGATTCGGTAATCTGTAAAATATGTCACCTCCCATCAACCTCCTTGACTGAAACCTTGTATCCTCATTGCAAACTCATCAATTGGGATAAGCAAAGACGCCGAGAAGTAGTGAGCAGTGCAGTGATATTATAGTGGGGCTGAGCAACAAGAAGCAAATTCAAAACAAACAAAAATATGGGTGGAGCAGTGATCAGGCACGAGCCGGATTCTATGGACACCTTGTAGAATTTTCTGGAAGCCTACCATATATTCAGAGACACTGAATGGATTGAGTATTTCCAGAAGCTAGAAGGCTCAGACGAGGAGGTGGCAATCGAATTCGCTCAGAATTTGAACAAAAATCAAACCCGAGTTAGGGGCTTGTAAGTTGAGGTGACTAAAGAGGTAATTTCCCGGGTAACTACATTGCTAGTAGAGGGACAGAGGTGGTTTAACAGGAAAATCAATGACCCCTCCTTGAAAGAAGACTTCCTAGAAGGAGAAGAAAAACTGGAGAAGAAGGGAGAGGAATTGACAGGTTGTCGCTTCCTCAGCCTTGGGCAAATGTCGTCTTGGGTTTAATTAAATATATCACTTGTGAGGGAAGATCCACGATAGTGTTTAAATATCACTTTCCTCTACTTAATCACCTTCAGCACCATCAAAAGATTAATCTTCCATTCTACTTGTTAAGGAACATCAAGCATATGGCGGTAGAAGTAAAGACAGTAGCACACCCGAAAGCATGTGTGACCAATCGCAGACTCGTCAAATTAATCATGCTAGATGCCCTAGGACAGCAAGGAAGAACATGGGAAGAATTCAAGTGAAAGAGGCCAAGGAAAAGCCGAGGGAAACAAACCACCACTTCAGGAGAAAGTCAGGCAGAAGCGGAAACCCAGACTCAACCTGCTAAAGTTATAATTGGGAAAGAACCTACTGATGAACCAATTGGGGATAGAAGGCAAAAAAAAGGGTGAAATTTAGCATACCTGTAGAACCTTTTCCTACGGCTAGAAAGCAGATAGAAGCACAAGTATTAGAAGAAGAAAGGCAACCCTCCTCATCAGGGAAGGATGAAACTCATGTCCTTTTTTTAGAACTCGAAAATCTAAGAAAGGAAAATGAAGAATTAAAGTGAAAATTATCCGAGGGGAAGGAAATCTTGGTGTCCGTATGCACTACATGTTTTCAATAATTAACAACAGTGGGATATAAGGTTTGTAGAGAAAACATCATCCCAACCGAAATAGAAACAGAACGGCAGGAGGTTGTTACACAAGAACCTGCTGAGGATACTTCTGTTACATAAGGACCAGCAGTTAAAGCAGATCCTCCTATAATAATTGACCTAGAATCCAACACACAAGAACCTGTGGAGGCCACTCCTATTGTAGAAGAAACAACAATGGACACAGAGGCCACTCTAGGTGGAAACGAAGGGGCTGACACACAAGAACCCACCGAGGAAGCTGTTGTTACACAAGAAACAACAGCAGAGGTGAAACAACCCCATTTACTAGAGGCTATTACACCCATTATTGATGTGGATATTAAATGCAGAAGAACGTCGAGTCCCATCTCGGGATGGAGTTCTGAGAAAATCTTGTTAATTTCTAAATTACAAAAGTGGAAACATGAAGCAACCTCCCTTCGGGAGGGGACAATTTCGTTGAAATAACATCAGAGAGAAATAGACACCTTACATGAAATATGGATGAAAGAAGAGTTGAAGAAAGGATGGGAGAATTATAAGAAGAAGGAAGCTCTGAAGAAACAAGAAGAACAATTGTTGCTGTTACAATAACAGGTTCGGGATCCTACCATAGACAAGAAAAAACTTCATGATCTCACCCTCAATTTGCTAGGTTATAGGCGACCTTCCCCATCCTATCCTATTTTTCTATGGGAACGTTACTTCCTGTTCTAGATGAAAGCGGTTATGGAGGATAGACCCTATTTATGTTCTTCCACGCGCACATTTTTAGATGTTTTCCGTGCCTCCGATTTTGATGAGAAAAGCCTGCTGTGTGAGTTATTCTTACACAATATCATTTGTGAGCATGTGAGTATGCATTTGGTTGTGACATTATTATCCTATATGGGGGATCTTCAGTTGTGAGCTTTTGTGTCCATCATGAAGAATCATATTGACAGGCATTTCACCATCAAATCTATGGATGCTAATTAGAGGAAGATGGCATTATGGGTTCAGGCAGAACTGGGACGGGCTGCCAAGTTAAGGTAGGAATTTAGGAGAATGTTGAGTACTCTTGGGATAAAGGAACTGGCTGCCACTTATAGAAGAAGGATTGTGAACTTCTGCCTCAATCAATTCTCAATGATGAAGAGCCGAGCTTTCACTGGGTGCTTGAAATGCATGGAATCCAACAGTGTTGAGCTACTGAAGGGGGACCCATTCTCATTCTAGAATTTCATGCTGGTTGTTACACATGTACTAGCATATGCACATATCGTACAATCCCTTGGTGCTTTGTGGCTCGGATTGAGATTCAAGTTTCCTTTGATCTGGCTGCCAATTGACGATTATCAGAGTAATTATGAATTGAGTAAGCATGAGTCGGAGTCTTGGGTACAACAACTGATGGCCAATCAGGGGTACAGGTCTACAAATGAAGATATAGTTGGCACTTATGATCTCACCAACCTGCACTAGAGTTATTCCCATGAGAGATGATTTTGCATGAGGACATGCAAGTGTTTCAACTGGGGGGAGATGTTGGGTGCCAGTTTTGCACACTTTTCCTACATTTGTTTTCCCTATTTTGCCTCATTAATATAACAAATGGGACTATATTTGCCTCTTTTTCCTACCTTTGTATCCTAACTTGTGTTGTTTCACCTTATTTTCATTACTCTACCATTTCATCAATCATTATGATATATTGTGCCTTTTTATGACTAATTGAGGATGAATGTTGGGAGAAGATATATGGTCTTTGTGTTGCATTTCTAGATGTCATTTGTAGCACCAAAGATCCTGAGCACGAGGTACATAGGAGAAGTTGAGGGTGTGTTGTTACAGCAAGATTTTTACACCATGATGTTGTTACACTTTGTTGTTATAGACCTGCCGGAAAACTTCTGTTACACTCTGTTGTTACAGACCCGCTGGCGAACTGCTGACATAGTTGAACCACTGACTGGATCTCGTCAACTCCTGTTGCTGACCTGTCCTTTAGTTGTTACGCTACATTTGTGGTTTTATTGCGATAGCTGTAGAAGTTGTTTAGCATTGTATTTTTGGATAATAGCCTATGGGCAGTTTTGATTGTAATCTATAATTTTATATTCAGACTTGTATTAAGAAGTGGTTATAACCATGTGTATTCTATTTCGATCAGCATGAGAATCATAATATTCTCATCACTGATATATCCCTTGATTTTCTAAGATGTAACCACTATATAGTTCTCGGCCCTAGAGGTCGAAAGGATAGCAGAGAACATCGTTATTTTGGCTCTGTAATTTTTCTCATATTAATACAAATTATCCCATTATTGTTGTTACATGCGTTATTCAATATATTTTCCATTAAGTTCGTCCTCTACCTGTGCCTTGCTAGGGAGGAATGGCCCTCCTTCTTAGCAGGGATTGCAGTGATTAAGGTAGTTGTGTATATGTGTTTGTATTCGGTTTATGTATCAGTAGAGGTGTTGTTGTTGCTGTTTCAGCTGTGAATATATCCGCTTCAATTTCAGTATTTTGTATGTTTTTACACATATGAGATTAGAGATACCAACTGGATAATTGTTGTGTGGCGCGCTAGAGAAGATTAATTGAAGTGTGATTACAGTCTTGTAGATCGTTTTATTTCTGCATGAGTGATTTACTTCCAACATTTACTTCAACAACGATTTCTTTTAATTGTAATTGCTTCTGGTTGAGTGTATTGGCACAGACAATGTAACTGTAATTGGAATAAAATACATCCCTGGATTGATAACTTATGTGTACTATTTAGTCATTCAATAGTGATTAATACAACCCAAAAAATCTCCACCAAAAAAAAAATGGAGGTTTTGTTTAATATGGAATTTAACCATATGTAATATGATTTATTTTACATAACAATTTACCATATTTAAATTGATTTTGATTGTTTAATAACTATATTTAATATACAACTAATTTTTTAATGATTTTTTTGTTTGTTTTTATGTGGGAAATTAAATATCATTTTTTTCTTTCTTTTATGCAGGGGCAAGGGGCCAATGGAGGATCGTCATGTGTCAAAAGCTGAGGGGATTTTCATGTGGATCCCATGTGCTTATTGGGATGCCATGTGGCATGTTGTGGGCCCCACTTCCCTTAACAAAACTTCAAACTGCTCTAACTTTCTTATACGAGCTTGGATTGACGTGTCCTTCACACCGTTGCGATCAAGGTGATGAACCCTTCAACTTGAACCTAGTTTGAAATCTAAAGCCACCTAGATCAATCCTCCCCACTAAGGAGCTTTTGGTCCTCCAAAAAAATCAACAAGAATCTTCAACTGTTGTGTACTATGTATGCACCACAAGTGTCCTGAAAGGTCACCCTTCTTGTTCCTTCACCGTTGTCCTTCGGAGCCTTAAGAGATGAACTGACACCTTCATCCTCTGCAAACCTATAATACAATCTCCTGCAAATTACATGCTCAAATTCTGACCAACTATGACCCAATAATTTCCATACTTTCCACGAGTTTACATACTCAGTGGTTAAGATTACATCAAATGGAAATCACACCCCAGCTATCATTACAAGGATAAAACATCAGTATCGCATTTTGAAGTGATGGAAAAGCACATCATCACTTTTACATAAAGAAATGCAACACGTGATTTACAAAAATAAGGCCATCACAAGGTAACACATATAGAAAAATCCCTCTTTAGCAAAGTGAATGGGTCATCCCCTTGTGGGAGGTTCGGTTGTCAATCAGCTCTTTCAACTGGTTCATGCATGGGCACTTTGTCTTTAAGGCATTGTTTTGGATCGAGTCTCCAACACGTGGCTCTTTGATGGCCACTTCGGTTGCAATAAATGAAATGAGTCTTCTTCCTCCATGCTTGCTTAACCAGTTTCTTTTTCTGTTGTAGAGAAGGATTTTTACGCCTCATCTTCCTTTGTGCTGCCATTCTTTTCCAACACTCAGCAAACACATGGTTATGTAAACCACAAAAATGACAAGTTTTTCAATGTTATGATTTATGACCATGATTATCAACATTCTTATAATCAAATGCACTCTGGAATAGTAAGACTTGTTATACCTTCCCTGGTGGTCTCTGGTGCGATCATGGTGATGAGAGCTTGCCTCAACTCTTTCACTGCAACAGGCACTACCATGGAATGATGGTGAAGTGTTCCCATCAATCCTCTTCCCTGGTGAGTTCAAAAATGTATATTTGCCTTGGATTTATTTCGAACATCCTTATTTAGTGTATCCCAAACCTGTATATCGAGGTCTCTCCACAACCTCCAATGGTTAAGTTATTCCTTGGCCATGAATGCCAAGTTCTCCTCCTCTGTACCCCATCTTGGTAAGGAGTCTCATGCTGGTTCCTGTAATGGGGATCTCCACACTTCCAACATAAATTATATCAGGTGAAGATGAAACTGTAGAGAAATCAACACTATTTACCTCAGCTGTTGATTTTGAAACAGGTGAAGAAGGCTTCTGTAAGCCTTCATTGCGCTTCACATCCTCCAAGGCCTCTCTCGTGGATTGTAGCTGAAGCTGAAATCGTTGCTTCTCCACCTTATCTTCCTATAGGAGTGTCTTCAATGCCTCATCATCTACTTGAAGACTTCCGTTGTTGTGCTTAAATTCTTCCAATGCCTCTATCGTGGCTTGCAATTGAAGCTGCAAATGATGTTTGTCCTCCTTCTCTTCCTATAGGAGTGTCTTCAATTCAACGTTGTTTGCTACTTGTTTCTCATAAGCTTCGTACAACATGTACACTTTTTCTAACACCCTGAGCATGGTCTCGTACATGTCTTTGACATCCTCCATTTCTCAACTCAGCGAAGGTTCAATGGTTCACACCTCCAATCCAAATCAGCAAGAAGACTGCTCTGATACCACTTGATCCAGGTAAGTTTCAGCTACCCTTTAAACCAATACATTTTACTTCGTTTGATGTGTTATAATTGCATTTGATCAAAGTTTTCATGAACATAAATGATCATATGCATGCTGTAAAGAGGAGGTACATAACCAACATTAGCAACATAAGAGATTGTTAACAGAGTTTGTCCAGGAGGGACTACGTCTCCGGGCCTTAGTGTCAAGATGGTGTAGGCTGTTGCATTAAGTGTTGTAAAGAGTGATGATGTACATGGATGGTGTTTTCTTTGTCGTACAAGGAAAATTCCCTCACGCAGGAGTGGTTGGATATCTCCACGAGATCTTCCACTATAGGAACTCTCATTCACAAAAAGGACTCATGTCAGTATGACAATAACTCACACATAATGACTATGAGTATCCCACCAGCATGGAAACAAAGGGATCTCAAATAAACAAATATGTGACAATGATTATCCTGCCAACATGGCAACAAAGGGATCTCAACATAATACAAATCCATGACATAAATTACATCTCACATCAAGAAAAAAATAAGATCCCACATCAAACATCAACGGGGATCCATACAACGTAATGCATCTCATGGAAAAAATAAGTACATGATCACACTATAGATACCTCACATCTTGGAACTATCTGAAGAAAAGTATGATAAAATGTTGGATCTAGTTGTACATCAATCTCGTGGCGTTGAATATCCCGAAAAAGAATGCTCAGACATTGAATGTTGACACCTACAAATTCACTTTGAAAAGTGGCTGAAAAACATAAGGCTCAGATGGAAAATCTGACTGCACCGCTGAACTTGTGTCGCTGAGAGGTGTAGGATTGACTGTCAATTTGTTGAATTCTGACAAAGTGAAAATTTGGGCCTTAGAGCGTCTTTTAGATTCCCCTTAGATTCCTCAAAGATGTTTCTCCACAAGGAATCTAGAAATCTGCAACTCAAAATAGGAATCTGATCTCACCATTGAGATCCTTGCGAAATTTCAAGAGGAATGAGTATAAGTTTGACCTCATTTTGACACCAGCGAATTTCGACCTCCAAGGAATCTGAAATATTCTCTCAAGATTCCTAAAGATTCTCCTCCACAGGGAATCTGCAAAACCGCTGTTCAAGTGGTAAATATGGGTGCACCATTGTACTCCCTGTGAAATTCTAGTTAAAATGCATATAAAGTTTAATACATTCTAACACGGGAAATTTTACCTCCTTAGAATCAAAAGATTCTCTTGGCATCAAAATATATTCCCTCAAATGCATGCACCATCCTGCCTTGAAATGCGTGTCTATCTGTCGTTTGACCTACCTTCTCTTTTTTCATGGCTCCATTGACCTCCCTGTGCCCTCATCTCTCATGTATTCTCCATCATTCTCCATGGTTTCCTTGAACCATTTGAACACAATCTTGAACACAATGGATACCACCCTACTTGAACAAAAATCATTTTCACATTCGGATTAGCATCAACTAGATCAGCTCCTTGGGGTTCAATTCATTTTAGCTTTCCTCCTTTCTTAGTCATCTTCAGTAATAAAGAAGGTTGTCTGCTAAAATCTGATAGGTGTCAAGACTAGAGGAGCTCACCTAACAGGTGTTGCTGTGTCTTCAATGAAATATGTCTAAACTCTAAGTCTCCTTGCTCAAGCTGCTCACTGGAATATCTCGCTCACCAACAGTTAAACTCAAAACTAATAGTCTTCCTTTCTTTTCGATGGTTTAAAACATATACGTTGGTTCACCTTCTCATGCATGATATTTTTCACTATGGTAAATATCTTAGACCGTAGCATGCACCCTGTGGTAGTCATGACGAACTTTTGTTGGCTGCGGAGTTTCAGATGATATGCTACAGGTGGCTGGAGATGAGGGGAGTTGGAGTTGGCAGTCACCTCCATTGTATCCTTATTACAGGCCTAAATTTCCAGCAGCGTTCATGTGTGATCAAACCAAATGGTCATTACATTAAAACTATAGATCCATGATCTATCTTAACACATAACACGTACTTCGACATGTGGATGAAATGACTCAGCTGACAGACAGGACAAACAACAATAGGCTTTTAAAAACTATGGATTGACACCTAGCGTGCCCCATGTATAACCACGACTCGACTTAAAATCACTCAACGTAAACCTTTCCTATCACATGACGTAACTCATGATAAAATATTAAAACGTAGTTGAAAACAGGAACATGTGGCTTAACACAAAGTGGATGTGCCTTTTTATTTTAAAAAAAAAAAACAAGGGAAGTTACTAAAATTTCTAGTAGCATCGGGTTAAAGAAAAATAGACATAAAATAAAATTAAAACAGATTGTCCAAAAAGGGCTAAAACAGACGCTACCGGAAATTTCGGCAGCATTCTAAAATATTTTGAAATTTACAAATTCTATCCTAAAAACAAAAAATTTACAATAGATTCATGACTTAGCATAGAATTGTACTAACATTGGGTCCATAGGGGATAGAGCTCTCCCTGCGAGGCTCTAAGAATATTTTTTAGTTTCAGTGCCTTTTCATTGGGTTATGGAGTCTTATTATGAAACACGCTTGTATTTACAGTGAATTTAGGCCACCAACAACCTTAGTAAAATAATTTTTTGAGGAAGAACCCATTAAATGGGCCTCGAACAGTTTTGTCCCATCAAGATGTTGTGACTCAAAAGTATTTTTCTATAGAATATTGGAGATTCTGAAAGGAACAAGCCATAAAGCATAAAATTTGGAATGCTTACCTAGATCTTGATGTTGTGCATCCCATTTCAACACCAGATCTCCAATCTGAGAATCTCTTTTCTTAGTTCCTCTATCAAAAATTTGTTTTACAACTTGCTGATATTTTCTCACCAAATCATAATGTTATTCTCGTTTTTTCTGCACTTCTATGATCTGATAAATTCTCCTGGTCATTTCGCCAATGAAATTCAATCCCCATTGTTGGAAAGGTGCAGAAAAAACTATAGGCTTGAGAGGAAAATATTTCAAATGTTTCTTACCAGTGAACTTATGATATTTTTCACATGCTCTCACATCAACACATACATCAGAAAATAAGTTAGGCCAAAAATAGCTAGCTCTTAGTATTTTGTATGCAACAGTTCTCCAATAGTGATGACCTCCACACAAACTACTATGCATATCAAACATAACTTTCTTGGACTCATTTGGGTCAATGCATCTCAACAAAATTCTTATAGGATCTTTCCAATATAAATAGTTATCCTTGATGAAAAATTTAACAGTTTTCAGCTTCAAAGATCTTACTTTGATTTTATCAAAATTTGGAGGAGTTTTAAAATGCTGCAAAAAATAAATAATATCCTTATACCAGATGCACTCAGCAAGCTTTACATCCACTGCCATGTTGTTTATAGGTTTTTAAATTTTCCCTTCTAGATTGTCATCCATGGAATTCTAGCCCAAAGCTCTACAATTTTCTTCAGCTAGTAGTTTGGCTAATCCTTGACCTTTGATTAGTTTGGTAGGCTTTATCTCTAAATCAAATTCAAGAACTTTAGTCACCCACCCACTTCTTTTTCCATCAATATCAATTTGAACTAATATCTCTCTAATAACAGATGAAGGTACATAGGCAATAACTTGAGCATGTAGAATATAAAATCTAAAAGCCTTCAGAGCTTCAACTAATGCATAAGCATGCTTTTCCAACATTTCATACTACAATTTTGCATCTCTAAGCACTCTGCTGAAAAATTCTATGGGGGCCTCCTTATTTTCTGCATCTTTTGTAATAAAACAACAGCAATAGCATATTGAGAGGCAAATGAGAAGATCAATAAAGGCTTTGAGTATTCGGGGCTTACCAACTGAGGTGCTTCAATGATATTTTTTTTTATCAACTCAAATGGATGTCTAGCTTCAAATGTCCACTTGAATTCCTTGTCCTTCTTCAGCATGCAAGTAATATGCTTCACCAATTCAGCAAAATTGGGAATGAGCCTTCTTAAAAAAATTATCTTACCAAGGAAATATTGAATATCTTCTTGGATCTTGGAAGTGTTAAGATCTGAATTGAAAACACTCGTTTAGGATCAATTTTCACTCCATCTTTAGAAACTATGTGACCCAACATCTTACCTTCTTTAAGAGAAAAATGAGACTTCTTTAGATTCAATGATATACCATATTTTTTGTATTTAATAAATACTTGTCTCAAGTGTTGAAGGTGTTCTTGATCTGAATTTGAAAAAACATAAATATCATCCAAATAGATGACCAAGTATTTATCTTTTTCTCCAATGAATGCAAATTCCATGGCACGCTGAAAAGTAGCTTCGACATTCATAAGCCCAATTGGAATCTTTACATACATGAATTTTCCCCAAGGAGTAGTGAATGTTTTCCTCTCTCGATATTCCGGCCAAACAGATACTTGATTATACCCAAAGAACCCATCTAACATGGAAATTTTGTCTGACCTGGTTACCTTTTGAAGTATATGCTCCATCTTTGCCAAAGGATAATTATCTTTCTTGGACATTTGTTAAGATTCCAAAAATCTACACATAATCTGACTTCACCACTCTTCTTTCTTAATGGAACTAGATTAGCAACCCAATATGAGTATCTCAATGGAATGATGATTTTAGCATCCAAAATTTTCTTCACTTCCTTCTCCATCACAGGTAACAATAGTGGATTTATTTGTCTTAATTTCTACCAAAATGGCTTAGTAACATCTTTCAATGGTACTATATGCTCAATGATAGGTTTATCATATGTCTTAATATCCTCATATTTCTAGGAAAAAACATCAGCAAATTCACAAAATAGCTTGTGGTATTCAATATTTATTTCTTATGATAAATCTTTTGACAACTTAACATATCTCGGTTATGTTTCTGTGCCCAAATTGAAATCTTCCAATTCTTCTTATGTTTCAGCTAACTATGGTTTAATTGAAACATCATTGTGATCAAAGAGCTTCTCAAGTGGGATTAACCCCTTGGTAATATTATTGGTAGGCAGTTAAATGATAGGTTGGTCAGCAATCTGTTTTTTCAGATTTTTGGTATCTTGATAATCAGCATCATTCTTCATGAGATATTCATCCAAATCAATGTTTAGGACAAAAAATTCTTCAGCTACTTCAATGAATTTTCTAATCTCTTGATCATCCTAAAAAACTTTCCAATGCTTGAAATTATAAGGAATGCTAGGTCTAAACCTAATGTCCACTTCATATTTCAACTTTATAGGTATTCGAACGTTGAATGAGCTTGCTGAAATAGAAAGTGAATCAGCCAAAATATTACTTTCTCTTGGAACAAAAGAAATGTTAAAGGTCGGGAATTACTCTTATAAAATGATCCATACTTCATTCTGGTAATCTCTGAGTCTAGTATTCTTAGTTTGATAAACATTTCTGATTTGCTGAATAATAAAGTTCAACATCTCCAAAAACAGAAATTTCTGAAATATTCATGTCTCTTGTTGTCTTTAAACCAATCAACAAAGCTTCATTTTCAACCACATTGTTAGTTGCTTCAAATTCAAGTTTGAAAGAAAAATTGGAGCTCTCTTTCAAGTGGGAAATAAGAACTATTCCTGCACCAGCTCCTTCTTTAGAACATGAGCCATCAAAATAAATTTTCCATAGATGAGAACCCTCATGACTGATTTGTTTTTCAGCAGGCTCCAAAATATGAAAACTTTTTGTAGGTAGGGAGGAATTATCCATATGTAAAATTCTTGAACCAACATCAGTTGTTCTTGCATAAATTGGATGATTAGTGGGGTCTTTTCTATCACTAATGATATATCCCAGTTGAGATTCTCTATAAATTTTTCTTTTTTCTCCTCCAAAAACAGTTACAGTAGCATAAGTGAAATCCATTTGCAAAGTTCCTCCCAACCTTCTAATCCATGATCTAGAAAGTAACATGCCAAATCTAGGAGGAATGTCAATTACAAAAATATACATCACCATCCCTCTCATGGGTAACTGAAAGAGGCTTACTGCAAGGTATTTGAGGACACCGAGGCATTGGACTTTCCGGGAATCGAAAGAGTAGAGATCTTGGTATTGTCTAGTTACTTCAAGACCTAGTTCATCCATGAATACCTTGGGCATTAAATTATGTGATGCTCCAAAGTACATTAGGACATTATGAAAGATATTATCATGAATATTCATATATAGATAGAAAGGATGGGTAGAGTCATCTCTGTCTTCTACTAATGGACCTAAAAAAACAGTGGGCTTGTCATCTTGAAGGTTAACAAAATCAGAGGCTACTTCGGTAGGTGGAGGTTGAAGAGCTTTAATAAAAGTATTTTTTAAATCATCATTCTTCATGAGTTCTACAAGAGGAACAAAAATCTTTATCTTTTGTATCTCATTCTCAAAATTGAAAACATGGGGCAGTTTGTGAGTAATTTTTACCTCAAGTGAAGGAGGGTTAACTGCTACCGGAATTTCAGTCTACTTGGTTAAGCCACTTTCTTTTCTGTTGGAATTTTAACTACATCCTTATTCTTCTTTGGTTGTGGAACAAGATTTGAATTATTATCAATCTTCTTTGATCTGAGATTGTATCTACTTTGATGATCACCTGCAATCATGGAATGATCATAACTCACTTCATTATTCTGAGTATATGACATGAAATATTCATACTATGCTTGTGTAAGATGAATCAGCCTTTATTTATCTCTCATACAATTGATATCAACACTTTTCTCCAACCCTTCAGCTTCCTCTTCATATTCAAATATAGTATTCTTCAAAGGGGGGCTTCACTTTTTTATCATCGGCATCTCTTCTTTCTCATTGCAAAATTTGAGGAGCATTAGGTCTTCTAAATTGTTGCCTATTAGGTTGATCAATTGAAACATTTCTAGTGGTAGCTGGTCTTCTTTCATATTAAGCTTGGACATCTCAGTGGTCAATGACTTGACCATCTTGGTTAGCTCATCTAGCTTATGATCTATGTCAGAAGTTCCTAAAGATGAAACTTCAACTTTTTGCTTCCTTTTTTCTCTGTCAATCCCTCCTCTGAGCCTATCACCTGCTAATACATTAGATTATACCTCCAATGCATTGTCCTGCATTTGTGTTAGTGTTGTAGATCTTCTTTCTCTTAATAACAAAAAAAATCAAGATCAAAGGCACCAACATAAGTGATTTTGGTTGAAGCTTCAGTATGCTTGATTTTAATAGGTACTTTTCTATACATCTTATTGAATCTCTTAGAAAAATCAGAAACCGATTTTCCTTATTTTCTTTTGATTGCACCAAATTCAGTGATATAATACATAAAATATTTCTTATCACCCCATTTCCTTAAAAATTTATCATCTAGGGTTTCAATTCCAGTGATGCTACCAATTGTCAAATATTTGAACCATTTCCTAACATCACCCTCAAGGCTCTGAACAAAAGCTCTCATCCAGGCATCTTAATGCTCAATATTTAGATTGTCAGCATAGGCATAAAAATAAACAAGGTGTTCTTCAGTTGTTACTTCTCCCTCACCACTAAAATTAGGCATGTATTTGAGATAATATCCTGTAGGTAATGCATTCATACGTTGAGGTAAAACCAAAGGGGCATACCTTTCAACAAAAATTGCATCCATTCGGTTATGGGGTGGGTTGGGACTTGCCATGGTATGAGTTGTTGAGATTTGTGGAACAAAAATTGGTAGATTTTGAATAGCAGATGATGAAGCACCAAATTTTGATGTATAGACTATTTGTTGGTTCGAAAACAAGGAAGGTACAAGATTTTCTTCAATTTCTTGATTAGCTTTTCAGGGTCAGGGACTGGGATTATCAAAGGGGAATATGGGTTAGCCCTAGTTCTAGGCTACTTCTAGCCCTTCTTGGATCTAGAACTTCAACAATGGAGTTGCCAAGTGTAAAGTAGTCTAAAAAGACAGTTGGAACTATACACCTCAGAACCAGACTTATAACTCTGGCATTCACCCAGGGATAAACTTCAATTCGCCTCCCTGACAACGACTCTAATTATTTTAGCACAATGAGCCACTCCTTGAATGAAAGGAGTAATCCTTACACATCATAGTTCATTTCAAATTTAAAGGTTTTGAGTGGTGGGATGGCTTCTTAAATAATTTGAAATGATTTTTTCTCTTTTATACTTTCATGCATTTGGCAAGTTGTGGCAAGTATAAATTGTATGGGTAAAGTGGTAGTATAGGGAGCAGATTATAACAAATGAAATGAGATAGATAGTTGGTACTTACTCTAAGAAATATGCATATCCTAAATCAGTCACACAGCTACACTAGTGGCTCTTTACATAAGCTCTTTTTTATGTAAAGTAAAAAACATTTAGAAAGTAGCATACATGTATAAATCATTTCATAAATCCTTCATGAAACCTTCACTAACATGATCTACAACATACATATGATTTGCAAAAGACTAAATAGCTGATAATTAACTATTAGATTCTCTAATAATTCTCTTACTCATACTTTACTAGCTATTGCAACTCATAAATCAGAAGAAATAAACAATGAGAGAAACAAAACATACATTAGATAGTCCTTGAATCACAAAATCCTCTAGCTTGAAGTGAAAAAAGGATTTTTCTTTATTATATTAAATCTTCAGGTTTACCAACATCTAACCCTGAAATGGTATTTACAAATGATATATAGAGAGAGAGAGGTAGCGACTCCATCTCTCCTAAAAATAAGGTACCACTCTTCCTTACATTAAATAGGTGTTATAGGACATTAAAGATATATCCCATCGAAATCTAACTAACAAGACAGATGTAGACGAGAAAAGAGAAGACATTTTGGACTATACTACTGAGTGTGCTGACCTGTTGCCCCTTTTTTCTGCTAATTTGTCTCCTCGTGACTTTGGTTCTTTAATAACCATGTGTCTTCATTAAATGTGACCTTCAACAGCCTCATAACCACTTATCAACCATCACTTGTTATATCCATATCGTTATGAGTCCTTATCTTTCCTAAACTTGCTTGAAAACTCTGCTGACATCTATCAAAAATCATTTAAAATAGTCGCTACCAGAAATTCCAGTAAAAACCTATAACTAAGAAAAAATTGTAATGCTACCGCAATTTCTGGTAGCGATCTGTTTCTTTTTCAAAAATGTGCATCAAATACTTGTAAAACCTGTGCAGACTTTTACACCCTGAAACTTGAGTTGATATTCAAAATTGTACTTAGTAAGAAAAAAGGTATTTTATTAGGAAAACCCATTTTACCTTTCTTCCATATGGGTTGTAGCTTCTGCAAGCTTGTTCAAGTCTGATTACTTGTCAACAGTTGATTTTGATCTTATGGTCCTGGTGGTTGTTTCTCTAGTAGTGGTGTTTTTCTCTTTTGACCCCTTTTGAATTTTTCTTCTTTTTGAGGATTATGTTTGTTGGTCTGAAGGGGATTTGCCTTTGTCTTTATTCTTAGACTCATTAGTCTCTTCAATTGAGGTTGTTACAGTTTGTAACCCTTCAGATTTTCCTTCTACATCTATGACCTTTGTCAGCAAACTTGGATTATGCAGGGCCTTATATTTGAGCCTAAACTTGTTGTTTCACCTGGTGTGTCTTTTTTTGCTACCAGCAATAGGTTTTGCATCCTTTTTCTTTCTCTTGCTTCTAATATCATACCCTGCATATTTTAGTAGTTCTTCATCGGACTTAGTGGGCTAATATTCCTTCTTCATTTTCTATTGAATGTCTTCTTCTGAAAATTATGGTAGCACTTGTGCTTTGGATTTTTCTGTAATTGTAGACTTTTCTCTCTTAGCTCTCATATAAAATTTGGTAAAAGGAGGAATGGGAGGCACCATATTCATTGATTTAGGCTTATTGGTTGATGATCCTTCTCCTTTCTCCAACTTCTTCTCAACCTTGGTTGAAAGAGTCTTTTATTTTCTTCCTTTAGCCTTTTTATGGATGTTCTCCTTATTAGCCTTTCTCTTAGTTCTCTTAGCAGGCTTAGGATTTTTCTGTGAAGCTGGAGATAGTTGAGCTGGAACATCTGGTGTAGGTGCAGGTTGGCATGCCCTGTGAAACAGAAAATATACCCATGATTGGTTTCTTTTCCTGATTTCTTCCTCAACCAACACTTTGATAAGATCTTGATGATATAACATGTATTATGATGCAGTTGTGTGTGTTTGAATACTAGATGACATATTTTTCAAGCTCTTCAGCAAAAAGAATGGTAAGTTGAGGGTCTTCATACCTGCAATATGAAACAAAAATCTCATATGATAAATAAAATCCACAATATACCTCCTATCATAGGTGAAGTCAATTTTGATGAGCTTGACAGTCTCACCCCATTCATTTTTTAGGTTGTTGCTGGGAATTCCTTTAGCCCAGTTGGTATCTCTATGTCAATCTTTAATTAAACTGTTGAGGTCTCCTCCAGTGATGACTTGGCCTTTAAACAATTTTTATCCTTCCTATGGAAGGTTGAAAGCTTCAGCAATTGACTCTGTTGATCCCTGCAATATGAGAACATATATAGTTTCTTCCTGCCCATTAAAAGAGTGTGAAAATTCCTGAGCTACTCTTAAATGAGATCTTCCCAATATTGAACACAATGGATACCACCATGCTTGAACAAAAATCTCACATTCAGATTAGCATCAACTAGATCATCTCCTTAGGGTTCAATTCATTTTATTTCCTCCTTTATTATTCATCTTCAGTAATAAAGAAGGTTGTCTACTGAAATCCGATAGGTTTCAAGACTAGAGGAGCTCACCTAACAGGTGTTGCTATGTCTTCAATGAAATCTGTCTCAACTCTAAGTCTCCTTTCTCAAGCTTCTCACTGGAATATCTTGTTCACCAATAGTTAAACTCAAAACTAATGGTCTTCCTTTCTTTTCGTTGGTTTAAAACAGATACGTTGGTTCACCTTCCCATGCATGAGATTTTTCATTATGGTAAATATCTTAGACCGTAGCATACACCATGTGGTAGTCATTATGAACTTTAGTTGGCTGCAGAGTTTCAGATGATATGCTACAGGTGGCTGGAGATGAGGGGATCTGGAGCTGGAATTCACCTCCATTGTATCCTTATTACAGGCCTAAATTTTCAGCAACTTTCATGTGCGATCAAACCAAACAGTCATCGTATTAAAGTTGTAGATCCACGATCTATCTTAACACATAACACGTACTTCGACATGTAGATGAAATGAATTAACTAATAGACATGAAAAACAACAGTAGTATTTTAGAAAACTATGGATTGACACCTAGCGTGCTCCACGTATAAGCACGACTTGAATTAACATCACTCAATGTAAACCTTTCCTATCACGTGACCATACTCATGATAAAAGATTAAAACATAGTTAATAACGGGAACACATGGCTTAACACAAAGTGGATGTGCTTTTTTATTTTTTATTTTTAAATAAAGGAAGTTACTGAAATTTTTGGTAGCATCGGGTTCAAGAAAAACAAACATAAAACAGAATTAAAACAGATTGTTTGAAAAAGGCTAAAACAGACGCTACCAGAAATTTAGGTAGCGTTCTATTTTTTTTTTTAATTTACAAATTCTATCCTAAATAAAAATAGACTCATGACTTAGCATAGAATTGTGCTAACATGAGCCATTGATGCTTTAGATGAATTTTGTGTAGACGTGGTGTCATGGTCCATGAATATGATTTCCAATTCATTAGCAGTGTCTACATCAAGTATGCAACATTGTCTAGAATTGAAGAAGGGTCAAATCGAAATACTCTATATACCTTCTATTCTAGATAATGTTGATAACTAGAAAGTACTTAATGAGATCGATCAAACAATCAGATTTATCATGGGCACTAAAGAATTTGAAGGAAATGAACCTAATTTGAGGGATGAATATTCCATGGATCCTTTTCCCTCTAGTAACGCTCCCTTAGGTTTGATCCCTTTGGAACAATATTTCACACGAGATGATGCTTTTAAATGAAGAATTGAGATGATCGGTATGGATGAGTATGAAGAGATAAATTTAGGAGATGAGATCGATCCCAAAATGATTAAGTTAGGAAGTTACATCACTCCGGAGGAAAAGAATAAGATCGATTTAGTGATGGAATTTAGGGACATATTTGCATGGTCGTATGATGACCTTAAAGCATATAAGGAATATTTCATCTAACATATTGTTACACCATTTTTTGGTCATCTAACCTATTATCATTAGATGGACCCAAGTACACCATGTAAGACCAATTTTACCCTAAGTAAAATTGCTTTCACTATGTAAAATAACTTAATAAACCACATTTATTAGGTTGTTTATGATCTAAACAGGAAACCCCAAAAGGAAATATTAAACAAACCTATTTTGTTTAATTTTCCTCATGGAATAATTAATTAAACCATAATTTAATTATTATTCCTAGTCATGTTTAACCCAAAAACAAAGAAATTAATTAGATAAACCTTTATTTATCTTATTATTTTCTAGAAATAATTATTTAAATCTTATTTAGATAATATTCCTTGTTAAATATGACCAAATCACCCACAAATAATTAAATAAATCATTATTTATTTAATTATCTTTCAACCACTACCTTAAATAATTAAATAAATCATTATTTATTTGATTATCTTCTAACCGCTTCCTTAAAAAGATAAATAAATCATTTATTTATTTATTTTTGACAAATTAAGGGATTTGATCCAAGTCAAATACCTTTTCCCTCCAACAAATATAATAAAATATTCCATAAAAAGTGGATCTAGATCTGGTTAACCCATGCACCAAGATCTAGAATGACCCAATATTTTGTTATAAATAGGAGGGTTTTTCCTACCATTCTTCACCTTTTTTTGCCTATTAGATCACTCTGGATCTATACACTTGGTCACTCTTTTTTACCATTTGCTGTGTGAGCTCCCTTTGAGTTCTATTCTTTGTGTAGGTTTTCTACACCAACAAGAGAGAGAAATCTTAGATCTGAAGTGCTGAGGACTTCCAAGAACCCATCCCACTGAGGAGAATTGGATACGCCTTCTTGTTTTCCTCCCAGGTGCCCAATTAATATAAAAATTCTTTCAAAAATTGATCTTGTCTTGTCTATTGGTATATGGAGCAAACCCTTGTTTTTTTCTGCTTAATGTCTTTCCATGCATAGATCTGGTTTTTGCGGCTCTTTTATGTTCAACTAACACTTAAATACGATTTCCTTGGCAGCCACTTTTGTTGTTAGGGCTATTAGTTATGCGTAGCTAAAGAGGTCCCTTTTCGTACACTTCGACAAAGGATTCATACTAACAAATGGCGAATCCACACGGGTTTTAAATTACGACTGTTGTCGTTTTTCATATTCCTGCATATCCAGCTACTTCAGACCCTAGGGTTTCTTTTCAGCTATTTATTTTTCCTATTTTTATGTTTTTTTTCTCACATAAAACCTTAAAACATCAAAATTTCTAACTTTCGTGTGTTTCTGGCCCTATTGCGTAGGTAAGCGACACCAGCCGCAACTCAGACGGCAAATTTTCTGAAAATCTGCCGCCGAGACAACCGGAATGGGGGGTCGCACTTTTTGGCCCATAACACAGACTCCTAACCTCGATCATAACACACTACCCTTTTACGCTGACACACTTGCTAACAGTCAGTACCTGTGACACTGCCAATTTTGATGATTTTTGAATTTTGCAGGTTTTCTTGACTTAAATGGGGATTTCCGGCCTCATGTTAGCTTTGACCTAGTTCTGATCTGTTTTTACTCACCTAAGTGGGAACCTAGCCCCCTAGGGCTTTAGTACCCTCCACCTTTTGTGGAAGAGTTTTATTACATATTGTTAAATCACATTTCGAGGGTTTGACCTTCCACTTTTCCGGATACGCTGCACATAAACTTGTGAGATCCTTTGCATCTGACTGCCCTGCTTCCTTTCAAATCACCTCTTGTCATTTTTTTTGGACCTCTCTTTAGGACCTCCTCCCAGTCCTTGCCTCTTTTTGCTGATTTCCTCCCTTTTTCCAGCCACCTTGCCTCTGTCTCTTGGCTGTGATCTGCACCTCTTTTCAGCAGCTTTATCCTTTAGATCCCTGTCCCTTTTGACCTTAGATCTATTGGC
>JAXQQM020092259.1:0-39578 GCA_034641835.2 Pinus albicaulis
CAAGTTCAAGCATGCGAATATGTGAGCTGAAGTCGAACATGCAAGAACATCGTCTGATTACCAGCCAATGATGAAAGCTGTTAACAGACGCGAGAGAAACCACCAATAATGACAATGGTCCTCAAGGTACTACAGTTACAATCTACGGCGTGCGAATAAATGAGTTGACGTCGAACACCTGCAGAATCACTCGATCGGAGGCCAATGATGTAAACCTCACGTCGAATGCGACGAACCTGCCATTGAGGCATGCAGGCTCCAAGGTACCATAAGGAGTCTCTAGACCAACTTCCTGGATAATGAGCTGAAGTCGACAGGAAGTGACCTTGATCGAAGGTGGGCCATAATGTTTCCCACATCATCGACACGAGACAGAGGAACATGATGTTTTTATTGTGAATCAGGATCGTATGAGAATCAGAGGAAGGTTGATACTAGCAGAGGCCAACTTCTCTTGAACATATAATGGCACAAAATAGTGGTTTTGGCAGCATATTTGACATCAACGGATCAGAGGTCATGGTGACAAGGCAATGAGCAGAGGAGAGGTCAAAAAGGATTACCCAAACCCACGGAAGCAAGTGAAAAAACGAGATGAGATGTCCCCAACCCGACACGAATGCAGACAAGTGCCATGTTCAAGAGCGACATACTGCCGACGACAACGATGACGGTTCCATTTTCCCCACCATTTCGGTGAGTACCTCTTTATTTTTACACAAGCTTGAAGAGGATACCATATGCTTGTCATATAAATCCGCCCTTTGGGCGAATCCATCCTAGTACATTTAACGAGCCCTAGGAAGGAGAAACTCGAATAACGTCATTTCGACTGAATCCAATGTCATCAGGGTTTAACGAGTCTGACAAAGGGAGAACTCGGCGTCTTTTCATGTTTAGAGAGTTTGAAAAGACAACGGAAAAGAAAACTCCACAAGTCCCTTTTCGTAAATAGTTCCCCAGATCCGAAAAGGTAGAAAACAATATCCGGGAAAACCTCCTAGTCGCGATAGGCTAGGGTATTCCTTTTTCGTAATCAATCCATCCCGGCCCGAAAAAGGGTTAAACTTATACCGGGTGAATGTCGATTCGTGTCCAATTTAACGAGATCGAAACGACAAGGGCCTCGGCAATCTTTTCATGTTTAGAGAGTCAGAAAAGAGCTGAAAGATGACTCCTCCCGAAGGAACGAGTGGTATAAAGGGTAGCAACTGGTTCCGGTAATGGTGGAACTGCTCAAAACAAATAAAGGTCAAGAGGCTGGCTAACAAGACCACTCATCGCAGCGGTTCCTCAGGAATGGGTAAAACAACCAAGTGAAGGCATATGATCGGCCAAGCAGATAGTGACGATGGAGTGAGAAAACCAAGGCTCATCTGGCAAAGACAGGCTGATAAAATGACAATCACAAGAGGTAAAATGGGCAAGGTTTCATTTTTACACAAGCTTGAAATCAGGAAACTCTACTTGAAGTTGGTTTCATTTTTACACAAGCTTGAAACAAAGATAAACTATGCTTGAAACCGGTTTCATTTTTACACAAGCTTGAAACGAAAACAAACTATGCTTGAAAAAGTAAGCATGCCCCCAGCATGGTGACTCAATTCGAGGTACATGCCCCCCAAGCTTCAGTCCATATGAAAAGCAGATGGAGTGAAGGTTCAAATTACGAGATCAAGAGAAAGACTCGACTGGGATTTTACGAGATCTAAACAAAGACTCGAATTGAACGGGAACGTGTTTCATTATTTTAACGAGGTTGACACATTAAAAGAACTATCCTCAGACACCCTTGTTTCATTTTTAAGGAGCTTGACACAAGACAAGAACCATGCTCCGACGACCTTGTTTCATTTTTTAAGGAGCTCGACACAAGACAAGGAACCATGCTCCGAGAACCTGGTTTCATTTTTTAAGGAGCTTGACACAGGAAAACGAACTATGCTCCGACAGACTACTCATTATGATGAACAAGAAGTCATGATTCCCAAGAGTTCCGCACCAGGTGGGAGAACAACATCTTGGAAATCATGACCCAATGCCCCCAGCACACTATGCACGACAGCATCATCACTGAGTACAGGCACGGGGTAGGTGGCCACATAGTTGACCTGTGGTGGGGCAGATACAACAGGTGGATAGAAACCAAGATGGGGTGATGGCAGGCCAGATGCCATATTAGGACCAAAGAACGAAAGCTGATCAATGGTCACGATCCGTCCTTCATGTGGAAAGCACATCACGCGAAAGAGGGAGGAGACAAGCGCTCCCATGGCATAGGTGTAATCGCGCCCCAAAAGTAGATTGAAATCCAAGGGGCCTGGAACAACCATCACATCCATATGGACGGTTTTACCTCCCAAAGTAACAGGTAACCTTGGAAGGATCCCCAACGGTTGACTCGTTCTTCTATTGAATGTCAACAGATTCTGCGTAACGGGCGCAAGCGGTGGCGAACCGAAAGCTTGCCAGGTAGTTGATGACAGAATACTAACAGAGGCACCTTCGTCTATAATGGTGTTGGGTACAACCAGACCAAGAGCCTGTACTGTGATCTCGAAAGGCACATAAGACGGAAGGCGAAATCCTGCAAATCGATTCCAGTCAAAGGAAGCGACCAAACTACTCTGAGGGGCTACCATCGAGATGCGAAGGTCTTCCCCTGATGTTACGGAAGCAGAAGCCTCCCCCATGACCTCCATCTCGAAGGCGGGAGGAATATCCTCCGTAGCCTCCATCATGGGCGGCGGAGGAGGAGCTTCTTGAAGCACAGGGACAAGAGAATCTTTCTCCAAGTCTGAAGAATCTGAAGAGATCAGAAGGACATGGGGGGTGTGAGGTCCACTCTCGACAGAAAAGACCTGGTGCACCGTGGACGGGGCCAGTTCAACCGATCCCACGACCAATGGTTGGTCAGGGATGGATTCGTGAATTTGAATTTCTGGGGGAGTGGGATCGACCAAGGATAACTCTTGACCAATCATAGGATCAGCTGGTAGAGGACTCAAAGAAAGCCGATTATAACCAGGTGGAAGGCGTGGTGTAGAACCGACTGGGTTGTCCAAGACTCGCTTGGCTTCATCCATATAAGGACAAAGGTGAATGGCATGGTGCCCTTCACACAACTTACAGGGATTGGTGATCTTACCCTGCTTCTTAGAGTTCTTATCAGTACCAGTTGAAGACGTGCCCCCAACTTGGCTCCCGGAAGCCAAAGGCAACGGCGGGCGACCGTTGGACCATACTTCGAGCACCTTGGGAATGCCAGGGCAGTCTCGAAGTAGATGGTCTCCCGTGCACAACATGCAAGGGAACTTGACTTTCCGTGGAGGGTTGGAAGGTTTATCAAGAGGAGATATCTCAGAGACAGTAGCCATACATTTAGCCTCTCGCTTATCAGACTTCTTCTTCTTTGTCTTCTTCTTCTTCTTCTTAGCCACCTGGTTACTTGAATCCAGACTTTCACCAGGCGAAGTAGAAGAGGAGGACGCAGAAATAAGCGAAGAAGGGGAGAGGTCCACCTTGGAATCAACATGATGTTGTTCAGGTGGAGAAACTGATTGAACAGTATGGGAGACATTTGGGACAACAGAGGTTGAGAACAACCAAACAGGCAACCCAACAGTTAACCCAGGAAGGGACAACGTCGCCATGTAAGGAGCACCAACATTTCCAAAAGGAGGAAAATGACCAGGATTCCCTTCTGAGGGGATTCCTTGGTTGGTGAACTCTGAGAAAGTTGCCATCAAACTCAAAACCACACACGGGCTGAAAACGAGTTAAGACACACGATCAAACGGTCAACAAGCAATGTCTAAATAGGTGTGAAATCGTGGGCGATTAATTTTACCACATTGGAAAATAAGAAGTTCTACCGTTTCATATTTTAAGAGTCAAGAAACGATAAAAAGATGACTCTATCTCTTTCAGAGTTGACACAAGCGTGAAAGGACAAGCGCTTGACGGTCTTTTCAAGTTTAGGGAGTCAGAAAAGACCAAATGACTGCTCAGGAAATACTAGGCACAAAGGGTGTACCAAATATCCGTGAACTGTAATATACACCTTGGTTTTAATAATGAAACAGAAATCGACCAAGGACTTTCCGTACGTGCAGGTAGTCTCCCCGAATGCTGTGTTCGGTGTATCACGGGTATAGGGCGGCAGACTCGGCTTCCTGTGGATAAAGGATTAAAAACCTATAGGGGTCTCCCTTTATATACGCGACGGTACGGGGAGCGCAAGTCCGTACTAGCGCTGTCTAAAGCCAACAGGCGAATGACAGCTGCTAGGTTTAACGACGCCGGAACACGTCTCTAGCCTAGACTTTCTAAATGTATTTCGTCAAGTTCCAATGTTGCCTTAGGTTAATTGAAATAAATTTTACAGTTGATCTTCAATTAAGTTTCGATTTCCAGGCCCTATCGTATGTAGTGTCTCAAAAGACGCCTAAATGCAAAGCTACATGAGAAAAGAAATCTTTTCAATTCGATGAATGCTATCTAGTTAAGGGAAGAGCTTCAAACAATGATGCAACAAACAGCAAAACTGAAAACGAAACTTTTCCAAACTAGATGACTTTCACTATCCAGAAGTATTCTAAAACATTCAACGAAGCAAATTATGCAATGTAATCTATGCAAAATTCTTTTTCCGAAAACTATGCAATCGTAATCTATGCACAATTTCCTTTTTCTTTTCAAATAATAAGAATGCACTCAATGCATTTTTCGATGAAATGAGAATCCACTTAATGCATGCTTTTAACAAAAGAGAATGCACTCAAAGCGATTTTTAGTTTTCAATCATTAAACAATGTGATCTTAGTTCAATGATAAATCTCAAAACTACCTTTCAATGCAATGTGATCTAATGCATTTCAACGAAAAGCAAACTATGAGACGAAAACTAAAACAACGCAAATCTTCTTAATGAAGGATGAAAGCAAAAGGGATGCAAACAAACACTAAGAATGCAATCGTTGTTTCAAAATACTTTGTGACAAAATCCCTCAAAAGTTGACAAGACATATGCGGTCAAACACAAAAAGGATTTCCAAAGCAAGAGATCAAAACAAGGCATCCATCCCTTTTACATCAAACAATCATAGAAAGAAGACATTCCAAATAATGAGCAATGTAATCTATGCTCATACAGAGGAAATACCCGAAGGGAAAGACGCACTGTTGAAGGATTAAGGGAAAAAAACTCAATTTTCATACACCTTGAAAGTGGCCCGACTTGTACATTGACAACTAGCGCCACTTGGCGCGAATTTTACTTGAAAACTAGCACCAATGGCCAAGTGGCGCGGGTTGCTAACTGACAACAAGCGCCACTGCCTGAAAATGAAAAAACAAAGAATTTCTCCCAACCAAGACCAGACTTCCCACTTCAAGCTGAATCTAAAACAAACCCAGAAGCAAAGTACTGACCAAAAGAAACTTCCGAACAAGGGTAACCCTACCACCTATAAGAAATGGCGCGACTGTTTGGCTGTAATCTGCGCCAGACAGGGGATGGCGCGAGTGATGAACTGGCAAACAGCGCCAATTGGCGCTACTGTCAGGGCTAAACTCGCGCCAATAAAGCCAACTATGAAAAGGTGAAAATTCGGAAAAGCAGAGGTCAGATCTGATCCTCTGGGGCTGAACCAAAAGCCAAAACACAAAAGAACCCAGCCCAGAAGGCCCATCAAGCAAGGAAAAACATAAAATAATCAAAACGAGACAATGAAATCTAGACGATCCCCAGTGGAGTCGCCAAATTGTTGAGGAGGTAAATCCCCTCTGCGGACATAGGCGATCCCTACTAGCCTAGCAGGGGTCTAGCAATAATCAGAAATGTCACGATGCAAGTTCCTAGTTACGAATGAAAGACTTGGGATAAGAGCCTACTCCGGATTCCAACGCTAGATCCGAAGAAGAGATGCCCCCGTCCTTCACTCCTGCAGATCACAATCCTTCCGCGATCTCCGCTGATGAACACTCGCATACGTAAGAAACGAACAGATACAAGCACAGGAACCAGCATACGTAACTAAACATCGGTCAGAAAAGATATTACTCGCATTAACATGATGGAAAACGGAGTGGAACCATAATCATAGTCATCTATTAAGTAATAAACGAATAGAAGTTACAACCAAGTTCCGACGTCGCAGCTTCCTTCGAACGGGTCTCCGGTCGTCCACGTCTCGCAAAGCTCGCCAAGGAAAGGGAAACCTCTCCAGAGTCTCGTAACAATGGTCTCCTCGCTTGAATGGGCCTTAAGGGAAAGAAGGGATTCTTTACAACACAAAGGCACTTGGGAATAGGGAGATGCAAAGCTTCCGCACTTCAAGACTAGCTTGCCATGGATCTGAGTGCTTCCGCCACTGCCTGAAAATGAAAAACAAAGAATTTCTCCCAACCAAAACCAGACTTCCCACTTCAAGCTGAATCTAAAACAAACCCAGAAGCAAAGTACTGACCAAAAGAAGCTTCCGAACAAGGGTAACCCTACCACCTACAGGAAATGGCGCGACTGTCTGGCTGTAATCCACGCCAGACAGGGGATGGCGCGAGTGATGAACTGGAAAACTACGCCAACTGGCGCGACTGTCAGGGCTAAACTCGAGCCAATCAAGCCAACTATGAAAAGGTGAAAATTCGGAAAAGCAGAGGTCAGATCTGATCCTCTGGGGCTGAACCAAAAGCCAAAACACAAAAGAACCCAACCCAGAAGGTTCATCAAGCAAGGAAACCCATCAAAGAACAATCGGGTAAACGAGACAGCAACCTACTATCCCTGTTTCGCCACTCTGAGCTCAGGAGGTGAAATCCCTCTGGCGTAGGCGATCCCTACTAGCCCAGCAGGGGTCTAGCAACAAACAAATAATGCTATGACGCAAGCTCCTAGTTACGAATGAAAGACTTGGGATAAGAGCCTACCTGGATTCCAACGCTAGATCTGAAGAAGAGATGTCCCCGTCCTTCAGCCCTGGCAGATCACAATCCTTCCGCGATCTCCGCGGATGAACACCTGCACACAGAAGAAACGAACAGATACATGCATAGGAACCAGCATACGTAACTAAACATCGGTCAGAAAAGATATTACTCGCATTGACATGATGGAAAAAGGAGTGGAACCATAATCATAGTCATCTATTAAAATGATAAACGAATAGAAGTTACAACCAAGTTCTGACGTTTTCTTCAGCCTTCCCTCGAACGGGGTTCCTGTCGTCCACGTCTCGCAAAGCTCGCCAAGGAAAGGGAACCTCTCCAGAAGCTCGTGAAACAATGGTTCTCCTCGCTTGAATGGGCCTTAAGGGAAAGAAGGGATTCTTTGATAAAGATAAAGGCACTTGCAGTTCATGGGAGATAAAGCTTTCAAGAATCAAGACTTCAAGACTAGCTTGCCATGATTCCAGCGAGCGCCACTCGCTCGAAATGAAAACAAAGAATTCCTCCCAACCAAGACCCTCGATTTCCACTTCGGTTTTAATTCAAAACAAAACCCGTACGACTTGTTTGTACTGACCAAAAGAAGCTTCCGAACAAGGGTAACCCTACCACCTACAGGAAATGGCGCGACTGTCTGGCTGTAATCCGCGCCAGACAGGGGATGGCGCGAGTGATAAACTGGCAACCTGCGCCAACTGGCGCGACTGTCAGGGCTAAACTCGCGCCAATCAATCCAACTATGAAAAGGTGAAAATTCGGAAAAGCAGAGGTCAGATCTGATCCTCTGGGGGCTGAACCAAAAGCCAAAACACAAAAAGAACCCAACCCAGAAGGTTCATCAAGCAAGGAAAAACGATCAAAGCGAAACAATCATAAACGAGACAAGGAAAACCGAACGATCCCCAGCGGAGTCGCCAATTTGTTGAGGAGGTAAATCCCCTCTGCGGACAGAGGCGATCCCTACTAGCCCAGCAGGGGTCTAGCAACAAACAAACAATGCTATGACGCAAGCTCCTAGCTACGAATGAAAGACTTGGGATAAGAGCCTACCTGGATTCCAACGCTAGATCCGAAGAAGAGATGTCCCCGTCCTTCAGCCCTGGCAGATCACAATCCTTCCACGATCTCCGCGGATGAACACCTGCACATAGAAGAAACGAACAGATACAAGCATAGGAACCAGCATATGTAACTAAACATCGGTCAGAAAAGATATTACTCGCATTAACATGATGGAAAAAGGAGTGGAACCATAATCATAGTCATCTATTAAAATGATAAACGAATAGAAGCTACAACCAAGTTCTGACGTCGCAGCTTCCTTCGAACGGGTCTCCGGTCGTCCACGTCTCGCAAAGCTCGCCAAGGAAAGGGAAACCTCTCCAGAGTCTCGTAACAATGGTCTCCTCGCTTGAATGGGCCTTAAGGGAAAGAAGGGATTCTTTACAGCACAAAGGCACTTGGGAATAGGAGATGCAAAGCTTCAGCACTTCAAGACTAGCTTGCCATGGATCTGAGCAAGCTTTTATAGATGGGGAAGGAGGGAGTTGGGATCCCTATTATTATGGGATTGGCCCTATCAACAAGGAAGGTTCCACAGAAGGTGGCAAAACTACTTCCCTTCCATAGAACTCCCGTAGCCAAACCTCCCAACTCAAGATAGGCAGTGGTTGTGAGTTTGTTTGAACTCAACTTCCGCCATCCATATATAAAAAACAGTCCCTAAAATGGGTGGCGCGATTGCCGCTCTATGACAGAGCGCCAAGTGGCGCGACCTCTTTACAGGATTTCCCTGAGTGGCGCGAGTACTGAACTGTCTACCCGCGCCACGGCACGTTTCGTGATTGCGTTGGAGATGTCTGGTGTAGCCTGAAGCTCACTCGTAGGATGTATTGATGATGTTTTCAGCAGTGACAGCAGTTCCTGCGCTCACATAATGGGTCCTCCATTGTGCGGGACTCGGAATGGTAGGGACGGTTGACAAATTACTATGGTCGTCCGTGCAATCAAACATTGTGTGTCATCCCGCCATAACTTGCTTTGCTGGCCTCTTTATTTCAAAACATAAGTGGGTCAGTCACAAAGACATCATTCCCGGCTGACAAATTCAGCCCAGAGGTCCAAAACCTCTATAGGACTCACAAAGAGTCTCATACCAACCCGTGGTCAGTTTATCTGACCCGAAGTCAGTAGGAGGTACGAAACCTCACTTGGACTCAAGAGAGTCATATATACTAACCCAAAGTTAGTCTCACTGACTTGAAGTCAGTTGGAGGTCCGAAACCTCACATGGACTTGATCCCGTATCAAGTGGTTGGGACATGTGTCATCATAGATAGAGAAAGACACAACTTCAGCGGTATCCATCGCCTTTTGATACTAGTCTCTAGCCTTTCCCATCTCATTGGCCAAATGAGAGGTACTTCCCATGAGCCCTGAACTCAATGGGTAGGATGCATACGGGGCACTGATAATGAGAGGTGAACCAACTCAAAATCACAACGGTGGGGTCCAAGCACACCAACAAGGTTTGACAAGCCTAGCCTTGTGGTTTCCCATAGCTCCGAGAAGCTCTCCCCAAAGCCCCCCCAGAGCTCCCAGAGCTCATCGTCCAACAGGACCCTCAGAATAGGGTCGTTCCATGATACCAAGATTCTCACGGAAGGTTAGGAACATGACCTTCCCCAAGGGCATTGTGAGAATATCCGCGACCTGCTCATCAGTTCCTATATGATCGAGCCTTACGGCGCCTCGCTATACCATATCCCAGATAAAGTGGTACTAGCCATCAACATGCTTGGATCAATCATGGAACCCTGGATTCTATGACAAATGAATCCCCCTCTGGTTATCACAAAGGATAACGATGGAATCTAGCACATGCTCGAACATTTCACATAAGAGATTTCGCAACCAAGTGACTTCACAACAGGCCATACATGTTACAATGTATTCGATCTCAACGGTGCTGAAGGCTATCGACTTTAGATTCCCACCCGAAGCTGATCTAACATGTGAAGTAGAATCCAGATGTGCTCTTGCGATCCACCACATCGTCAAATTTCAATCGGCATCGTATATCCATGGAGCCTCATACTCCCGACAAGGTATCTTAGCCCATGGTCTATCGTCTCTCAGAGGTATCTCAAGAGTTTCTTGGCACCAACCCAGTGAATGTTATGATCAAACATGTGTTGACTCAAAGTGTTCACTGCACAACATACGTCTGGACGGGTGTTCACTAAGAACATCAGGGCTTCTATGAGTTGAAGATACTCAGTAGGATTTGCTAGCATGGGCCTAGCAGCGCTGCCACTCAGCTTCTTAAAGTTGAGCTCCATTGGTGTTGACATGGACTTACAGTCCATCATACTAAATATTTCTAGAAGCTTCGCAATGTATTTTCCTTGAGAAAGGAAAATCTCGCCAGGTCTCTACCAGACCTCTAGGCCTAGGAAGTAGTGCATCAGTCCTAGGTCCTTCATCTCAAACATAGTAGTGAGCTCCCTCTTGCACTGATGAATGAGAGGGACAACACCTGTCAAGAAGAGGTCGTCCACATACAACACCAGAATGAGAGGCTTCTCTCTATCAACCTTGAAGTAAAGGTTCGAATCAACATTACTATGAGTGAAGCCTGGCTTCATCAGGTAGCTATCTATCCTCTCGTACCAAGATTTGGGTGTTTGCTTCAACCCATAGAGGGCTTTCTTCAACCTGCAAACATGGGTGTCCCGATCCTGGACTTCGAACCCCAGAGGTTGCTCCACATACATCTCTTCCTTTATCGTACCATGTAGAAATGCGGTCTTCACATCCATATGATGGAGACTCCATCCTTGTGTAGTATCAAGGGCTATGATAGATTGGATGGTGGTATATTGGGACATAGGTGAAAATATATCATCATAGTCTATGCCTTACTTTTGAGAGAATCCATGGGCAACGAATCTTGCCTTGAACTTTTTAGCACTTCCATCAGATCCATGCTTGATCTTGTAGAGCCATTTCGAGGTCACAACTGCTTTGTCCTTCGGTCTTGGAACCACATCCCAGACATCATTCTTCATTATGGACTCATACTGTTCATGCATAGCATCCTTCTAGACTTATGCTTTAGGGCTTGCTCAAAAGATCCAGGCTCAGATTGTACAATAGTACTCATGGCTGCTAGATACCCTTGGTATCTACTTAGCTTCTTGCTTTCACGAATGTCCCCCTTTGGGGCCATATGTCCCTCGGAATCCTCGAGAGTGTCCTTGAGCCATGATGGTCTCTTCCCTATTGAAGGAGGTGGATCAATCAGGTCCATTGGTCCTTCAACATCGAGCATCATCTCATCCTTCAGTTCTTCTTGATTTCCAAGTCTTGCTTCATGATCTTCCTTAGATCTCAGAAGATTGACTACTTTCCTTAGGGAAGCATCTTTTTCAAAGGTAACATCGTGGCATATCTCCACTGCCCTTTGACCAGGCACATATACTTTATAGGCCTACGAAATTTCGTTGTAGCCCACAGACATTGTGGTCTCCCTCTTGATGCTATCTCCTCTGCAAAAGTTCTTGAACTCGTTCGTCTCATATAATAATAACATCCTCCCAAGGATGTCACGGGAAGCATACTAGACAGATCAAAATGTACTAATTGCAAGACATCACATGTCTTTGTGACACTTGAGGGGAAAGGTCCCCTTGTATGCTTTCCTTCGGCACAACCCTGACATACACCTTCATGATTATTTGAGAACTCAAGCATCCCCGTCACCACCTTCCTTGCTTCGAGAAGGGCCTTGTAGTGAAGTTGTTCAAACCTCTAATGCCATAGTTCAGTCTGTCGGATAGTATCACATGTCATCGCTCCTAGTGGACTTCCTCCAACTTGGTAGAGTGTACCAACTCTAAACCTAATCATGATAGCTTCCTTGAAACTCTTCTTCCACATGCACACCTTCCATCAATGAATGCCACATTGAAACGTTTGTCTTCCATGGCCGAAACAGACATAAGGTTCTTCTTCAACTTAGGTACATATAGTATATCTTATAGGCATAGGACTTGACCTTGAGACAAGTGGAGGGTCACAGTCCCTGTCCCTTTCACGGGATATGTGGCATTATCTCCAAGGATAATTTGTAGATTAGTATCCTTCTCAACCATATCAGTAAGTGCTTCCTTGAACCCAATGATGTGCCATGAGGCACCACTATCTATCAAATAGACATCCATAGTGTCAGGTGGAGATATAGCAGAGAGGGAAGATACAAGAATGAATTCATTTATTTTATCATAAAAAACATTTGATTCATCATACCTGGAATTTCTTGACCTTTTGAAAGGTTTCCCATTTCTGCCGGAGGGAGCCTTCCTTTTCTTGAACTTCTTGAAAGGGCATTCTCTAGCATAGTGACCTAGCTCAGATGTAGGTAACCGGACTCTTATGAATGAGTCCCTGATCATCAGCTTTGCTTTGATTTCCCCTTTCTTGTACTTTGATTTTGGCAGGTGCAGTTGCAGTGGATGGAGGCTCTTGGATTTTACTCTACACATAGTCCATGAAATCTTGGTCTTCCAAATTAAGATCCAATGTCATATTCCAAGCATGGAAGTCATCCTTCCTAGTCAATTTTTCATCAGCCTTAAAGCCATTGTAGTTTGAGGAACCCATCCTCTTCTTCGATGATTGCTACAAACTAGGGCTTTGTCTTCACCTCAGCTCTGATACCATGTCAATTTTTGAAGATGTGATATGCTTGATGCAACTTTAGTTTTATCCCCAATGTCAGTCAACAATCACATAAACAAGAAAGTGAAGTGCTGATAGAACATACCAGTAGATCGACAGAAGACAAGCCAGAAAAATATAAGCATGTTGGTGCATTACGGTGGTCAATAGGATGCTTCAACTAGCAAAGTCTCAATACGGTCAGCGAATCAGAAGTGTCACACACACAACCATTAAAGACAGCTCATCAAAAATCAACATAATTGAACAAAGGAATCCCAGATCCAGATTTCTGGCATCATCCAGATTTATGGCATCATCCATATTTACGACATCATCCACATTTACGGCATCCATTTCCGGCATCCATATTTAGATCATGAGGATGTGCGTGATGAGATGATTGAAATGTCCTCCAACGTTGACTCTATTTATATCAATCACTGAGGGTGTGTGACACATTTGTTGGGGGTGTAAAACCTTAAGGCTGACTTGCACATATTTTGAAAGTATTAAAAATAAATTCAAAATAAATGTTCTTCTCATCGGATCAAGATGATCTTTAGATCGATCTTGCACCTCTTCGAAAGAGGAACCCAATAAAAATATTGGTGTCTTCATATGAGCATCACAACATGAAGTTTGGACCTAGTTGTCCAATTTTAACATATATAGACTTGGGGACCATGCATGATATTATCTTCCCGGGGCTTTGTAGTTCGAATAGGTGTTTCACAAAAGGACGAAATATCTCATCACACAATATTTGCATGAAATGAAATCATATAAATAAGCATTTATCGAGATGGAAACATATTAAAGTGGTTGTGTATATATTCCATGTTTCCATGTAGCGAAGGCTTGACATTTTAATACTCATGGAAAATCCATTGCATGAACCAATGCAAAAGATTGTGATATGTGTCCTCAAACAAAGGCACATTATTGATTGCATGAACCAAGGCCATTAACATGAAATATTTTAAGGATGGAAATTTATCTTAAAGTTTAGAAACATTGGATAATCTTACTAGTCCCTAACATGAAAACTATAAAATGTTTAGCGATATACTTGTAATAATATTCAAATTTCTAATGATTTTATATAGTCTCTATAAAACTTTGGCGAATTTTAAGGTAAAATAATTTTATGATATAAAATTTGGGCGAATCATTTTTAGGAAAAATGGAAATTGGAGAATTGTTTTTTTGGAAGAAAACATAGAAAATTATCTCACTTGCAAATATCAGCCCCTACAAATTTCCCCGAGGCCATAAAATGGGGCCCATTCATCTGATTATGTGTGTGAGTTCTTCCATTGATGTTTTATTTGGGATAATTTCTTGTGGTAATCAATATAAAATATTTTCATTTCTCCATTCTGCGGTGATATTGAGAAGTTCGATTTCATGAACATAATGGGCCAATGCTTCTTGACATTCATTTTATATTAATGGAGGGAGGTCTATTTTGGATTATTTCTTCCCATGTACTTAGCCATGAACCACTAGTCTACTACTATTGCTAATTCTACAATATCTAGTGTCAACATTCTATTATCCACTCCTGGTATCAATTATCTTCTTCTATGATTGAGGGGAGAATATGTTGGATTAGACACTAGGCTATGTCCTTGTTTTTGGCATGTCCCTAAGAATAGTTACTAAAAGTTTTTGTATGCAAATGAGGTTAAACATATCAACCCTCTTATATTGCATTTGTTATTCCTCACGGTCTTTTTAAACTAAAATAAGATTTAAAGTTGTCTTGATTCTTCTAAGTTGTGTATTCAGTTGGATCAAGAGGTAATTCAGTTGTCCTAATACCCCGAATACACAGTTTTTATTCAATGTTGCACTATCTTTTGGTTGGTTTTTATTTTAATCCCTATGCAGAGTGCACATTAATCCCATGTTTAATTTGCAAAGTCCATTTTTACGTGCTATATTAAGGTGAATTTATTTTATTTCCTATGAGATATACAATAGACTTAACTAAATACATAAGAGCCATATTAACAAAGTGGTAGGGCATACAAAAAATATAAAGATTAAATTGAATAAATGTTACTCTCTCCAGTAGTTAAGTACCAAGCTGATTAAGTCCCTTCATGTGAAAGAATTTATTCCAATAATTTGATTTTGTCTCTTGATGAATAGAAAAAAAAGGCTTATTTCAAGAAATAAGTGTTTGATATGTGGCAAGTCAATACCTAGAATTCCCTTCCCATAAATTTCCCTTCCCCTCACTTCATTTTTACATTGATTTCTAATGGAAGTGGTCTCGTTGCTTAAAAATATCAACCCAAAAACCAAAACATATTATCCCTACATAACTTTATGTGTACAAACCTAATTTTTAGCTTCTTTAACATTATGGAAACATTGAAATAATTCATCTCCAATTGTAAAAGCATAACCATTTCTTCAATTCATCAAATTTATCTTCAATATTCTTAATTATAAAGGGTTGACCTCACTCTCTTTTGAACCTCAAGCCTTGCAAACATTGTTTTCATAGTCTCCTCCAAAATTTTAGTAATTACTTTGTCTTCAACCATTTTAGCCTATAGTCGATTTTTTGTTTCTCTTCCTCCATTTTCTTCATGGATTTTATAGCCATATATTTTTTATGAAAATAAATCATACTTACCCCTTCTACTACCTGATCAAATAACATTAAATTCTAATGTTAGCGAGGTTTCCATTTCAACTCAAACTACTTAAATCAATTAATTGATTGTTTGAGCTAAATATTAATTATGGAATCACTTAACAATGAAACTATTACAAATCTATGTGTTTATCAAAGTTTCCCATGTCGTCCTCCTTTGCCATATAGCCATATAATATACATATTCCACCAATATGGCGAGTTAGGGTGAGTCAATGTTCCATGCTAGTCCCATTTAGCTCCATATACATAACTTACCTCAAAGTAGCCAACTACCTAATCCTCAAAAAATAGTAGGCTCATGTCCCTATGGCCCTTTGATCATAGGCTTGCCACCATTTGGTATATTTATTTCTACTAAAATTTGTTATGTATGTAACATTCCAAATGAAATTTTACAAATACTATAGATTCTTTAAAATATACCCTTGAATGACAAATAAATTACAGATAAACATAAAATCTAAGAGTTGTAAGCTTTCAATCTATGAATTGAATCAAAACCCTAAATACATACAAAAACATATAAAAAATGGAGAACTTAAATGAGATCACATCTATAAATTTGTTAGGATCACATAGCACCAAGAGAAGTGGTGGTGCCTAAAGACACCATTGTTTTGTTCCCACTAGCTAGCAGGATGATTTAACATGAGTTTTTTCAACCTTTAAATAGGTTATATCAAAGAATAATACCATGGGAAAACCATGGGTGTCGATAAACCTAGAGCCCAAATTTTTTTCAAGGCGTTGGCCCGAACCTCATGTAGGGGGGCTACCACCCCCTGCATACCCCTCATCAAAGGGGGCCACCACCCCCCCTGTGACCCTCAGTTGTTCCCGACACAACCTAACAATGCATGTAACTAGTTTTGCAAAGAATATAACACATACCCAACCAAAATTTAACTATGGAAATTCTGTTGTTGACAATGTTATTCGATGATTCGTTTTCATGACTTTGGTCTCAAAGATATAATGGATACTTATGCTCACTTTGATGATAACATGTACTTAGAGTAATTATGGAGAATGAATTCAAACTATTAAGAAGGAAGTCATGCTCTTGAATGAGAGAAAAGGAATTATAGATTGATATCTTGCATGAAGCAAAACAACTCTGGACCTTGATTGATTCTTACAACTATTCAAACACTTGGTCATTAGTGGCCATTGGTATCTTGCATAAAGTAAAGGTAAAGGTGGTGATGCATGACCATGCATTTATCATAGTGATAAAAACTATAAATATAAATGTTAAGAGATCTATTTTAAGTCATATACAACAATAATCTATTAATATTAAAAGTTTAGCTGATTAATTTGTAAAAACTAACTTAAAATTAAGTTGAAACATTTTCCTAAATTAAAGTTGCCAGGATATGAGGCCAAATAAGACCTCAAAATATTTAATTGGTGTAAAAAAATGGTGTAAGTATCTGATATGTGAAAAAAAATGTTGAATGAAATATGATATTAGAACTTTACGTTAAAATATATTGACTTGTGTGCAAAAGTATTACAAGTTGAAAACCATTTATTATAATCCCTTCCTTTACGACAGAGATTAATACCCAAAATCATCTCCATGACAAAGAACACCTTAAAATATGGATTGAAATTAATGTATATGTTCACATTTTCAATAATTGTTTAATTTTGTTTCAATTGATTGAAGTATGCAATTAGAAGCATGTATACACCATTTGTCCAAATGACTTAGTTTGTATAATTGTAATGGAAGACAAAACCAAAAAATTAATGATTGAATAATCAATAATAAATGTTTGACTTTAGTCTACATGTAAGTTGGATAAGATTCAATGCATAAAGATATGAGGGATTTTTTTGGATGGGCTATTAAAAACCAATTGAATCTAGGGTTTTGTTAGAATGGGCCATGAATAGAGAATGTAGTATCTATTCAACATGGTTCATATATCTCTTATTCATTTGTACATATGTATTTTAGTCAATTATTTAGTGAAAATAGAAAAGGGATTTTAGTGAATTAATTATAAATGGATATATGCTAGGAGGATGTGGTTGAGGAGGTTTTCATTGCCCCATGTGGATTCATGTCATGGATTTTCAGTGGAAAAAAACATAGATAACAACATAATCCACCATGCATGGGTTTAGGGTCTCATTGGAGGAAGATACAATGAGAATCACTTCATTATCGAGTTACCTAAAATTAAACCTTCAAGGATTTAGCGTTGTTAGCTTTCAGAGGGAGCATTGTGTTGTTTAGATAACTTGCTTTCAAGCTTACCAATTTGGAGACACACTTTCCTAGTTTAATGAATGCACCATATTTCTCCAACAAACCATTTCTTTTATATGTAAAGGATGAATTGAAAGAATAGGAAGAAGAAGCAATGGATGATTTATTTTCTACTCCAATTTGGATGGTTATGCTGCTCTCATCCATATTTGAAATACACATATGTAAGACCAATGTGGCTACTGGCATCCCTCCTATGCATTTGATGCAATTGAACAACACTACCACTTAAAGAGGTCTCTTAATTTTTTTATTACTGCAACTACAAGCTTTAAACTTGTTTCTCTTGAATGATAATGCATAAATTTGGGGATGTTGGTTCTCTGTCCTTTAGCCATCCTTCAATGATATGGTAGATTATCAATTTGAAAAATACAACTTTTGTTTATATCAAATCACCATAGATATTTTTATTTATGAGATTTGTTTATATCACATATATTTCACCAATAATAATGATTTGTTTTTATGTAATAGGCACCATTCCATTTTTTTCTTTAATCGTACTTCTAATGTGTTAGATATAAACCAATGAAATCACTTATACTTTACTCTTTTGCGTCTCTTTTTGTATAACGATATCAATAACATGCACATATACATTTTTTATTTGATTTAATACACACTCTACATTGCCCAAAACATAGAGGATTGAAAAAGAGATTATAACTATGGGTTGAAAAGCACTAATTATGCCGATAGGAATTTTATTGCGGGGTTCTGGTTGGTAACATTGTTGAGATTCGTCGTCTTCAACAGGCGTTTTTCCCGAATCTCAACGGTGCCCCCATACAAACTCGTTGTACTCGCTTCCATCAAACTCAATTTTTTTGAAGCTCTTCCCGTTGTGTCGTCAAACTCAGTTTTTGGCAGAGGGAATGGGAATGGAAATGAAGAGCAGGTCCCAATTTCAAATTCCCTTCCTCCTCCCAATTTCAAATTACCCTCCTCCGTCGTCTAGGCCTAGTGGCAGCCATGCTCTCATAAACCTTTCTAATGGTGATTTTAGGTGAATGGTCATGGAAATGCCTCGTTGTGTCGAGGAGAGTACGAAAGAATATAATGGTGATTTCAGGCAAATGTTCATGGAAACCCCTTGAGGAGAATTCGAAAGAACGCCCTAGAGGATTGTACTGATCTCCTGCGAAGGAAAGGCGTATCAAGCTCCTAGGAAGGATAGGCGAGAAAATCAAAATCCAGATCATGGGTTCTCTTCATGTTATTGCACCACCTGGACTGTTGATTTAAGCATAGATGATGCACATAGGATATCTATTGAGAACGAAAAATATCTTGGAGGCGATGTTGAAATATATACAAATTTGGTGAAAGATTTAGATTATGCATTGCTGCACAAAGTGAGGAGTTAGATTGACAAAAAATTATAGATAATGATGATATTTCAGATGGGAAGTCAAGAATTTAGAAAGAAGACCAATCAATATCATTCCACACTGCTACAGAAAAGTTGATTTATCAATGGATGATAAAGCCTAATGAAATGTATCTTCCTGGCCAAAAAACTTTTGTCTACAACATTGAGGAGTTTTATCAAGACATTCCGACAACAATGCATAGAAGTAAAGTTGCTTTCCGAGCTTCACACAAATTTGTATCAGTTGGGGTAGAAGCATCCATGCTTGAGCATATTGCTAAGATCATGTCTTATATTCGCTTGGGCTCCTCTGGAAAGGTTTTGAAGAAGAAAACGAAGGAAAAATTGAAAGGCATTGGCAAGGCACTTTAATCCTTCACTGTTGAAGATGGAAATGATTATGAGAAACAACCAAATGCTGCATATGGAAATTCTAAGAGGAACCTGAGTAAAGAAATGTTGTTGCCGCCTCCTCCTCCTTGCAAAGGTCACACAGAAGCAAAGGAGCATCAACAACAACTTTCTGTGAATGCCCATAACGAGGAAGATGACATAACTCCGAGTAATTGACAGATGTTATCTTTCCCAGGAAGCTTCCTTATGCTACTAAAATCTGGATTCCCGACATATGTTAGTGACTCTTCGATACAACTGTGTGACTCTTCTTGTGCAGGATACAACTGAGCGGCTTCAACTTCTTGT
This sequence comes from Pinus albicaulis, assembly GCA_034641835.2. Taxonomy (NCBI): domain Eukaryota; kingdom Viridiplantae; phylum Streptophyta; class Pinopsida; order Pinales; family Pinaceae; genus Pinus; species Pinus albicaulis. Next base: position 19,708 of record JAXQQM020092259.1, read on the forward strand.
GTGCACAATACAACTGAGCGCCTTCTTTCCACCTATGTTACACCAAGTAAGTTCAACTCTGGTGTCACGTGGCTTAGATTTTATGGCTCTGGTGCAATCTGGCTAAGCCTTTATGGCTCTGGTGCATTATCCTATTTCCTCTTTCCTCTCTTCTCTCGGCCAAGGAGGTGGTTCCTTTTTCTAGCAGTTCCCCAATTAACATCTCCTAATTGCTTTTCCTCTAGGGTTACTGGTTTCACTATAACATAGAATTGTGGGCACCTGTGTCATTACTGATTTCACTGTAACATAGAATTGTGGGAGCCTATCTCATTTCTTAACAGGTGGTTTCATTGTACATGTACATGTAGCCTTACACATTTACTCGACTTGTAACCTTTATTATACATGTTGACATGCATGTTTATTGTAATACCTTTTCTTTTATTATACTTGTTGGCGTTTATTGTAATTTTTTCATTATACAAGGTTTTTTTTTTAAATTTTTTATACTTTAATTTTTTAAGAAACCATAGCCTTAATTACATATTGCAAAGTAGGGTATTAAATACTTTGGTTTCAAAACAATAGGAAAGCAATCGATTTTCAAGACAACAAGAAACATGTATCAAAGGTAACCAATTATGAGTAGAAAGCACCACACAGTAGAAATTCTTCTTTCTTTCTTTTTTTTTTTTTTTTGGGTGCAATTTCTAGTTTTCAACATTGTTTAGGGTAAAGGAAGTAGAGCCCCAACCTAACCAATGTAGGGACAATCTATTGATAATGTTCATTGCCTAAATTCTCTTCTTTGTCAACAGATTCTTGCAAAAAATGATGTTGAATGTGATGATTTGCGAAGCATTTATTTTGGAAATACAATCCTTCTTAGTAATTGTAAGTTCCTTGGGATTCCTTTTCTTTTAATGATTTATATAAGAAATTTTTTTTTTGACCTTGATTGAGGAGTTTTTTCACAAACTAGCGATGTGTCATTTTTTGATATTCAGGAAATTGTGGGCTCTGCCATTTCTCATCACCTCATGAACATAGAGCAACTCTATTATCACAATGGACGTTTTATTGTCTCTTCCAAAAGGGTTTTTTCTCATCCTTTCTCCTTACTGTAACTTTCATGACTTGTTTTTTCTAGAACTTAACTTATGTAATCTGATCTGATGAATAACTTGGCACACAAATTGAGCATATTTCGAGTAGGAAAAATTGATAGCAAGGACACACTCCAAATGGAATCCAATGGAGAACACCCACAATTCGACTCAAAATTGTTCCTTCTATACAATCTTTGAAATGTTATGTTAGGGATTTATCATTTAGTATCTTGAATTTAAAGTCTCAACTAAGTTTATTTTCATATAGGGAGTTTTGAGATAGAAATGTCACTTGTTTCAGGATCCAAAAGGTCGAAAGGTTGAAGCCAAAATGGAGTCTTCTTCTACAAAAAATAAACATGAAGGGGAAAATAAAGATTCTACTTCAAAAGGGGATACTCCTAAGAAAGAAGCAAAATACACTAAAGAAGGGGGTTGTGCAACAACTATAAAACTGGTACATTTAGCACTCTAAAATCACGATGAACAAATATATTGAAATGTGCTAGTAAATATAAATGAAATGAAGTGCTTTAACTTGTAATAGGAAGTTCTTCCAGGCAATGATTATTAAAAGAGGATAAGGTCTAAAGTTATTCATGCAGGTAAATTGGTGTTACATTTGATGACATTGGTGTGTTGGAAAATGTTAAAACATTTCTACAGGAACTTGTAATGTTGCCTCTTCAATGACTATACTTGTTTAAGGGGGGTCTCCTTAAGGTGAAGTCCTAGATTTTCTAAAAAAGGAATGCTACTTGATAGTTAACATAAATCCTTATTGTAATCTGTAGCATCTAATGGGAATGTCTTATTTTCTCTTATTATATCCATCCATGAAAAGACATTAGACTTTTTGGACCCTTGGAACAGGGAAAACAATGCTAGCAAATTCCCTTGCCATTGAGGCCAATGCCAACTTTATAATGTCTCAATGCCTACCATAACTTCAAAGGTAAGGCAATGCAACACTCAAAAAACCAGAACTTTACTACATATTATTTTGAATTCATCATGAACAATTCATAAATCACTTACGAAATTATGTAATATGTAGTGGTTTCGAGAAGATGAGAAGAATGTAAGGGCATTATTCTCTTTGGCTGCAAATTTTTCCCTATGATTATTTTCATTAATGAAGTTTGCTCTTATTTTTTTTTATAGTGCAAGCAACATCAATAATATTTGTTGGTTTGCTACGTGGGTCTAAACATCACGCTCATTGTATCTCTATTTTGTATTGTATCTGCAGGTTGACAACATGTTAAACCAAAGGGCGACAATTAGTGAACACGAGGCAATGAGGAAAATAAAGAACTAGTTTATGGCTCGCTGGGTTGGTTTGCTATCAAAGTCTACAAAGTGTGTTCTTGTTCTTGCTGCAAGCAATACACCTTTCATGTTGGATGAAGCTATAATGAGATGATTTCAACGAAGGTAATTGTCAAGACTAATGATTTGCAATTGGTGTTTCATGTAGCTTATGATTAAGTAATATTGAGGTGGAAAGTTCTAGATGCAAAGAGTTTCAAAGGTGAGAAGTTGCAAGCAACGAGAGTAAGCTTTGGCCAGGAAGATAGATAATTGCAGGTTTTAGTCCATTGGGCTATGGAGTCATAATAGGATTTAATTGGTACAGTAAGAGGCAAGAGTGGTCCATGGGGCAAGTCATCTATGTCTAAGGATCTCCTTGAAGTTTGATTTATGGAATGAAATGGTACAATAAGAAGGATAATTAAACATATGCAGAACAAAGAGCAGCCCCAGATCTAGTAAGTACTTTTAAACTAGCCAGCTTTTGACATACACTTAAGAAAAACATGAAATAAAACTAGGATCTGGTAAGTACTTTTAAACTAGCCAACCTTTGATACGCTTTCAATATAAAACATTTAAAAAAAAAAGGGAAACTTGAAGGCAACTGTTGGAGTAGAAACTAGCGGGCTGGGCTCGCCACAAATCCTCTCCTAGCTCTACTTTACTTGGTTACTTTCAAGACAAACACAAAGATAACACAAAATGGCCTAAGATCTGGTAAGTACTTTGAAACTAGCCAGCTTTTAACACATTCCAAGGGAAACATTCAGACAGTCTTTGGGGATAAAACTAGGACCAGGGCACACCATATCTTCCTTAGTTCATCTCTACTTAACTAATACTGAACATAACATTCAAGAATAATATTCAGCTAAGGCAATAAGACGAGGGAACGCCAACATTCCTATGCTTAAACTGAATTAAATCATTCCTAAATAACACATATTGGAAGAAAACATGTAAATAAAGATTTTCAGTCAGAGAAGGGTACTGATATACAGTAGGCCCTAACTCTATGCATGCTGTTCTTTATAAGAGAAGATGAAACACAGTGAAAACAGAAACAAAATGACAAGTTACAATGAGAAAAACATCACCGTCAACATAGACCAGGATCCCATAAATCAGCTTGTATTGATGCTCCAAACCAGTTACAGCTTTAAGTCCAATTCTTTAGTTTAGCAACCATCTACACATCTCAACCGAACCTATCTATCACCAGTAGAGCTCCAAGGGCCAGTGAACACTATTTACAGATAGAAGTCTCAAGCTCAATTACATTTCAATGTTCAGTAACTACATCAACCAACCCCTCACTCATCTTCTCCAGAAGTATATATAGAAGAATGAGGAGGTGAGATCTGATAAAAGATCTCAAACACTAATTAATACAGACTTAAATGGCTTCTTGGCCTTTGGGGGGCTCAATGAAGAAGCTTACAATAGGTGTCCTCTGTATTGAATAATTTACATTAAGATTAAGCTTGGTGGGAGCTTTTGTTGACCTTTGAGGCTCTGTGTGATGTTGAAGTTACTCTGCTGATATTTTGTCATTAGTTTGTCTGCAGAATTTATCCTTGGGATGCGTTGTGAGGCAGATATCTGATCCTGATCAGTAAATTTGGTGTCTGATTGAGTACTTTGAGGCAAAGGTGGAATTCTGGTAGCTGGGAGGAATCAATTTGCCTTAGATGTGGCGGTGGAGGCTTTCATGCTGATAAAACCCCTAAGATTCTCTTCAAACTGTGTTTTAATTGGGGATTAGGCTTTTTCTAATCATTCTTAGCCGTGATCCCCGAAAATCTGTCTTCAAACCCCTGTTCTGCTTATATTTCATCTTTGACACTGATACTCTCTGACTGTGCTTGATTTACTGTGTTTTTTGCTGAGGTGCAGGGCTGCGCAGAGGTGATATGGCATCAATGCCTCATGAATCACCGATGAAACGTGAATTTTAAACCCCGCGAATGATTTTCTTTGGCGAATCAAAGGCAGGAGGATCGTCACCCTCTGCCTCTGAAATTTCTTTAGTCATGGTGGAAAAACCATTTAAACCCTACAAAATACAAAAACTATTATAAAATCTTGCATGTATAGGTTCGCTGCTTCAGAAGGCACGTGGAAGGAGCATGGTCGTTGGATGGCATCATCCAACGGTCGAGATTGATCGGAAGAAGTCAAAGAGAAGGCAGAATAATAGTTTAAATCAGAGTCGTCGATCGCGTAGAGATCGATGGTCGGGAGCGGAGGCGAAAAAATAATGTGACAGGGTCACTTTATTTGGAAAAAACGGAGAAAATAGGTTAAAAATGGTGTGTGGGGTTCGGGATGATCGTGGGCCGTTGGATGAGATCAGCCCACGCGATCAACGGTGGAGAAAAAGGCGCCAATAAACCTTAGAAACACACCCAGACTTAAAAATTTAATTAAACCATGCTGAGTAAAGTTCCTGGGTCCGGATTTGGTGATTGGACGAGGGATCAATGAAGGGACACCCCAATAGATTTTTTCCGCGTGGATGCTGATGTGGCACTGGGGCCACCGGCACTGCTGTGGACGAGGGGACTGGGCGATGGAGTATGGGCCGTCGATCTGTAGATCAGATCGACGTCAGAGATCCTTTAAACACCGCGCCGTAGCCTGGTTATCGCATGGGCATCTTCGGAGAGCGATCGCCGTCCGATGAGCGGTCTCAGATTGGACGGAGGACATCAATATCGCATTGGGTCCATGTCCGATCTTTAACGCGCGATGGATGGCGGTTTCGTGAACAGTTCTCAGGCCACGCGTCAAACGGTGTATGGAATCGCTGCAAAATGAAAAAAACTACCCCGCTCTCAAAAGCGGTGTGATGGATACCACGTGGTTTTGCAATGGTGAGTGGATGGCGGGGACCACCGGGGTGATGGATTGCGTGCCGTCGATCTGCAGATCAGATCGACGGTGGAGATTGATTTGAACTTTTGGACCGGCGGAAAAGTTTATAATATAATAAAAATCAAAAAATTATATAACTAAAGGTTTATACTTTGGGCGGAAATATTTATTCGAAGCGGATAAGCGCCCGTCTGCGGGGCCATGCATTATATGGAGGATCATATGATCGGGGGTTTAAAAGGAGGCGCTAATCACAATCAGGCAACACGATAAGTGCTTAGAAGGTTAGCACTTGGTTTTGATACCAGGGCATATGGAGGGGAAGAGGTAAAAGACTTAGCCCAAGGGGGCTTAAGTCTATAATATAAAAAATGCATTTTCATGGATTTTCAATGATTTTCACTGGTTGTTGGGGGTTTCGATAAGGCAGAAGGAGTCTTAAACCTTACCAAAAAGGGCTTTGATGAAGGGAAAAGGGGAAAAACATGAAAATGAGGTTTTTACATGGGAGATGAAGGGGTTAAAATGAGGTAAGTTTTGGAAGAATGGAAAGGAAAATGGTGCCTGCAGCAGTATTCTTTCTTGGGAATCAACAGAATTTTAGAGTTTTTCTAAGATAGGAACAACAATGAAGATTTGGTCAGAGGCATGAGGCCTTCAAGAGTCTTCATGAGCCAACACTTTTTAGCAATAAAATTTGTTCCTTGAAGGCTCCAAACAGTTTTAGCCACCTTTTGGTATAAAAAAATTCACAGGTGGCTAACAGTGGCTCCACTTGGGGATGGTGCCTTCTTGAAGGCATCAAGAACTTCAGACTTGCATTCTCTGGGAGGCTGACCTGTGCCACATCCATTGGGATGCCTTTCCTCTGCTGGGATGATCTTGCTTTGAAAACATATTAGCAGTCATAAAAACAATGGATCTTCATTAATACAAGCTTTCTACCTAGCCAATCCTATTGATCTAGCATTTTTTCTTCATTAGAGTGCACTTGGATTGGAAAAATCTCATCACAACATTTTATTATTTTGAAAGCATAAAACTAATCTTATTCTACTCCTTATTCCTCCATGAACTCAGAATAAACAGTTGATTTCAGATGTTTCTCTACCTATTCTATCAATCTGTTAGGATTAAACAGTCTAACATATTTTTATTCTCTAAATTCTACAACATAAATTTAAAAACAGTCAAGTCAAGATTAAGCTGTTTGACTTGCTGTGATCTATGGCATAAAAAAAGGCTGCACATAGACATTTATTTTACAGAAAATTTACAACAAAAATTGGAAGGCCTGAGATATGAATTTTGAAAGCATTTCCTTCTTCTTTTTACAGCTTTGTTTTGACTTTTGTTTTGAGTTGTTCTTTCTTTGTCATCTGGTTCATATTTTGAGTTGATTAGAACCATATTTTTACATCCTTTGACTCAGAATTTGAAACTGATTTGAGTCACTTTCTCTTTGAAACTAGGTTCAGATTTTGAGCATGTTTGAACCCTTAATTTCTATCCTAAACTATCTACTGATAAGCCAAGATTAAACAGTTTGGTGAATCGAATTTACTAACCTATCAACAGAAAATTTAAAGCTAATTAGTCAATATTGGGCTGTTTGACTAACTAGAAGTGTGTTTTTCAGGAGTGGCATTTAAGCTTGCACATTTTTAGCAATTGTTACTCTTTTTTGGTATGGGGCTATACCTTTCTTGTTTTCACTATCTGCCCTCTTTTCTTTCTTTTCTTTGTTTTTGTATTTTTTATTTTTTATAACTTTGAATGCAATGGTGGATGAGATATTTATAATGAGAAAAAAGATAAAAGGCTTTCAGAACATGGGATGGATCAAGAGAAGTAATGTTTAAGCATCCTGCCATTGACAAGACCCCCAAACAATTCTGCTTCATTCAACTGCTGCAAGAAAAATGCATTATTGCCTGCAGTTGAATGAATAGAGTAAGGGCCAAGCCATAAGTTGTCAAATTTCCCATGCATGCCCTTGTCTTCCCTCTTTGAGTCCCACTTTAAAACTTTGTCCCCAACTTTAAAATTGCTGGCCTTTGTTCTTCGGTCAAAAATATTTTTAATGCTGTCTTGTTTTTGTAATGATTTGTTATAGACTTCCTCTCGGGTTTGCTGAAGATGAATGGTCTGATTTATTCTTCTGATCATGTCATTTTCTTCAATTTGAAACTCTTGGATCAAATTCATCACTGGAATACCAAGGCTGTTTGGAAAAATTGCATCAGTACCATACACAAGCTGGAAAGGTGACGTTCCAATAGATTTCTTCAAAGTCAATTTGTCAGCCCAAAGTGCATGAACTAGCTTTGTGTGCCAAGAATTTTTATTGTCCTCCAACAGTTTCTTGATTATGTTCCCTAAAATTTTGTTTGAGGATTCTGCAAGTCCATTACCTTGAGGGTAATAGGCCATGGAATGCCCCAACGCTATCTGATACCTATGACAGAATTCAACCATCTTCTTTGATCCAAATGCTACTGCATTATCGGTGATGATCTTGGTAGGATAGCCAAATCTGGAGAGAATGTTAGTCTCCATGAATTTTATAATAACAGAATCATTGGCCTGCCTACAAGGTATGGCTTCTATCCACTTAGTGAAATAGTTTGTGGCAATGAGAATCCATCTATGCTGGGCAGAAGATGGTGGATAGATTTCTCCTATGAAGTCAAGTCCCCACTATTGAAATGGGACTTCAACAGTGATTGGATGCAAAGGTAGGGGTAGCAGTTTTCTTTTGCCTTCGAAAAGTTGACATTTATGACAGGCTATGATCATCTTGTGCACATCATGGAAAAAGTAGGCCAATAGAAACCAACTCTCAAAATTTTGTTGGCGGTTGTCTTCCAGTACAAATGACCTCCACACTCTCCTTCATGGAACTAGTGTTTAACCTTCTCTGCATCAAACTCAGGAAAATATTTAAGCAATAGACCACTTGCATTTTTCCAATAAAGACATTTATCCATAATGCAATAGTTTACAACTTTTAATTTTAAGAACCTTGCCTTTGTTTTTGTCAAACCAGGAGGTGTATTCAAATTAAGAAAAACATAAATTATATCAGCATACCAAGAGGAATTCATAAAATGGTCTTCAACAATGGGAGTTGAGATTTCTTCTTGATTATCCAAAGCATTAATCATATTAATATCAGGAACTTCAAAATTTGATTCAGCCATTAATCTAGCTAGACCTTGGCCTTTGATGAGTTTAGTGGGTTTTATCTCTAAATCATATTCAAGAATAACAACAATCCACTTACCTCTCTTACCATCTGGGTCTTGTGTTAGAATGTCTTTAACAACTGATTTTGGGACAAAGGCAATGATGTGTGAGTGAAGGATGTATACTCTGAAGTCTTTCAAAGATTTAATCAAAGCAAAAGCTTGCTTCTCCATAATGTTATACTTCAGAGGGGCATCCCTCAATGCCTTACTAAAGAATGCAATAGGCTGCTCTTGTCCTTGTGGATTTTTCTGTAAAAGGACAACAGCTATGGTGTGTTATGATGCAAATGAAAAAATATAAAAATCTTTTGAAAAATCAGGACTTATTAGAACCAGTGTTTTGGTTAACGCTTGTTTCACCAGCTCAAAAGACTTCTTTGCTTCCAAGGTCCATTTCAAACCTTGCTCCTTCTTCAACATGTTTGTGATATTCCTAAGGGGCTCAGCCAAGTTGGGGATGAATCTTCTCAGAAATTTAATCTTTCCAATGAAAGATTGCAACTCCTTGATGTTTTGAGGATGAGAAATTTGCAATATGGCCTCAATCCTCTTTGGATCTATCTTTATACCCTCCTCAGAAATAATGTGCCCAAGAAGTTTACCTTCTTGGAGACCAAATAGTGTCTTCTTAGGGTTTAAAGATATCCCAAACTTTCTGCATTTCTCGAAAATATTTCTTAAATGTTCTAAGTGTTCTTCATCTGTTTTTGAAAACACAGTGACATCATCAAGGTATATAATGATGAATTAACCCAGTTCTTTCGAGAATGCTATTTCCATGGCTCTTTGAGAAGTTGCTCCAGCATTCATTAGAACAAAAGCATTTTCACATACATGAAAGTGCCCATGGTGTAGTAAAGGCTGTCTTTAATTGATCAGCAGGGTGAACTAAGATCTGATTGTACCCTGAATAGCCATCTAGCAAAGAAATTCTCCTAGACCCTACCACCCTTTGTAAAATATGGTCCATCTTAGGTAAAGGGTAGTTGTCTTTTAATGAAGCTTTTTTTAAGTCTCTAAAGTCTATAAAAAGCCTGATCTCTCCAATTTTCTTCCTAACTGACACCAGATTAGACACCCACTCAGAATATCTAATAGGGACAATAATACTAGCGTCATACATTTTCATGATTTCCTTCTGAACCAAACGCAACTGAACAGGGTTTATTCTGCACAGTTTCTGTTTGAATGGTTTTTGGTTTTCTTTGAGAGGGATTTTGTGCTGTATTATTTCAGTGTCATAGGACTTAAGATCTTCGTAACTCCACGCAAAAACATCAGAAAATTCTTTAAACAACTCTATGTATTTGATTTTAATGTGAGCTGGTAAAGTCTTAGATAGTTTAATCATCATAGGTTTAAGTTCACTGCCTATATTGCACTCTTCCACTTCAGTCTCTACAGTCTCCAGTTTTGGCTTCTTGGCCACATCGTTAAAATAAAACAACTCCTCTAAAGGTGCCAGACCGCTTGGAAAAATTTCATCTTTAGAGTGTAGAGTTTCTAACTCTGAATTCAATTCTGTTTTTTTTTTAAGTGTTCTAGTCAAAATATTAATATTGACAAGCTCAGGAGATGGTTCTTCTTCACCAAGAAAATTTTCTTCACCACAGTTTGTATCATAATCTGAGTCCAAACTGTGTAGTTTGAATTCATTTCTGAATTGCATGAAGTCTTCTATTTGTTTGTCTCCGTCAAATACCTACCAATACTTTGCATTATCAGGCATGGCTGGTCTAAATTTCATCTGAGTTGTGCAGTCTTTGGTTTGATATGGCGTTAAGCATGTTCTAGCTGTAAAGGCTAAATTGTGGGCAGCAATATTTCTTTTTCTTGGGACAAAGATCAGTTTGGACTCCTCGAATGTTTTTAAAAGGTCTATGACATCGTTTCGGTAGGCTCTAAGCCTAGGATGATTTGCGTTATACTCCCCATTGACTTGCCTAATGACTAACTCTGAATCCCCATACACATTGATTCTTCTGGCTCCTGACTTTTTCAATAAATGTAAGCCTAAGAGAAGGGATTCATATTCTGCTATGTTATTGGAACACTGAAAGTTTAATTTGTAGGAAATGCAGTCTGTGCGGTTATTTTTAGTGTTGGAAATCCAGACACCTGCGCCAACGTTAGTCCTAGTGCAGAATCCATCAAAATACATACTCCACAGAGGACTATTCTCGGTTTCGTCTGTTTGGTGGTTGTCCTCTTCAACTAACGTGCTTCTTGATTGTTGCGGAATGTCAGCACTTAGTTGCATTTGTTTCAACTCCTTAGGTTTTTCATTGGGTTGAGGATTGTTTTCTCGACTGTCAAGGTTTAGGAGCAATGGACTCATGATTTGTAGCTCAAGACCTTTGTTTGGTTTGCTAACATTTTCAAGTGCAGCAAACTGTTCAGACACTTCTGTGTTGTGTTCCTCTTCCTCCCTATCGGCCATTAATCCTATTAAAGTGACTTGTTCACTAAATGTTTCTTCATTAAACATAATAAAAGAATCAAGGCCTGTATTCACAGAATACAGAGGAGATTTTTGTGGTCTGTCTTGACTTGTAACTGTGTATTGCATATGGGATTCCCTGTAAAGTCTTCTATTGTGATTGAAAACAAGGATAGTCACATAGGTCATGTCCATTTTCATAGTCCCTTGTAACTTAGCTCCCCACGATCTAGATAACAACATTCCATACTTGGGGGGAACATTAACCACAACAATATCCATTACTAAGCATTTGGCTGGAATCTAGGCTAAGTTAGCACAGAGGTCTTTGATTAATCCTAAACATTTTACTCTGCTTGAGTCAAAGGAGTAGAGTTCTTTGTAAGGTCTGGTGATTTCTAGACCCAGGCTCTCCATTACAGCTTTAGGCATTAAATAATGAGAAGCCCCAGAATCATGCATAGCATTGTGTAAAATTTTTTCATGAACATTTAAACTCACATAAAAGGGAGGAACAGGTCCCTATTGATACATAACTTCAATATTTGGACCAAAAATAAGCTCTGGTTGGTCATCATTAAGATTGACAATGTCCTCATTCTCTTCAATGTTTAAAGCCTTCAAAATTTGGGTCCTATACACATGCTGGGCAGCTAACTCAGTAAGGGGAACAAAGATTTTAATTTTGGAAATTTCCTGCTCCAGGCTAAAAGGAATTTGACTCTTTAAAGAACTTGTCTCAGCCTTATTAACTGCCATTATGTCAGCAACATCAACTTGCTGATTCGTTTTATTTACATTTGACAAAATTGTTTTAACATGAGTACTAGCTGAGATGTTAGTACTACTAATGTCTGCATTCTGCTTTTCATTGTTTTGAGTGCCTTTCTGCTTACCATTATCAGAATTTATAGCCATTATTTTGTCCTTTTGTTTGACCATTTTAGGCTTGGTTGCAATGCTGTTTTGTGAAGACTTGTCAGAGGTTTTGGTGTTGGGAGTTTGTTGACTGGTTTTGCTTCTAAGGTCATATTATTTTTGAGATTCTATGATGATATTTTCCATGTCTTGATAATAATTTTCATCATCATCTCTTTTGTCATCATAAGGTGTGTATAGACTTTGTTTTCTATCATAATGAATCTCAAAGTCATCATTATCTACCCCCAACATGTTGATATCATCTTCCTCTGTTATTTCATCTGTTTCCTCAACCTCACTTACATAGTTTTGATGAAAGGGAGGAGTGATATGTTGATCATATTCCATAGGTCTGTTTGGAGGTTGGTTCCTTCTAAAATTCTGATTCTGGTTCTGGTTTCTATTTTGAGGAGCAGTTTGGTTTTGAATGGCTTGTGCTCTCTCAAGGATGCTCATTTTCTTCATCATCTCCTCCATCATTCTTTCCATTTTTGAGTTTGAAGTAGAAGGTGTGTTTTATTATCTAAAAGAGACTCTCTTCTTGTTTTTCATTCTTGCTCTCTTCTCCATTAAGTTGACTTCCACAGAAAGAGCACCCCTTTTCATCTCTTCAAGAGTTGCAAAATCTCTCTCTCTGAGTTGATAAGCCATCTCAGGGTCAAACCCTTCAGGAAACTTGTTTAAAGCTGAGCCTTGTGGAGGTTTTAGTTCTAGGGAAAGTGCATTGTATACACTATTGAATCTGGTACAATAAGCTTTTGCACTTTCCCCCGTGTTTCTATGGAAATTTTTGTAATCAGAAAGGACTTGAAGAGGGTTTTTCTTTACTTCCCATTTGTTTAATAATGTTTGATGGAAGTCTTGGAGATCATTGATACTATGGGGGGTTAAGCCTTTGAACCATTTTCTTACTTCTCCCCCTAAGCTCTGAGCAAATAATCTAAGCTTGACAGACTCATCATCAATTTCATTTCTGTCAAAGTAGTCATTCATCTTATCCACATGTTGTGATGTAGTTGTAGCATTGCTAGCATCATACAATGGAATTTTGGACTGATAGTCATGTGGAAGATTGACTAATGGAAGAGGAAGGACTAAGGGAGCATACCATGCTGCGATGATATGTAGTGGGGGTGGATTCACAAGAGGTGGATTAGGGAAAGGGAAAGTGAGTCGAAGTGGAGTGGTTTGGACAGTGGATGTTTGGTGAACAGATGTGGATGGAACAACAGTAGATTGCTGAGCTGATCTTGGATGAGAAACACCTAAATTGTGAAGGAAATGTAAATCAGGAGGTGTTGTTTCTCTACTATCAGGATGTTCACTTGTTTCAGGAGATGAAAGTGAAGACTCAGAATCTAACTTACTTAAGTCACCAAGAGACCTAGTTCTAAAGGGATTTACCAAGTCAACTTGTGATTGTTGTAGAGCTGAAAGATTTTCAGGGACTGAATTAGCTCTCAAGGGTGATCTGAAAACAATTGATAATTTAATCTTAGGAGACTTCCTAAGGATACTTTCTAGGTTATCAACTATTTCAGGTGGATTAGGGTCAGGATGGGCTCTAGTGTGAAGACTATGTTGTGTTTTTCAGACCCAAATAAACAAGAAAAGTTCAACCAAATATGACAATCTTTAAGAGGTTAACTAGTCTGTTTTACAAATTTAAATCCTACAGTCCTCTAACTGAGTTTGAATGATATTATGATGATAAGGGTTCTTCCCAGTGGAGTCTTGAGGTCTGTTCAGGATTGTGGAGTTGCCAAGTGGAAGTTTTTATCTCCTAAGGAGGTAAAAGGTTTTATGGTCCACCAACATGTTTATTGGATACCAATCTGAAATATTTTTACTGTTTTTCTGAGTTATTTTTCAGTTGTGTGGTTTCTAAGAATATGCTAACTCTGTTTCAAAACTTAGCTACGGTTATGAGACAAAGACAGTCTACTCTTATGGCTAATCCAGCTGATTTTTCAAGGTTAGATAAAGTCTTATGAGAATCTTAGGGTTTGCCTAGTTTTTCACTGATTTAAACAAGTTTTATCATGATTAACATTTCTTGGTAGTGCTTGAAAAGGCTGCTTTTTACTCACAAGTTTTATGAAGTGTTTAAGGGAACCTAAAGTGATTATTCAACTGATTCCCTAATGGAGTCGTCAGAAATGTTAGTTGCTGGTGGCTCAGCTGGTTGATATAGCAAATGTTCTTTGACACAAATCACTGATGTCCAATGGTTATCTTAAAATGAAAATGATTCTGGGTTCGATCCCCAGCGGAGTCACCAGAAATGTTAGTTCCCTGTAATCAGCAAGATTGGAAAAAGTATGATCGCAGGAGAGAAACATTGTTTCAACCACTTTGGGATCCTAGGATCTAGCCCTCCTGAATCCGGTGAGGGATCTCTCCAATAAGTGCAAAGATGGATTTTTATTTGAATTTTTGGGTAATGATATTAGGCTAGTTATGAAGGCCAAGGGTTTGTTTTGTTTTTTGGATGGTTGAGCATGATTACTATTTGAGGTGGAAAGTTCTAGATGCAAAGAGTTTCAAAGGTGGGAAGTTGCAAGAAACGAGAGTAAGCTTTGGCCAGGAAGATAGATAATTGAAGGTTTTAGTCCATTAGGCTATGGAGTCATAATATGATTTAATTGGTACAGCAAGAGGGAAGAGTGGTCCATGGGGCAAGTCATCTATTTATAAGGATCTCCTTGAAGTTTTATTTATGGAATGAAATGGTACAATAAGAAGGAGAATTAAACAGATGCAGAAAAAAGAGCAGCCCAATATCTGGTAAGTACTTTTAAACTAGCCAGCTTTTGACATACACTTAAGAAAAACATGAAATCAAACTAGGATCTGGTAAGTACTTTTAAACTAGCCAGCCTTTGATACGCTTTCAATATAAAACATTTAAAAAAAAAGGGAAACTTGAAGGCAACTGTTGGAGTAGAAATTAGTGGGCCGGGCTCACCACAAATCCTCTCCTAGCTCTGCTTTACTTGGTTACTTTCAAGAAAAACACAAAGATAACACAGAATGGCCTAAGATCTAGTAAGTACTTTGAAACTAGCCAGCTTTTAACACATTCCAATGGAAAAATTCAAACAGTCTTTCGGGATAAAACTAGGACCAGGGCACACCATATCTTCCATAGTTCATCTCTACTTAACTAATACTGAACATAACATTCAAGAATAATATTCAGCTAAGGCAATAAGACGAGGGAACGCCATCATTCCTATGCTTAAAATGAATTGAATCATTCCCAAATAACATAGATGAAAGAAAACATTCAGATAAAGATTTTTAGTCAGAGAAGGGTACTGAAATACAGTAGGTCCTAACTCTATGCATGCTATTATTTATAAGAGAAGATGAAACACAGTGAAAACAGAAACAAAATGACAAGTTACAATGAGAAAAACATCATCGTCAACATAGACCAGGATCCCATAAATCAGCTTGTATTGATGTCTAAACCAAGCATGTACTTTAAGTCCAATGCTTTAGTTTAGCAACCATCTACACATCTCAGCCTAACCTATCTATCACCAGCAGAGCTCCAAGGGCCAGTGAACACTATTTACAGATAGAAGTCTCAAGCTCAATTACATTTCAATGTTCAGTAACTACATCAACCAAACCCTCACTCATCTTCTCCAGAAGTATATATAAAAGAATGAGGAGGTGAGATCTGATAAAAGATCTTAAACACTAATTAATACAGACTTAAATGGCTTCTTGGCCTTTGGGAGGCTCAATGAAGAAGCTTACAATAGGTGTCCTCTGTATTGAATAATTTACATTAATATTAAGCTTGGTGGGAGATTTTGTTGAACTTTGAGGCTCTGTGTGATGTCGAAGTTACTCTACTGATATTTTGTCATTAGTTTGTCTGCAGATTTTATCCTTGGGCTGCGTTGTGAGGCATATATCTGATCCTGATCAATAACTTCGGTGTCTGATGGAGTACTTTGAGGCACAGGTGGCATTCCGGTAGCTGGGAGGAATCAATTTGCCTCAGATGTGGCGGTGGAGGCTTTCCTGCTGATAAAACCCCTAAGATTCTCTTCAAACTGTGTTTTAATTGGGGATTAGGCTTTTGATAATAATTCTTAGCCGTGATCCCCGCAAATCTGTCTTCAAACCCCTGTTCTGCTTATATTTCGTCTTCGACACTGATACTCTCTGACTGTGCTTGATTTACTGTGTTTTTTGCTGAGGTGCAGGGTTGCGCAGAGGTGATATGGCATCAATGCCTCATGAATCACCGATGAAACGTGAATTTTAAACCCTTCGAATGATTTTCTTTGGCGAATCAAAGGCAGGAGGATCGTCACCCTCTGCCTTTGAAATTTCTTCAGTCATGGCAGAAAAACCATTTAAACCCTGCAAAATACAAAAACTATTATAAAATCCTGCATGTATAGGTTCGCTGCTTCAAAAGGCACGTGGAAGGAGTATGGCCATTGGATGGCATCATCCAACGGTCGAGATTGATCGGGAGAAGTCAAAGAGAAGGCGGAAGAATAGTTTAAATGAGAGTCGTCGATCGCGCAGAGATCGACGGTCGGGAGCGGAGGCGAAAAAATAACGTGATAGGGCCACTTTATTTGGAAAAAATGGAGAAAATAGGTTAAAAATGGTGTGTGGGGTTCGGGATGATCGTGGGTCGTCGGATGAGATCGGCCCACGTGATCAACAGTGGAGAAAAATGCACCAATAAAGCTTAGAAACCCACCCGGAGTTCAAAATTTAATTAAACCATGCTGAGTAAAGTTCCCGGGTCCGGATTTGTTGAATGGACGAGAAATCAATGAAGGGACGCCCCAATAGATTTCTGTCGTGTGGATGCTGATGTGGCACTGGGGCCACTGACACTACTGTGGATGAGGAGACCGGGAGATGGAGTATGGGCCATCGATCTGCAGATCAGATCGATGATGGAGATCTTTTAAACACCGTGCCATAGCCTAGTTATCGCATGGGCATCTTCAGAGAGTGATTGCCGTCCGATGAGCGGTCTCAGATCGGACGGAGGACATCAATATCGCGTCGGGTCCACGTCCGATCTTTAACACGCGATGGAAAGCGGTTTCGTGAACAGTGCTCAGGCCACACGTCAAACGGTGTATGGAATCGCTGCAAAATGAAAAAAACTACCCCGCTCTCAAAAGCGGTGCGATGGATAACATGTGGTTTTGAAATAGTGAGTGGATGGCGGGGACCACCGGGGCGATGGATTGTGCACCGTCGATCTGCAGATCAGATCGACGATGGAGATTGATTTGAACTTTTACACCAGCGGAAAAGTTTATAATATAATAAAAATCGAAAAATTATATAACCAAAGGTTTATACTTTGGGTGGAAATATTTATTCGAAGCAGATAGGCGCTCGTCTACGGGGCCATGGGTTATATGGAGGATCATATGACTGGGGGTTTAAGAGGAGGGGCTAATCGCAATCGGGCAACGTGATAAGTGCTTAGAAGGTTAGCGCTCGGTTCTGATTCCAGGGCGTATGGAGGGGAAGAGGTAAAATACTTAGCCCAAGGGGGCTTAAGTCTATAATATAAAAAATGAATTTTCAATGATTTTCAATGATTTTCAATGTTTGTTGGGGGTTTCGATAAGGCAGAAGGAGTCTTAAACCTTACCAAAAAGGGCTTTGATGAAGGGAAAAGGGGAAAAACATGAAAATGAAGGTTTTTCATGGGATATGAAGGGGTTAAAATGAGGTAATTTTTGGAAGAAGGGAAAGGAAAATGGTGCCTACAGTAGTATTCTTTCTTGGGAATCAGCAAAAATTTAGAGTTTTTCTAAGATAGGAACAACAGTGAAGATTTGGTCAGAAGCATGAGGCCTTCAAGAGTCTTCAAGAGCCAACACTTTTTAGTAATAAAATTTGTTCCTTGAAGGCTCCAAATAGTTTTAGCCACCTTTTGGTATAACAAATTTCACAAGTGGCTAACACAGCTTTTCTGTCTCATTCCATGGTTGCAACACTTCATTTTGTGGCCTTTCTTCATGTATAAATTTGTATTTTATAATATAAAGCCATTGAATCATATTATAAACTTTCCATACTGATATTCCATCATTATTTCAGTTAAACCCTTCAGAAAATCACGCTGTAGAAGCTTCAGCACTTTCTGCATAATTTAAGCCATGGGAAATCAGAGTTTTCTAGCCTAGTTAGGAAAGAAGGAACTGTTTAACATAGCAAAACACCTTTTTTTTTTCTCTAAAATTTGACATGGGAGTTCGTTATAACCCTAGCTATCATATCCAACCACTTTCCCATCTTATTTTTACGCAAATATCTGAATACATTCATTTTAGGGCCTAAATCATCACTTTTCCCCACCTTTTTCCTTATAAAACGCTGTATATTTTATTGAAGGATAAGTGATTTGAAATCTGTTCTAAGGCCTATTCCAACTCTGGAATACCTTAGGGTATTCTCATTGTTGTAGAAATTCCAGTTTGGGAACATTACATCCATTCATGGTTCCATGCTCGAGATCGAATGGTGGTCCTTTGACCAAGCCAAATCGATGACATGAGGGGGGGTACCCCCTAAAAGGTATGAAGAGTGGGGGTCTCTCAATTAACATTTCGTCCCTCCTAGAAACATGCCACCTCCTAGTTCTTTGGGGTAAGGAAGAAATGTGGCCAACCCTATGACCGCCATGTAAAATTCATGGCCACGTAACCATGACATGTGACAAGCCCCATGGCCACCATTTTAAGCTCTCAGTCATGTAATCCAGTCTGTAATCCTCTCGAACGCATCATACCAGTGGCCACATAATCACGTCTTGGGTAACACCTGAACCCCTTAGTCGAATACCTTAAAATTTCACACTATGATTTAATGAGGTTGCTTGGCCCCGAATCACACAACCTCTTGGCCTCAACATTGTACCTTATACACACACACACACACACACACATGAAACTTGAAACACTTAGTCAATAATTCCATCCCTCCTGAGCTCAATTCCTGAACACATAAACATATATGTGACTTCACTGAGTTCCTTTATGCTTGACCTTGACCATATATCTTGAACTTGTATGGGATTCACCTATCCCAATCAACATGATATAACATCAAAATAATACATGCTCCATGTGATCAACTTCATAGCATAGGTCCTATAATTACAAATATTATTAATACAAGAATTGATTCAACAATAGAGATTTACCCATTGCTTATTCTCAGGAAAATTGTCTATATTCAAACTCATAAGATAATATGGCATTTCACTCTTCCATGAAAAGAAAAAATGAATTAAACCATTCCTTATAATTCATGTTGGAAATAACAATCCAAAACATTATTATAGGCACTTGAATAATGAAACAAACATTTATGCTACACTTATACATGCACACAGATTTAAATAATCTTCATGCATATTTTTAACAATACAATGAATATTTACATAACAATCCCATGGAAAAAGATTCAAATAAACACTTATCTTATAATATGGAGCCTAAAAACTAAGATTAGGATTATAGCTCTCCCCCCAACCTTAGGATGAATGCACTACGAGATTTCTTGTAATCATCCACCATCAAGCTAGATTCAAAGCTTGAGGAGGAGTGCTTCATGGAAATAACTAGAACTTCTCACCACACTAGGGTATCTAGAGATATCACCATCTCCACCCTTGTAAAACCAGGGACTCTAGATATACCAACATCTTCACCCTTGTAACCCAAGAAAATATTCTCCAGTGACTCCACCCAAAATCGAGAATCCAGAGTTCACATAGTGTAATCATTGACCTGAAAACCAAGCATAGGTAGACACTGTTGACACTCTTTTACTAGGAATCCAAAGGAATATAAGGGCCTCCACCCAAACTGAGAATCGAAATAGCCTTTGAAATTCAACCAAGAGGAATCCACTGAACCCTCTAACCCTGCTTAAAATAAAAAATCCTCCTATAGCAAAGCA
>JAXQQM020091916.1:0-39501 GCA_034641835.2 Pinus albicaulis
AAAATTACACCAGTAAAGAAAAATTTAGTATGCTGTTAACTCCGGTGGAATGATTATAAATATCTGTCCTTTGCAATTATGAGCAGTTGACGTTTAATACTGTATTTGATACGATAAATTGTAATTACTGCGATACCCTACCGGCTCTATGGTTCGACTTTGTATAAATTTGATTGATTTACATAGTTGTACATTCATTTACTACATATCTATGTCACGGAACTTGAGTTTTATATTATAGATCTGGAGGCTTCGGTCATATGCAACTTTAAACCATGCATTATATGTATAAATGTTTTCGAACTAGGGTTAATGTATTGTTTTATCGCCTCGAGATTATCCAAACCGTCCTATCGATCCGACCCTGGCGAATATCTGGCCGTCGATAGCAATCTGGATCCTACGGTGAGGATTCATTAGGGTTGGGTAATGTCTACCCCGCCCGTAACTGACTCCTCAGTCATTGTCGCGTCTCGCCAGTGCGTCTGGAGGCAGGGTCTGCAGCCCTTAGGGTTTCCTGTTCCGTCTCCACCCTGCTCAGTCGGTCTATGGGGTTTTCTGAACGTGATCGCTGCCTCAATCACTAGGTATCCTTCGGCAGCTTTGAAATCTTGTTTTTTTTTACTTATGTTATATGAGTTCTGGAGAGAAAATGCGAGTTTTGTTTCTTCCTCTAACCTATGCATCCGTGGAACGCACACTGACTGTGGATATATGTTTAATGTTTCCTCCGGCTCGGACGTCCAGTACCCAGTAGTCCATTTTCGTTTTCAATCACTCCATCTGTGTTTGCACAGGTAATGTTATGTTTAACTATTTGATTCGTGTTAACTTTCGTTGCTTACATTTTAGGCTCCGTTCACAGTAGATTTGGGGTTTGTTAACAGATGCAATAATTGTTTATCTACCAGGTACACCTCCTTCCGCTCGACTGCTACAGAATTTGCTAAGCCTCTGCTTCAACAGGGCTAAACCTATCGTTTCTGTTCACAGGTATTTAAGTTCTTGCTATGGAATACGTACCCGAACCTCCTTTCTAGTATTCATGGCTGAAGGCGTTGAGATTATAGCAAAGCTCCTATACTGTCTTGCCTTTGTTTAAATCAGACATTTCTTATGACTATGATTATGTAAATTTTAGTTAAACCCTGCCAGGGTTTTTGCGGCTCTTTAATTGTTTAGAATTTTGCTGAGGGTTGTTGCCCTCCGGTAGTTTATGCCTTCTTCCCTGTAATGGGTTTCTGAATACTGACAGTCTCAATCAGGCGTGAATCTGATATGCAAACTTTTTCATGGCTTGACGGAATTTTGGTGATGATTGCCCATTATGGGTTTAAGTAAAACAGGAATTTATATTTACATGTATAATTAATTTTCGGTTCAGTGTATATTCTTCAGTTTA
The DNA here is from genome assembly GCA_034641835.2 of Pinus albicaulis. Lineage (NCBI taxonomy): Eukaryota > Viridiplantae > Streptophyta > Pinopsida > Pinales > Pinaceae > Pinus > Pinus albicaulis. Next base: position 1,403 of record JAXQQM020091916.1, read on the forward strand.
CCAATCTATGTTTTTGATGAATTTCGTGAAGCGTTCATTCGTGAATATTGGTGTCTACAGGCTATGGTGGTAGGCATTCATAAAAATTGTATTATGTTTACTTGTATCAGCCACAAGCATGTTCACGTTATTCCAGTTGGGTTCTATGCTTACATGGGTTCCGCTGCTCTGTCGCACTATGCAGTTATTTGTTTATCTGTTTCTGAAAATAAAACATTAACTATGGCTAACTTCTATATTGTTCTTTTCTTGTCTACATTAGACTATTCTAGAAGTGACCGGACCACTTATTAGTCCGAGTTCTCATAAAGAGAGAGACGACCAATCCAGAAGCCTGTTTTGCAGGCACTATGGGTTAACGGTCTCCCTCGCCCCTGGTGATTAAGTAAGATATGTTTTTCTTTGCCGTTCTTAATTTGTTTTCTTTAGAAAGAAAGGAAAGAAAATTGCCTCTTCCTACTGCTTTATTCATGATTCTATACTGTACAGGTTTTATTTTTATATCTGTTACTTCGCTCATCTACTAATAAGAACTCATTCCTTTTGAACTTGCAATCCTAAAATATATACTGTCACTGAAATAAAAGAAACAGTTCTGTCAAACATTCTACGTTTTGTCTCCTGTTCTAAATATACATACTGCCACTGAAATAAAAGAAACAGTTCTGTCAAACATTCTACAGTTTGTCTCCTATTCTAAATATACATACTGTCACTGAAATAAAAGAAACAGTTCAGTCAAACATTCTACAGTTTGTCTCCTGTTCAGCACAGGACAAATTTATAAACCTTCTAGTTGGTCTTAATAACAAGAAAACAAATGATTATCTTTCCGTTAATAACAACTACTGAAATCTACTCATCTGTCCCGAAATCTGAGTGAAGTAGTTTATGCCTCCCTTCCACGAGCTGGGCGATCACGTCCTGCAGCTCTCCCCTGAGCTCAAGTCGGAGTCGTCGTTAGTACAAAAATTCTGGAGGAGGTTCTCAAGACAGTCCGGTCCAAACTCTCCGACTCCAGTGAAAAACAACAATCTTGGGGAGCTCACGGGACAATCCGGTCCAGAACTCCAACCCAGGGTATTATCTGTTCTGGAAAAACCAGTTTTTGCTTCCAGTCTACAGAGTTTCTTTGTGCACAGATCCAACCCAAAACTCTCCTTGGAATGCTTTATTTATTCCAGAGTTTTTGGATAACTGTGAAACTGTTTTTCTAACTAACATCAGATCTTGATTTTACTTTTACCAATCATTTACTTATGAAACCAATTCCACAGTAAATCTTTATTAAAATAAAAATCTCATTTTTGTTCACATATTCTTATTTAAAAGAAAATAACACAGCAATCCAAACTAATCCTTAGTTAATAATAATAACATCTAACTATCTGTTTCCACTAAAAATGGTGGTTAAGTCCCCCCCCCTAAGGAGAACACCGTCCTCGATGTTTTTATTCTCTTGCAGAAAAAAGCTCTGGATAAGCTTCACGGACGAAACTCTCGTCTTCCCAAGTGGCCTCCTCAGGTCCAAAGTGCTTCCATTGCACTTTAACCTGGGCGATGGCTCGTCTCTGGAGCATGATTTCCCTCCGGTCTATTATACTGTGAGGCTCGACCAGAAACTCTCCGTCCGGTTCTACACAAATGTTTTACCAATGGATTATGTGTCTAGGATCATGAACGTATCGTTTCAATAACGATACATGAAAGACATTATGCACCCGAATGTGGCTAGGAAGCGCTAAGTGATACGCCACCGGTCCCACTCTTTCCAATATTTGGAAAGGACCATAGAATCGAGGTGCTAGTTTTGCACAAGATGCCCATCTTAATGTGATTTTCTTCGGTTTAATCCGGACATATACGTGATCTCCAACTTCATACTCACGGTATGATCTCTTCCTGTCCGCATACACCTTCTTCCTGTCTTGTGCTGCCTTCAAATTCTGTCGGATCTTCTTTACCTCCGCTTCCATTTCTGCTAGCATATCTGGTCCCAACATAAGTTTAGTGTCCGGGTTGCTCCAATTAATGGGGGTTCTGCACTGCCGCCCATATAATGCCTCAAACGGACTCATCCTTAAGGATTCTTGATAACCATTGTTGTACGCAAATTCTATCAAGTGTAGAAACTCTTCCCATTTAACGGGTTGCTGCATAACGTACATCCTTAACATGTCTTCTAGTATCTGGTTCACTCGCTCGGTTTGACCATCCGTTTGCAGATGGTATGAAGTACTAAAATGTACTTGCGTCCCTAAACCTGTAAACAGGGCCTTCCAAAAAGCTGATGTGAACTTCACATCTCTGTCCGAGATAACAGTCTTAGGAATGCCATGCAGCCTGAAGATCTCACGTATAAATAATTCTGCTATCTGTACTGTTTTATAAGTGGACTGGACAGGTATAAAATGTGCCGATTTACTTAGTCGGTCCACCACTACCATTATAGAGTCATTTCCTCATTTTGTTTTTGGTAGTCTAGTAATGAAATCTAATGAGGTTACCTCCCATTTCCATTCAGGGATAGGTATGGGCTGCATTAATCCAACAGCATGCCTATGCTCCACCTTCACTTGCTGGCACTCTAAACACTTATTCAGATAATTCGCTATATCTTTTGTCATACCTGACCAACAGTAATCCTTTCGAATAGCTGTCAGCATCTTTTGATATCTTGGGTGTCCCGCATAATTGCTTCTATGATATTCATCTAGTATTATGGTTTTTAGTTCCATACGGTTTGGAATAACTATCCTCTTCTTGAAAACCAGCAACCCATCTTGGTTGATCTCATAACCTCCCCATCCACCTTGACCTTCAGGTGCTTGTGTTTGCTGCCATAAATATTTATATTCAGGATCCTTGTCTGCCTCCCTTCTGATTTGATCCAGAAATCTGGTCTCCACTTGGTTAACATATAACTCATAAATGCCGTGCAGTTTTCTGCTCAAAGCATCTGCTACCTTGTTCTCTTTACCTTTCACATGCTGCAAATCTATATCAAACTCGCTCAGGAAAGAATTCCATCTTGCTTGTCAGGAGTTTAAATCAGCTTGTTTAAAATAGTTGGTTAAACTACTATGATCAGTTTTTAATACAAACCTTTTTCCAAGTAGATAATGTCTCCATACTCGGAGAGCGTGCACAACTGCGGTCAGCTCCAAATCGTAAGCTGAATATCGCTGATCATGATCTTTTAGCTTACGAGATTCATAGGCTATCACTTTTCCCTCTTGTGATAATACAACTCCCACACCCTCCTTGCAGGCATCTGTACAAACTTCAAATTCCTTATCCGGGTCTGCCACACTTAATACAGGTGTTGTTGTCAATAACTGCTTCAATTTCTCAAAACTATCCTAACATTCTTTTGTCCATCTAAAAATCTTTCCCTTCCTTTGCAGGGAAGTAATGGGAAAGGCTATCTTTGAAAACCCCTTTATAAACCTCCGGTAATAACCAGCGAGACCCATAAAAGATCGTATATCTGCCACATTTTGTGGCACCTTCCATTCCATAATGGTCTTGATTTTCTCCGGGTCTACCGCTATTCCCTTTTTAGATATTACGTGCCCAAGGTACTGTATTTCTTCCTTGAAGAAATTGCACTTGCTGAGTTTTGCGTATAGCTGATGCTTCCTTAATAATTCCAATACCACTCGCAAATGCTCCCTGTGTTCCTCCGCATTCTTTGAATAAATTAATATGTCATCAATGAAGATTAGCACAAAGTTATCAAAGTAAGGGTGAAAGACACTATGCATCAGTCTCATAAAAGTGGCTGGTGCATTAGTTAACCCAAAAGGTAATACCACGAATTCATAGTGGCCGTACCTTGTGCGGAAAGTAGTTTTGTGTATATCTTCATCCTTAATTCTGATCTGATGATAACCAGACCGAAAATCAATTTTTGAAAACACAGTAGCTCGCCTTACCTGATCAAACAGATCATCAATACGGGGTAGAGGATACCTGTTCTTAACAGTCAGCTTGTTTAATTGCCGATAATCCATGCACATGCACATGGTTCCATCCTTCTTCCTAACAAACAATACAGGTGCTCCCCAGGGTGACACACTGGGTCATATGTACCCCTTATCCAATAATTCCTGAAGCTGCATTTTCAGCTCGGTCAATTCAGGCACACTCATACGGCAAGGAGTTCGTGAGATTGGTGATGCTCCTGGCAGCAATTCTATGGTAAAATCCACTTCTCTTTTTGGTGGTAATCCTGGCACCTCTTCAGGAAATACATCCTTGAATTCTTGTATTACAGGGATATCTTCTAATGCAGCAGTTTTATTCTTAGATTCAGTTAGTCCAACTTGTATAGCATACAGTTGGCATCCCTTCCTTATGCATCTTCCCATTTGGGAAGCTGTAATTGGGCGCAGATGTACAGGCTTCCTTATGCCTTGAATCTCATGGCGAATACCATTATGATCCTTGTAATAAACTATCTTCTCTTTACAGTCTAGAAGCGTCCAGTGCTTCTCCAACCAATCCATACCCAACAGTACATCATAAGATCCCAAAGGCAGAATATTTAAGTCCACTACCAACTGCTGTCCACCGATTTGCAGTGCACAGTCTGGTATTTTGGCACTAACTTTCCTTTTAGCCCCTGTAGCTAACTGGACCAACCACGTCTTTTTAAACTTTTGACTTGGCAATTTACAGATTTCTACTAATTTAGGACTTATATAACTTAAACTGGCCCCCGGATCTACCAAAACAGAAACAGTTTGGGATAACAATTTACCTTCCAGTTCTATCATGGTGGGCTGAAAATCGGCTTGTCGGTCCTCCAGTGCTGCGTTAATTCTGGGTATGTTTCAAGCAACATCTCCCACGGTAGAGGCTTCCTGCAAATTATTTACTGTCTCAGTTTTACCCCGTTGTGGGCAATCTCGGTAGTAGTGCGCTGCCCCGCAGCCCCAACACTGCAGAGGTGGCCTCTGGTTTTGTGGCTGTTTAGGTTTACTTGAAGCTTCCACTGTTTTGTCTTCCCCGGGAAATTGTTTCTGCTGGCCCTCCTTGGTTGCCATCCTTTTCCTTGGTCTATCTTGTTTTTCGCTTGCTGGTAACACAGCCTTGCCTTTCTAATAGCCTCGTCCATTGTCTTAGGATTCTCGAACTCAATACGCTCCTTCATGTGAACAGGTAAACTGCTCAGAAATCTTTGGACTTTGGCTTTCTCTTCTCTTAAATACGATACATAACACAGTAATGATGTAAACTTGGTGATGTACTCATCCATGGTCAGCTGTCCTAACCTTAACTCATGGAATTCTCGAGCTTTTTCATCATAAAAACGCTCAGTTAAATACTTGTCCTTGAAATACTGTTGAAACTTTTCCCATGTCACATCGGAATCCTCTATTCCCCGCACCTTCCTTACTTCTTCCCACCATAAGGTGGCTTTGTCTTTTAGCTGGTAAATGGCTAACCGCGCTTTAAGACCACTGTCATATTCATACACCTGAAAGTATTTATTCATGTTAATCAACCATGCCTCAGCTATTTCCTCTTTTTCTCCATCAAACCTTGGCGGTTTTATCTTTCTGAATTCTCTGTGCAGCTCCACCTTTTTCTTTTTACTTGTCTTCCGTTCGGTTTCATTCTCAGATTCAGCCTCATTAAAATTTCTATTTGGATGACTCCGCTGTGACACACTTCTTTCTTTTTGGCTCACATTTTGTTCATCTGTTTGCTGCTCATTTCCCTCTTGGAATTCTCTGCCAGCACTGGGTTTCTCAATCCTCTGATTTTGTTTATCTGAAAGGATTTTTAGGATCCTTTCCTGTTCCTGCATAATCCTAGAATTTTCCTTTCGTACTCTCTCCATTTCTTCCTGTAACTGTTGTACCGTGTGCAGCAGAACGCGAGTCTGCTGTTGTTGTTCTTCCATCAATCTATTAGACCGTTGATGCTGCTCTATCCCTAACTGAACCCACATTTCGGGGTTTCCCTCTGGTGGCGGTTGAATGTCTCCGACATTCCGTTGTTGCTGTCGTAAAGGTGTCTGTCTTGTTTGTCGTTCCATCTATTTATCTAACTCTGTGCAAGACACACATACAATTGTAACGTCAGTTGGCCCAATAGGGTCCCAGCCTTGTAACAGGCTCTGATACCACTTGTCACAATCACATATTCGAACAAAATTACACCAGTAAAGAAAAATTTATTATGCTGTTAACTCCGGTGGAATGATTATAAATATCTGTCCTTTGCAATTATGAGCAGTTGACATTTAATACTGTATTTGATACGATAAATTGTAATTACTGCGATACCCTACCAGCTCTATGGTTCGAATTTGTATAAATTTGATTGATTTACATAGCTGTACATTCATTTACTACATATCTATGTCACGACACTTGAGTTTTATATTATAGATCTGGAGGCTTCGGTCATATGCAACTTTAAACCATGCATTATATGTATAAATGTTTTCAAACTAGGGTTAATGTATTGTTTTATCGCCTCGAGATTATCAAAACCGTCCTATCGATCCGACCCTGGCGAATATCTGGCCGTCGATAGCAATCTGGATCCTACGGTGAGGATTCATTAGGCTTGGGTAATGTCTACCCCGCCCGTAACTGACTCCTCAGTCATTGTCACGTCTCGCCGGTGCGTCTGGAGGCAGGGTCTGCGGCCCTTAGGGCTTCCTGTTCCATCTCCACCCTGCTCAGTCGGTCTATGGGGTTTTCTGAGCGTGATCGCTGCCTCAATCACCAGGTATCCTTCGGCAGCTTTGAAATCTTGTTTTTTTTTACTTATGTTATATGAGTTCTGGAGAGAAAATGCGAGTTCTGTTTCTTCCTCTAACCTATGCATCCGTGGAACGCACACTGACTGTGGATATATGTTTAATGTTTCCTCCGGCTCGGTCGTCCAGTACCCAGCAGTCCATTTTCGTTTTCAATCACTCCATCTGCATTTGCACAGGTAATGTTATGTTTAACTATTTGATTCGTGTTAACTTTCGTTGCTTACATTTTAGCCTCCGTTCATAGTAGATTTGGGGTTTGTTAACAGATGCAGTAATTGTTTATCTACCAGGTACACCTCCTTCCGCTCGGCTGCTACAGAATTTGCTAAGCCTCTGCTTCAACAGGGCTAAACCTATCGTTTTTGTTCACAGGTATTTAAGTTCTTGCTATGGAATACGTACCCGAACCTCCTTTCCAGTATTCATGGCTGAAGGCGTTGAGATTATAGCAAAGCTTCTATACTGTCTTGCCTTTGTTTAAATCAGACATTTCTTATGACTATGATTATGTAAATTTTAGTTAAACCCTGCCAGGGTTTTTGCGGCTCTCTAATTGTTTAGAATTTTGCGGAGGGTTGTTGCCCTCCGGTAGTTTATGCCTTCTTCCCTGTAACGAGTTTCTGAGTACTGACAGTCTCAATCAGGCGTGAATCTGATATGCAAACTTTGTCATGGCTTGGCGGAATTTTGGTGATGATTGCCCATTATGGGTTTAAGTAAAACATGAATTTATATTTACATGTATAATTACTTTTCGGTTCAGTGTATATTCTTCAGTTTACCAATCTATGTTTTTGATGAATTTCGTGAAGCGTTCATTCGTGAATATTGGTGTCTACAGGCTATGGTGGTAGGCATTCATAAAATTGTATTATGTTTACCTGTATCAGCCACAAGCATGTTCACGTTATTCCAGTTGGGTTCTATGCTTACATGGGTTCCGCTGCTCTGTCGCAATGTGAAGTTATTTGTTTATCTGTTTCTGAAAATAAAACATTAACTCTGGCTAACTTCTATACTGTTCTTTTCTTGTCTACATTAGACTATTCTAGAAGTGACCGGACCACTTATTAGTCCGAGTTCTCATAAAGAGAGAGACGACCAACCCAGAAGCCTGTTTTGCAGGCACTATGGGTTAACGGTCTCCCTCACCCCTGGTGATTAAGTAAGAGATGTTTTTCTTTTCCGTTCTTAATTTGTTTTCTTTAGAAAGAAAGGAAAGAAAATTGCCTCTTCCTACTGCTTTATTCATGATTCTATATTGTACAGGTTTTATTTTTATATCTGTTACTTCGCTCATCTACTAATAAGAACTCATTTCTTTTGAACTTGCAATCCTAAAATATATACTGTCACTGAAATAAAAGAAACAGTTCTGTCAAACATTCTACGGTTTGTCTCCTGTTCTAAATATACATACTGCCACTGAAATAAAAGAAACAGTTCTGTCAAACATTCTACAGTTTGTCTCCTGTTCTAAATATACATACTGTCACTGAAATAAAAGAAACAGTTCAGTCAAAAATTCTACAGTTTGTCTCCTGTTCAGCACAGGACAAATTTATAAACCTTCTAGTTGGTCTTAATAACAAGAAAACAAATGATTATCTTTCCGTTAATAACAACTACTGAAATCTACTCATCTGTCCCGAAATCTGAGTGAAGTAGTTTATGCCTCCCTTCCACGAGCTGGGCGATCACGTCCTGCAGCTCTCCCCGGAACAAGCTCTAGGCCGTCGTTAGTATAGAAATTCGGGAGGAGGCTCGTGATTGGCCCTGTCCAAACTCTCCGACCTGAAAACAGCAGTCCCGGGGAGCTCACGGGACAATCCGTCCGTAACTCCAACCTGTGGTATTATCCGTTCGGAAAACCGCGTTTCCGCCACAGAAGTTTCTCAGGTATCGCATCCAACCCAAAACTCCCCTTGGAATGCTTTACTTATTCCAGAGTTTTGGATAACTGTGAAACTGTTTTTCTAACTAACACCAGATCTTGATTTTACTTTTAACAATCATTTACTTATGAAACCAATTCCACAGTAAATCTTTATTTTAAAAATAACATTTGATTTTTTTTGTTCACATATTCTTATCCAAGAAAAAATGACACAGCAATTCCAAACTAATCCTTAGTTAATAATAACAACATCTAACTACCTTCTCTGTTTCCCACTAAAAATGGTGGTTATAATACCTCACACATGTCTTTCCATAGTATTAGTTTCTTCATTATTGTTTATTATGCTAGCTATAATTTTCTCTTTTTCACCTTCTTTAGTATCGACGATCCCTTTTAATATGGCCAAGTTTCCCCACAATGAAGGTATTCTTCCATGCCTAAACTTTGACACCTTAGATATTGATCTCCTTGATTTCATTCCATCATTTGTCTTCCATGATCACGAAGAGTTAATGCCTCCATTATTTGTTATTCCTTCTCCCATAGATTTGATTTACAACTTTTATTTAATAGCTTGTTAGAAACATCTTCAAAGTTTAATATATGCTTTTGTGAAGCATTATTGATGGTGACAACCAAGTTCTTCCAACTATCAAATAGAGCTTAGGAGGAAAAAAGGTTTGATCTTATCATCAAAGGTAATCTTCAAGTGAGTGAGCTAGTTCACCATAGTGTGAAACTCATTTATATGCTCAACCAATGAACTCCCTTCCTTCATTTTGAGATTAAATAATCTCTTCATCCAAAATATTTTATTGGTTTTTGAGCCTCATTCATATAAATCATTAAGCCTTTTCAATAAATATTTCTTGGTATTTTCCTTGTGAAACATGAACATATATTTTGAGTGCTAAATATTGCCTAATAGTAGCCCTTTCTTTTCAATCCAACTTCTCCTAATATTCATTAGTCACTAATGAATGCTCCTTAGGTTTTCCTTTAATCCACATATGCATATCTTTGAGTGTGAATATATATTTCATCTAACATTTTTATATGGTAAAATTTACCCCAATAAACTTTTCAATGATTATCATCTAATCCATTAAACCATCCCTAAATAAAACCTACACACTTTGAATTTCCAAAAACAAAAATTCTTTCATAACAATTTTTATATTTTAAACAACAATCAATAAATTAATAACAATAAATCAATAAAACTGATTTGGTTAATACAATATTTTTTATAAATAAAATAATGTTTACAATAAAATAAAAAATAAAAACAACACAAATTTTACATGAAAAATACAACAAATTAACAACCCTTTTATTACTTTAAAAAATTACATAAGCTTCAGCCTGTGAATCCTTCTTCCAATTACTTCAACCTCAATAGATAAATTCAATTTTTTTAATGGAATAATTCTCCATTACAATGGAGGACAATACTTCCTTAAATTGAGGAGAAACCTCCATTATATTTTAGTAGAATTCTCTGTTACATTCGATGCAAAAATGTCTCCGTCACATTTCAATAAAAACCTTCCTTACACTCGATGCAAAAATGTCTCCGTCACATTTCAATAAAAACCTTCCTTACACTCGAGGAGAAATTAATTTCATTGTATGTATTTTCATGAATCGTCCTTAAATTAAAAGGGAAATTTGATTTTATGTATTTTAACTCACAAATAACATATTCCACGTACGTCGAATCTTGATAAATGTAGCCAGTTAGATTAAAAAATTGGGTATAAAAAGTGGGATGTTTTATAGCCAGCCCTATAATATTTGGGATGTGTGTATTATTTGATGTTATTCATATACATTAACAGTTCACATTTTGAAGTAGTTCTATGCACATAGATATCTCACAGTTCATATACTACTGCACTCTCCAGTATAGAAAATACTGCAAAGCTGGGTTCATTATTTCAGCATTGATGTAACTACTCTATTTTCCCGTCCGATGCAATCAGATTGAAATATTCGTAGCGGTGTTGCGTTGCAATCAAATAAATGTAGCCAGCAAACACGTTCTGTAAAAAGCTATTGAAAGTGAAATGTTTCTGTGTAAATATTATTCTAGCATTTGAATTTATTTGGCGAAGCTTATTTTCCAGTCCATTTGTCCTTAAAAAAATATCCATGATAAAATTAAATATCTACTTTAATTTGACAATAAACATTTCTTGCCCACTCATTTATGAGCTGATAGACTAGAAAATATGCTTAACCTTTCAATCTGAACGTTTTGGTAAAAATATCTCCATTCAAATTAAACGCATATTGAAAGTGAAATATTATTCTCGCCTTTGAAAGTGAACATTCTGGTCAAAATATTGTTATCCATTCAAAATAAACAAACGCATAAAGAGTATATCTATTTATTTACCATCGTAGGACGAGTTTAATTTGGTTCAGATTTAATGTTGGATGTTGAGATAATTTTGTCATATGTGCAAGGTGCAAGGAGTAAGTAGTAAGAGAGTTTTAAATGGAGTTGTTTTTAATGTGATTTGTTTTAAATGGAGTTGTTTTTAATATGATTTTTTGAAAAATTATATGATTTATTTTTACTATTTAATTTGTTTAAAATTTGGCAGGAATTTATTGAAATCATAAGTTTGATGGGTAAACTTTGCATAATTAAAATATTCTAGAGATTTTTTAAGATGCTGAATTATGTAGTAAAAAACCCAATTTAAATAACACAAATAATCATAACTTTGATAGATAAACTCTTTACGATCAAAATATTCTAGAGATTTTTCAAAGTGCTGAATAATTATATATAATAAAATACCCAGTTTAAATAACACAAATCAAGAATTCACAGCAAAATCCACAACTCACAACAAACTCAAAGAAAAAAATTAAAAATAATTCTATTATAAATAATTCAAGTAAATCTAGATATCTTGCAAAAAAAAAATATCATCCTATCTCATTTTTAATTCCTTCCATGAAATTTGGACAAGTGGTTTTACTAAATCTCATGCAAACAAATTAATTTACAGTTTATAGAAAAAATTGTTTTAATTAATTTATATGTTATAAATTTAAAATATATATTAGTATAAATAATTTACTGAATCTCATCCAAATAAATTATTTTATACTTTATAAATAAATAAAATATTAATCACAGAAAATTACTAAAATAATGAAATTTAAAAGAAATTATTATCTTACTTTGAGTTACATGTTTTTTTATTAAGAGCTTTTCCATTCAAACGATTTTGAAACACTCACCCATCATTTCAATGTCCTGGATGGGTAACATCATACATCTGTGTAATCTTTTATTTTACCAAAAAAAAAATTGCTATGCCGTATTTATTTGATATATTTTCTAGGTCAATTTGTCTCAAAATAATTAGGTAAGGGTCTTGCTCTGGGTCTTGCTATGGGGTTTGATTATATATTTTTTAGTTTAATTTATCTTAACGTAATTAGGTATAGGTTGAATTTATATGTTTGAAATGTCAACATTCTATAATTTGAGGCTCCAGAATTTTTAGGGTACTGAAATGTATCAAAAATACGTTTAAAATAACCAAAAAAATAAAGTTTATTTAAAAATAATTTGTTTATTAAATTTATACATTGTTATCAAAAAAAAATATTTTAAATAACAAAAAAAATTTAATGATTTAACTAAAAATGATTTGTTTTATTCTTAATCAAAAGTAAAATAGACAAATTAATAGAAATTATGGTAATATTTTCTTTAAATTTTTAACTTTTTAGAAATTTGAGTTAACAGTTCTCAAGTTTTAGGATTTTGAGTATTTTAGAAGCTTTTAATAGTGCTGAATCTATTTCCATCATTAAAAAACTAATTCAAACACTCCAACAATCAAATTTTTTGAAAATTCAACACTATAAAAAAAAATATTCGAAAACTCTAACTGAAAGTAAAATCTCTTGAAATTAAAAATGAAATTGTGGTTTAAGTAGACCACGCATATGCCAGCAGAACCTAGGGGTCAGATTTCTGACACCAAGCTAACGTGATTTCCACATGTTTTGTCAAATTTTTGGCACATAGTCAAATTACTGATTCCCACTCCCTCAATGGAATAGGAAATAGTCATTCTGTCCCTGGCCAATGTCTATAATTATTATTTTGCAATCGGCAAAGGAAAAGGGTAGAAATTTAGGTTTTGCCCATTCCAGGGTTTGTTAGTCCGGAGTTGAGGGGAGGCTGCGGCATCCTCAAATTATGATGAACCCAGCGGAGGCAGAATCGAGAGATATAGGAAATGGTACGATCTCCCACTTTGTTCTGGTTCACGGAGCATGTCATGGCGCTTGGTGTTGGTACAAGCTCTCAGTTCTGCTGGAAAAGGCCGGTCATGTTGTCACAGCCATCGATTTGGGGGGTGCTGGAATCAACCCAAAGGACGGCGACGCAATTCGTAGCTTGGCAGAGTACAATGAACCACTCGCCAAATTCATGAAAGATCTTCCAGAGGGAGATGGAGCGGAGAATCCTGCGAAAGTAATATTGGTTGGCCACAGTATGGGAGGAGTGAATTTGACTTGTATGATGGAGCAATTTCCACACAAAATTGTGGCGGCTGTATTTCTCACTGCTTTTATGCCTGTTCCCGGTACCACCCCTCTTCAGCTTCTAGATGAGGTACTACTATTATATTTATATACAGTTACCCGATACATCCATTCTTCAGCTTATAGATGCGGCATCACTATTATATTTTATATACAATTGTACTTCATGATTAAATTTAATATGAGCTAGTGGGACAGAGCTTACATTCATGTTGTGGCGATGGTGTGGCAAAATATATTCAGCTTGTTGCCTCTTAGTCAATGGGCAGGGTTGTATATGTTTAGTTAATTGAGGTTGTATAGGTTTATTTTTGGATAATTTATTGGTTTGAATTTTAGGGTGGGTATATACAGTTTATAAGTATGAGTATTAATTTCTACCTAACAAGTTAGATTAGTCTTGTTAGTTAATAGGCAAGGCTGTATGTGTCTACTTTTAGATAATTTATGGGCTTAAATTTAATAGTGAGCATATACAGCCTATGAGTATGGGCTTGAGCTCCTAGATATGTCTTGTCAGTTAATGAGCAAGGCTGTATATGTCTAGTTACTGTATATGTTTTTATTTGGATAATCTATTGGCTTAAATTTTAGGTGGACATATACAGCCCATGAACACGAGTATTAATTGCTAATCAACAAACTAGATTAGTCTTGTTAGTTAATGGGCAAGGCTGTATATGTCTACTTTTGATTTGGATAATCTATTGGCTTAAATTTAAGGGTGGACATATACAGCCCATGAGCATGAGTATTAATTGGTAATCAACAAACTAGGTAAGTCTTGTTAGTTAATGGGCAGGGCTGTATAGGTCTACTTTTGAATAATCTATTGGCCTAAGTTAATCGTGGGCATATACAGCCGGTGGGCTTGAGCTCCTAAGCAACAAGCTAGACAAGTCTCGCCGTGATATTGCTACTTCCTTTTTCAGGTTTATCAGAGAATTCAAACGTGGGAAGACACGGAATTCAAGTATGCACTTGACGGACAACAGAACAAGCCGACGTCTGTCAGATTCGGGAGAAACTTTGCGCGAGAATATCTCTATCAGAACAGTCCCCCTGAGGTGAGTAACGGATAATATTGGTGTCCTGCTAACTAAATATATATTGGGGCCATTTCTAATGTATTTTCCTCTTGTTCTACTGATGATTTTGAGCTAATTTAAGGAACTGAGAATGATCCATGGCAGGATATCAAGCTAGCGCAGTGTCTTATGAGAAGTATGCCGGTGTTGGACGAAAAGGTAGTATACAGCAGTGAGAATTATGGCAGAGTCCCTCGAGCGTACATAGTGGCCAAGCAGGATAAGGCAATAATAGAGGAACTGCAGCGGAAAATGATAGCCGATAATCCACCTGTAAGAGTCTATGAATTGGAGGAATCGGATCACAGTCCCTTCTTCTCTTGCCCTGTTCGGCTTGCCCAAATTCTGCTAGAAATTTCCGATGCTTTCGATTGAGGATCATATTGACATTTTTATGTGATATGAAGGATAACGATAGAAGAATCCCATCCATGGTTAATATTTCCGGTGACTTTATAAATAGCATTAGTGTGATTTCTTTAGTAATTGTGAAGCTGGTTGAAATTTAGAATAATATGTTATGACTGGCAGCTGCGCCTCTCAAGTCCTACAGTGCAAGAGCCTGCCAGATTGGCAACTGTATCCTATTTGTAAGAGTATGTATTTAATATAGTATTGTTCAGTGGGAAAAACGAGTTCAGAGTGCTTTTCCCACTCTTCAATAAAATCAAGACCCCCATGGAAAAATGTGATAATGGAAAATAGTGCCCTGGATAAATTGTGGCTGCTACAATAATGTATGTTGGAATTTATTTTTAGCTCGCGTTTGGATTTCATCCCTTTATGTTATCTCCTTTCTGCACTTAAATTGGCATGGTAATGCTGCTATGAGTTGTGTTATGTTAGAGGAAAGGTATTCTGAATATTTTATTAATATCATTTAAGGGATTTTGAATATTTTCAAGTAGTTTGTAATATCCAACTGATCCATGCATCAATCCTCTACCGGTAACTACGCGACACTGACACCAAGCAACTGGGATAAATGTATACCTTGACATACACGTTAATCATAACAAATATATATGTCTATCCATCTATTTATTAATAATTATATAAATATGAGTTGCCCCACGAGGTGCGGGAAGTAGATAGGAGTATTGCTTTAATTATTAATTTTAAACATTTGTAGTTTTTGAGATGAAGGAGATTTTGTAGAATTTTGCACAAAGATGATGTTAAATTCTCAGTTATTAACGTAGCGAGTTTATTGTTCGGTTGTTTAAATTCTCGAGTTGTGCGCGATACTTAGGGTTTATTGTTCGAATTTTCGGTATGCGAGGTAGAGACTTATTTGACGAGTTGTGTAGAGAGTCTGAGATGCAAAAGTGATCTAAGATTAGTGGTTAATATCCAAGAATCTTGTTAG
This sequence comes from Pinus albicaulis, assembly GCA_034641835.2. NCBI lineage: Eukaryota > Viridiplantae > Streptophyta > Pinopsida > Pinales > Pinaceae > Pinus > Pinus albicaulis. The sequence goes on from JAXQQM020091916.1 coordinate 17,128, forward strand.
TTAGTAGAAAACAAAGTACTGTAAAGTAAATAGCCATCTTGAAGAAGTAAATCAGGGCTTACATTCTTCAATCTATGTGATAACATAAATGTATTTCTTTGTATGGTTGTTACTATTAAGCATGGTTGCATTAACGTTACTGCTACTGCATTATTTCATCAAAATTAGGTAACTGAAAGTGCCTTGAAATTGATGGGGTTGGCATGGTACCAGTAATCTAATTCTCCCTAACAAGCTTGAGGGCGGGGTGAATTGTATTTTAAAGCAAAAAGGGAACAAGGCACAAATACAGTCATGAAGCTTGAACAAATTTTATATACAATTGCCCATACAAATACAAATTTTTAATAGACATGTTTGGAAATACATCATGCGTGTGTTTTAGAACCTGTATGCAAAAAGTAATGTCAGACAATTAGAGAAATATGAAAACCTGAAAGTGTGGTGACTTTCAGTAATGTGGAATCAAACCAGATACAGCAAGATTATAACATCGTTACGGAGAACAGAATAGAAAGATAATAAAATAGACTGAAAATTAATAGAAGGAAGAAAAGAATTACTGCATATATTAGCTCTGCTCCTGAGAAATAGAAGGGGAGGCCCTCTATTAATAGCAACCTGGGAGGAGTTCAACATTTACGGATAGTTGGCAAGTATACCAAGTAATGATCTACTGAAGTTAACTTACATGTTACAACTGTCTGCAGAAGGTGAGTATTAAATATGTTGAGAAATATAAAGTTTTCAAGATAGAATAGAACATAATAGCATGAGGAAAATGTGAAAACCTTGAAACGGAATGGATTATAATTTATATTCACATAGATATACAAATTTAAGGGTGAAGAGATATATACATGTGAACAACAAAAGTTTGTTGAAAGTAAATATCTAATCATAAATACATGATGATGCATGGCATCGGCAACACCAATTGGTGTCTGTAGTGACTCCATGTTCAGAAAGGAGTTCTTTCCATTCAGCTCGCATTTTCCGTTGTCTATCTCTTTCATTTATGTGGATTGTTTTCCTTAGAATTCTTCGAATCTTTTGCAATAGTGCAATAGTTCCACGCAAACGGTACAGAGGCAATGAATGGGGTGCAAGGAATCTGAGTTGTATATCATGTAAAGTTCGTTCATGCTGGTGAATCTCTTGGCAGCATTCATAGAGGATGTTTAAATCCCTTGAATCCATATCTGTTTAGCATGAAAGAAGGTAAATAGTTATTGTTAGTGTTAATGAATGGTAAAAGTAAACTAATTATAGAGTTCAAAAATAACTAAAGTAATCATAAAATTATTTTAAACATTAGGGGCATAACGAGTAATAGAACAAATGTAAAAAAAATTAATTGTATATGCAATTTGGATAAGGTGAGGGTTTGGTTACCTCTTGGAAAAGATGCAATGAAGAGTGTACTGTTGGATAGATTGTATTTGTCTATATAGATTTCGATGTGAGCAACGACTCTTCTTGCTTTCTGCGTTGTAGATGTGGATTTTATTTCATGCGTGAAATGCGTGAAAATGGAAATGCTGGATGGATTCGAAGGTCTGTTAGAGATCTAACTCTTGAAATGGCGGTGAATGTTAGACCTTGGCGTTCTTTCGGGCCAATGTCAATTGTTGCTTTATCTAATGTCATTCCCTGTGACTTGTGTATTGTTAAAGCCCATGCCATTCGAAGTGGTATCTGTCGACGTGTGCCCCTTGTGATAGGAGAAATGGGCACATATGTGGGGTGTGCAATGTCCCATGTTGTTCCTCTGTATTGTTTGAAATCAACGACCACGAAGGATGGCAATTCTGGAGGCTTTGAGTCAGGTGCATAGCATATTGAAATGACTGTGCCAAGTGCGCCATTTACAAGCCCTGCATGTACCCATAAATTGCAGGTAAGCATAACTTTTTGTCCATTGAATAACAGGAGTGTTCTGTCTAGTTGTTCTTCTTCACTTGTAGTGAATGTTTGTTCCACATGTTTCTCCGCTGAGCACACAGCCACTGGTTTGTGTAATTTATTCAACATTGATTTGTTATGTAAGGCAACTGAACTGTTTGTTGCATATAAATGCATGGAGTCCTCAAATCTTTTTTTATCTTCATGTGTAATAGAGGAATCTGTTCTTGACATTAGTAGCTTCCAATCTTCGATTGTAGATGTCCCATCCCTGAGATTTGTGAGAATGTTGCGGAAGGAAATCTGGGAAGGGTTAGCACCTTGTTGGCGAAAAATAGTTGTGAGCGTAATGACTGTATCAAAGCTGCGCCAAAGTGCAGTACCACGTGATGTGCCAGCATAAAGAGGAATGTCTTTTACAGGTGGTAGATGGCCTAAATCCCCAACAAGGATAATGGATCGATTACCAAATGGTGCATTTCGATGGAGGGGAAAGGCCTCTCGTAAGCGATCATCAATACGGGAAATCATTTTTGGCCCAATAAAACTCATTTCATTAATGAGTATGTACTGAATATGGCGGAGTTGTTCTTGGATGTGGAGGAGTGGTTGTCCTTCAAGAGGATGCATTGTTTGGATAGGGATGTGAAGGGCAGAATGAATTGTAAGTGCATTTATGTTGAAAGCTGCAACACCGGTAGGTGCAAGTACCAACAATGGGCTTATATTTGGTGAGGAGAGTTCGATGAATGCACGTTGTAGAGATTTTATTAGAGCAGATTTGCCCGTTCCGGTTGTCCCTTGTATAATGGTTCTAGTTGGGGGTTGTGGAAGAGGGTTTTTGAAATGAGAAGTAATATGTGTGAAAGCTTTTTGTTGGGTAGGAGATAAATTGTGATTTACGGAAAGGTTTGAAGAGGGATGATGTTGATTTTGAATAGATGAGCGATTATATTCAATGAAATTGATGGTAGTTTCTTGCAAGTGGAGAGGTAGGGAAGTATGAGACCAATGATGGTTGAGGTCAAATTCACGATTGCCAATGATTTCAAGGGCATCAATTACGATGTTCTTGCCTGGGTGAAGGTGAGAGACGATTTCCCATTCATTCATTTGAACAGGGTCAAGGGGGATGTTAGGAGGGCTAGATACAGGAGTAGATTCATCTTCTGATTGTGGAGATTGTGGGTTTTGATTTTCACGGTTAACTTGTCATGCTGTATATGTTCCTTTCTTTTGTTCCCAATGCGCAATGATTTCCTCATTGCTGCATCTAATGTCATTGGGGAGGGTACAAAAGGGGAAATACAATATTAATTCAGTCCAGCAGAAGTTCGTGTAGCTTGGATCAGTAGGGGAAGGGATTGTGGTGTATCGTGGCAAGATATGGAGAACTATGGGAGGAGTTATCTGTTTCCACTGGTTTTGTCTACGACGAGGAGAAAATGACCAAGAGCGTGCAACTTCTATGAGGGGCAATTGATCTAATGAAGAAGGCCTATTCATGTATGCGATAATAAATGGTGGTGTTGAGGGTGGATTTTCATAACCATCTAGAACACGTCTGAATATAGTTCTATTAACATTTAGAGATACAAATGTACGACTACAGAATGTGAGAGGTAATTTTTGCAACATATGGCATATTTCTTATGCTCCAATAGCTCTTTCTGCTATGCTTTCTGTAAGGATTTTTCAGACAACAGTGACAGTAGGTGCTTCTGGAGCGACATTGTTCAAGAGGTAAAATAACATTTGGCTATAGCTTTCTGACTTTGTTTCTGCTTTGGATGCATATTTAGAAATATAAGCTAACACGGCATGGTGTGAAAGCACTGGCTGACAATCAACATTTGCTCTCCAGATGGAAAGTAGATTGGCATTGTGAATGTTCAATATATCATCGTTACGTGCAGGCTTGTATATTTTCTGAACTTTGTTGTCCATTAGCAGTGAAGATGTGGGATTTAACTCCCATGGTACTCCGTAGCGACATGTAAGAACTTTGTTTTTTTTGCGAAGACAAGAAGATGCATGGCACTTTGTATGGCGTTGGACACATTTGACAAGCTCTTCATAGTCATCTGTTTGTGTTGATGCAAATATTGATTGTGTGTTGAGAATACATGGGTCCTGCTCTACTGATTGGTGGAGTAAAGTTGTCCAATGTTGGAGTTGTCGCGGGTTCCAAGTAGTTACATAATGGTCAAAATATTTTTGAGCATTGAGAACTTCTATCTCATTGTTCCAATTGAGGGAGTCCATATTTGGTGCATATTTCAACCAAAGGAATCCATGTATGTGTGCATATCCTCGATGCTGCCATTCGTATTTGCATGCAATTTCAAAAAATATTATTGTTTAATTCTACTAAAGTTTAATATTTTGTTTAAAAAGTAATGGTAATCAAAAGTACCTGCACCAATAGTCGGTTGCATGGAGGCCTTTTTGTAAAACTTACTCGAGGAAAATTGTAAATCTACAATGCATGTATTGGGATGTTAAATGTGGATTGTTAATTATATTTTGAATTCTCCACCTGTAATGAGCATTTGTATTGGAGGGCACCTCGGCAGGCATAATATTGTGCAGATCAGGCCATTTGGTATCAGCAGCACTTAGAGTGAAGAAAAACGTTGGGCTCCCAAGCTGTGTGATCATGTCAGTTAGCTCATTACGACGCTTGTTCCAGAAAGAGCATGTACCTCATAGGGATGAGGCAAAGTGCGTGACCATTTCTGGAATTTTTGAATTTGGAAGGTCGTGAAGACATTGCTGCAAATCTGATACAGTTGTTGGCAAATTGTTTTCAATGTTTTTTTTAACAAAAAAATTGGCATTTGATTGGCTACGGTGGCGCATCAGCATGTTATATATGTAGTAACGGAATCTTGGATGCCGGCCGAAGCGATTATCATGGTAGCGTAACAGATGACAGGCATATTCGTGCAGTTCAACTTTTGTAATTCTTGGTTGTGCGATCATGGCAATGCCTGTTGGGAAAAGTGTGGGAAATGCCATGGAGAAGAGGCCCTCAGTGGTGTATTCATTGATAGGGGATAGAGATATTGTAGGCCAATCAATTGAATTTGCTGATTCCGAATTTGTGGAGTGCAAGTAAGCATGAATGCGATCAAGTTCATTACAGGAGTTTGGAAGAATTGGAACAAATGAAGAAGGTTGGATATCTAATGAAGGTAGAATGGCATCAAGATCATGAGTAGAATCGACTATGTTTTCCTGGGGTATAAATGAAGACGTGGTTACATTATGAACAAGATCAGAAATATCAGTAGGTTGATCTGGTAGAGCGGAAATTGCAGAATGGTTGAGTTCAACATCTTTGTAGTAGGGATCATGAGTGAGTTTGTATTCTAGTGCTGCTAGAACATGTGATTTACAAACAATGAATTCATAAGATGTTTGAGAAGGGTTTTGTCTTCTAACAATGAGGACGTCTAATTCAGAAACAAGGCGAGGTAGATATTTCGCAATAGTAGTAATGTCTTGAGGGAAGCTGATTGTATGGCCACTATATTTGTATTGACCACCACGAGCATGCGTTACTTGTAGAATCGGATTTACACGTGCAATCAGCATTTCTTCAATTTGTGTTAAATTCTGAAGGACATATGGTTGTTTGCCAGGGTCCATGTTGTTGGCATGAGTGAAACGGTTTGAATTTTTTGAGGTTGCACATCGGGAACAAGAAAGGGTACCATTTGAACATTTTGTCTTCATTCCTGGATATGATTCTTTGCATAGTGTGCAAACATGCAATGGAGAAAGGCTATCTATTTTTTGCCTAAAGCGACGGTGTTCTTCATTGAGGGGGGGGTTATATAGGTTTTGGGAAGAGGGAGTCTCTTTTCATTTTTTATAATCGTCGCCGCGCATTTATCGCTTCTTTGTTTTGAGCATAAAGAAGGCGACGTCGTGCTTTTTTTTCCGCATCTTCATTGTTTGATGACATATCTAACAAAGTAGAAATAAATCTATGTTAGGGATGAGGTGTGAGAATTAAAAATTACAAATTGAGGTATGAATGCATATGAAATGTATGACATTGTGTTGAAAGCTGGAATTTCTAAATAAGTAAAAATAAGTGCTAGAAAGAGTTTAAAATCACTTTGAAATAGATGTCGGTATAAACCTTTTTTGTAGTGCCAAACATAAGTATTTATATTATTGAAATGTGAAAGGGTAGATATACATAGTTGTAGTCATTCAGAAAATTTATTGTAAAAGTAACTGTTCAGTACAACAACATGGTTTTATTTTACAATGGTATGGAGAAAGGAACTATAAAGGGATGTTCTTTTCTATCTAGATAAATAAAAAGGTGTACATATAAGAACTGAGGTCAAAGGCGACAAGCAACAGAGCGCTGTGAAATGGTAAGTGTGGCAATGCCTTTTAGGATTTTCGTGCATGCATCATCATAGTGAATTTCTTCTGAACTTAGCAGAATAGATTGGAAATGCTCAACACCATTGTAGTTTTCTTTTTTAATGGAAAGTGACAGAGAGAAGTGACGGCCTGATATACGACTACATATTTTCTGAAGATCAGTTGGTTCAATGGAAAGGAGGAACAAGTCTTTAGCTGTGATCCCCATGAGTTCATTTCCCGCATCATTGAAGACAGTGTCATTTTGAAGCTGGCCAGTGTGGTCATGCAATTCGATCTTTAGTTTGTAATGGTAGTCGCATTCTGAAAAGTCGCCATTGCATTTTGTACAATGCCAGAGATTGTTAGAATGGTGGCTTACTTTTTTCATGCATTGTTTCTCATTGTAATCCAATGGAAAAGCAAGAAAATAGAAATCGTCCATGCGTAGACGAGTTATTGTGGCATGAACCGAAACCCATACTGCTTTCTCGAAGATTTCCATGCTACATATTTCCTTAATGGTCTTTTGTGGTAAAGCTCGCTTGGAAGACATAGTATAATTTCTGCTCAATGAAGGAGACGAAGCGCTGTATCCTGTATCACGGAACCAAGATTGAAGTTGTTGAGTTTCTTCAATGTCTGGATTTATAAGAAGAGCGGTAGTGGAAATTGTCCCAATGGTGATTCCATTAAATTCAATTACCCGGCCTCCTTTGACACAAAGGATTGGTGGGTTGTCAGAGGAGTGGATTCCAGCAAGGTCCTTTCCTATAGAGAGACATTGATCTCCCCATATTGTTAAATCAATGCTGAAACCTGACTTGTCCTTCAATATTACTGTTTTTTTTAATATTTTAGTTCCATCTCTTCTCCTTATTGTAGAAGCAGGGGAGGTGGAGGTAACGACACCAAAAACATCGACAAGCGTATTTGGGTTTGTGGATTTGACTTCAGCAATAGTCCTGAAATGAAAGATTTGGTAAGGAAAGCTTGGATCATCTTCTAAACATGGTGTCACAGTTGATGTAGCAAGCAAGTAAATCTCCCATTTGTTGTTTAGATGGTTGTAGTTTGGGTTTGTTTGATTTATTGTTCCATTGGAGACGATATATAGTTGCCCAACTTCAATCAGATTGTACAGAGATTCAGCTAAATCAACAAATGCAGAAAGATGGATTTCATCTTTGTCACGACCAATGAGGTCAAAGCCGAAAACTTTTCCTGACCCACGTGCAGTGTTGTAGTTTTTCAATGGTGTTTTTGATAATACTCTACCTTGAATCGACCAATATTTCCGGTACGGATTGAGTGATGTAAATGGTACAAGCGATGTTGCAGGTGTGCTTGTTGGAGTTGAAGTATTTGGAAGAATATTTTGTGATGATGAAGAACTTGAATGAGATTCGCTTGCCTGTGCATGCAATAGCGATGACAAGTCCTTAACCAAAGGTCTACTATGGTACACAACTTCAAGTTCTAGAATGCGAATGGATCTGAAATGGATGAAGAAATTACTTAAAATTAAAATGAATGTTAAATTGATTTTTTATTCAGAAATAATGCAGAGTAAAGGGAAAAGTTCAAAAGAAAGCCTAATCTTACGTAGAGTTTTGGGACACTGTGCAAGTTGATTTTTTAAGTGAAATGATTGAACCGATCTGAATGTCTTCAGATGCGACTTGTGCGCCATAAGCAAATGGGAGCAAAGTCCTGTGTTGATATGTGCCATCAGAGAGAGTGATGTGGTAGTGGGAAGCGCTGGTTTTTGATGAATAGATAGATCCGATGTTTACTACTTGCAGTAGAGGTTGCATCTCAGTCGAACCATCTAGCAATTTCAGTATGGCATTCTCGGTCAAAATTGGCTCCATCACGGTAGCAAAGTTCAAATTTTTGATTTGCAATGGTAGTACCTGCAATTCATTTTAATGCATTGGAAGAGATATTAATGCATTAAATAAATTGTAAGAAAAGCATAAATTAGCATTTATGTAATCGTTATCTAATAGATTTGTCCATAATGAACACTTAGATCTATAATTAAATGGAATAATAAAGAGGAGGCCACAATAAATCCATGTCTCCTTAGAAATCCATGTTTTGCACGCGGTAACCGTGGTACTAAAACAGATGACTCCCTTAGATATGATCACTAAATTTGTGATTTTCTGGAGGATTTGTTCGAGCAAGCAGAGTTACAAATATTTTTTGGAATAAAATACAGAGGAATGTGCAATTAATTTAGGCTCTAAGACATGCCTACAAACATGGCAAAGGTTTTATACAGATATGAAAGAATAAAAAAAAAATCACTGAATTGTTATGTCAATTTGTTTGACGACAAGCATATAGACATATATTACAACTCCAGGGAAGACTATCCTAAGCTAAATTGTACAACTCTAGGGAAGACTATCCTAGCTGGTATCGAGAGTTCATAGTTGCATTCTTGTAGCTGTATATAGTGAATTGCAGAGGCTGATGTACGGCACTGTGTAAGCATGAGAAGCAAAGTCAACCCCAACCACAATCCTAACCCAAATCCATGGAACCTGAGGCGCAAAACCAGATAAGGTCAATTTGGTTGTGAGATTTTATTTTGTTGAACGTTGTTTTGGGAAACATCCTATGTGACTGAGGTGGCACATAAGACGGATTTCCTTAAGTTTATTTATATGTCCGAGGGGTATCTCTTCATCCAGGACTTGGAAAATTCCCTTATTAAAACATGCCATTCAGGGCAGATGTTGAAAATATTGAATTTTGGAAAAATGGAGTAGATGGCTTAATACTATGTTGACCTCAAATTACACGATCTGGACTGATCAGATTGAAGTATAGCCATATGCTAGTTGAAGAGCTCTCTGGACTGTCTTGGATATTTGATATATACTAAATTGCCAGTGGTGATGTCTATTGAAGCTCTGATATGTTTCTAGCATAGGCAATGCCTCTTCAGTGTAAAGCATATCTCTAAAACAGTCTTGCAGACATGACTGTGATCTCAATCTAAAGCATTCAAAACTTATATCATTCAAAAGCAAGACTGCTTTAGACATTCAAAAGCATAGGCAATGCCTCTTATATCAGTCTAAAGCATATCTCTAAAACAGTCTTGCAGTCTTGCATGAATGCGATCAAGTCATATCTCTAAAAATCCAAGATAAAGGAAACTCGGAAAGCAGAGTAGCTGGATGGTAGTTAGATTTGTAGTTATTACATAAAACCTAGGGTTGATTGCTTCCCGTTAATGTTGTGAAAGCTCCTGGAAATTTAAATGCCTGTGTGGAAATATGAATAGTGTGCCCAATTTTGATGGAAGTAGTTGGAAAAACCCTCCAATGTGGTCAGCATAGTCTCAAGGCACTTTGCCGAGTTAATGAAATGAAGGAAATGGAACAATAATGAAGAAATGCCTCCAATCATCAAATATTATTTTGGCACATCAATCTATAGTAAGACTCCCTATATATAGCCTCGCATGAAAACAACTGGCAGATATGGACGAGAAGGAAATGGCATAAACAAGTTGGATTCATTGTGGACACGGCTGGAAGGGGAGAAATTAGAAAGCATTAAACCCAAATCCTTAGCAGGAGACATTTTATGGGAGATTGTTAAATTTGGATATTGAGTTACATTTGACCTATGTATGCTTGAAAATGCACAGGACTAACAAGGAATAAACAGTGATCTGAGACAAAAGTCTTTATATCAATACAAAACAATGAATCACTTTAGTGATGTGGGAATATTCAACATATTGCAATTGAAATAAATGCCTTAAAAAGCTCCAACAACAAGCGCAAATGTCCCAAATCAAAGAAAGCGAGCGGGACAAAACTAACTCAGTTTTACAATGCATGTAATACAAAATAAATTCTACTGTTAAAGATCTTAGTGTGGAATTTAGACCATAGTATCAACTACGAAACCTCTAAAACTTCCAGCTAAAGGGAAACTCACGCCAGTAGGCTGGAAGATGGTGTAATACATTTATTATGTGATTTGTCTGAATATAAAGGGAAGAACACGGGTAAAGTCGGAGTAGGCGGAAGACGAATATTTTGTAAAGCTTCTAATGATGATATTACTTTGAGCTCTCATTGTTCAGTGTCTGATGAATCGGCAATTAGTGAAAAAAATGATGGTGGTTATTCCAAAAGTATTGATCACTTGAGGGAGATTTTATTTTGTTGAACGTTGTTTTGGGAAACATCCTATGTGACTGAGGTGGCACATAAGACGGATTTCCTTAAGTTTATTTATATGTCCGAGGGGTATCTCTTCATCCAGGACATGGAAAATTCACTTATTAAAACATGCCATTCAGGTCAGATGTTGAAAATATTGAATTTTGGAAAAATGGAGTAGATGGCTTAATACTCTGTTGACCTCAAATTACACGATCTGGACTGATTAGCTTGAAGTATAGCCATATGCTAGTTGAAGAGCTCTCTGGACTGTCTTGGATATTTGATATATACTAAATTTCCAGCAGTGATGTCTATTGAAGCTCTGATATGTTTCTAGCATAGGCAATGCCTCTTATATCAGTGTAAAGCATATCTCTAAAACAGTTTTGCAGATATGACTGTGATCTCAGTCTAAAGCATTCAAAACTTATATCATTCAAAAGAAATACTGCTTTAGACATTCAAAAGCATAGGCAATGCCTCTTATATCAGTCTAAAGCATATCTCTAAAACAGTCTTGCAGTCTTGCATGAATGCGATCAAGTCATATCTCTAAAAATCCAAGATAAAGGAAACTCGGAAAGCAGAGTAGCTGGATGGTAGTTAGATTTGTAGTTATTACATAAAACCTAGGGTTGATTGCTTCCCGTTAATGTTGTGAAAGCTCCTGGAAATTTAAATGCCTGTGTGGAAATATGAATAGTGTGCCCAATTTTGATGGAAGTAGTTGGAAAAACCCTCCAATGTGGTCAGCATAGTCTCAAGGCACTTTGCCGAGTTAATGAAATGAAGGAAATGGAACAATAATGAAGAAATGCCTCCAATCATCAAATATTATTTTGGCACATCAATCTATAGTAAGACTCCCTATATATAGCCTCGCATGAAAACAACTGGCAGATATGGACGAGAAGGAAATGGCATAAACAAGTTGGATTCATTGTGGACACGGCTGGAAGGGGAGAAATTAGAAAGCATTAAACCCAAATCCTTAGCAGGAGACATTTTATGGGAGATTGTTAAATTTGGATATTGAGTTACATTTGACCTATGTATGCTTGAAAATGCACAAACCAACAAGGAACCAAAGCTTTGGTCTCAAGAACAAAAGTCACTGCTAGATATCAATACAAAACAATGAATCACTTCTAAGTGATGCTGGGAATATTCAACATATTGCAATTGAAATAAATGCCTTAAAGCTCAAAAACAAGCAGCCAAAATGCTCCAAATCAAAGAAAGCGAATAAGGTCGAGAACTAATAGAGTTCGGATCTCAAATTACAATGCATGTAATATGAAATAAATTCCTGGTAAAGATCTTAAGTGTGGAATTTAGACCATAAGTATCAACACGGAAACCTCTAAAACTCAAGCTAAAGAAACTCGGAAAATGTAGACACAGGAACACGAATTGTAGTTTTCTTTGCTATGCTTCGAGTTTGTCTCGAATGTATGAGGAAGACACGAGGTAAAGTTAGAGTAAATTTGGAAGACGAATATTTTGTAAAGCTTCTAATGATAGTACTTTGAGCTCTCATTGTTCGATGTCGATGAATGGCAATTGGTGAAAAAAATGATGGTGGTTATTCCAAAAGTATTGATCACTTGAGGTGAATATCTGATTCCTGTGATATTAGTGTTAATGTTTGCCATCTATGTTTACTCCTAGAGGTTACAGGTTCAAATCTAGAGAGGAGTATAGTGTGTACACCTCTAGTTCTTTACCATCCATATTTCTTTATCTGATGGGAAATATATCCTCTCACCATATCCCTTGAAAATGTTAAGACCAACCACTTTTAAAAATATATAGAAAATATTCTCTTTAAAAATAAATACAAAATATTTTATTTGCCATCTATTCCCATAACAAAATACCCTCCATTCAGGGTGTGCATATTTACTTGGGCATTCCAAAATTATTGATCAGTTGAGCTGAATATCTGATTCCTGTCATATTACTGTTAATGTTTGCCATCTATGTTTCCTCCTAGAGGTCACAGATTGAAATCCAGAGAGGAGTATAGTCTGCACACCTCCTTACACTCTAGCAGTAAAACGAATGAGGAAACAGGTCCCTTGTCCCACAAACAAAGATGGGGTCACATACACCAAATTGGTGTTATGTTTAGACCAATGTTGAGAAAATTGCAATTTAAACATGATTCGAAAAAATCACGACGTTTTGAAAGAAAAAAAAAATCCCAATTTTTACTACAAGAATTTAAAATCAGATTATTATTATTCTATTACTATTATTAACAAGCTACTTTTCCTAATAAGACTTGGTTGTCAAAAGAAATTTCTAGAATGAATAATGGAAAGGCTAATAACAATGCATGAAACCTGTGGTCTCTGACATGGTAGTAACACCAAACAGCAAAAATCTTGCAGATATGACAACCAACAATCTTCAAAGGGTGAGACAATAGTTACACAAGCCACACTGATGCAGCTATGATAAGAAATAGACCAATGGTATGCTCTTAAGGGATTTGCTAGAATATTGTGTAAATTCAAGGCCAACAGTGACTCGTAAGAGATAATCCTTTCTACACTGGCTTGAGGAAATACCTTGAATGAAAAATGTTGTGGATGTATCAATGTTCTTAGGTCTCAGAACAGCTGTCAATTGAGGGAAAAAATTGGGGCTATCTATGTAACTTAGATATTCTTAATAGTTTACATGGTAGTTAGATTTGTAGTTATTACATAAAACCTGGGGTTGATTGCTTCTCGTTAAGGTTGTGAAAGCTCCTGGAAATTTAAATGCCTATGTGGAACTATGAATAGTGTGCCCAATTTTGATGGAAGTAGTTGGAAAAACCCTCCAATGTGGTCAGCATAGTCTCAAGGCACTCTGCCGAGTTAATGAAATGAAGGAAATGGAACAATAATGAAGAAATGCCTCCAATCATCAAATATTATTTTGGCACATCAATCTATAGTAAGACTCCCTATATATAGCCTCGCATGAAAATAGCTGGCAGATATGGAGGAGAAGGAAATGGCATAAACAAGCTGGTATCATTGTGGACACGGCTGGAAGGGGAGAAATCAGAAAGCATTAAACCCAAATCCTCAACAGGAGACTTTTTATGGCAGATTGATAAATTTGGATATTGAGTTACATTTGACCTATGTATGCTTGAAAATGTACAGACCAGCAGACAAAACTTTGGTCTCAGGAATAAAGTCAACTATATCAATACAAAATAATGAATCACTTCTAAGTGATGCTGGGAATATTCAACATATTGCAATTGAAATAAATGCCTTAAAAAGCTCCAACAACAACTGCCAAATGCTCCAAATCAAAGAAAGAACTGGGTCAGAACTAATAAGTTCAGATCTCATATTACAATGCATGTAATATGAAATAAATTCCTGTTAAAGATCTTAAGTGTGGAATTTAGACCATAAGTATCAACTTCTGGGAATCTCTAAAACTCCAAGCTAAAGGAAACTCGGAAAGCAGAGTAGCTGGAAGACGAAGATTGTGTAAAGCTTCTGATGTTAGAAAACAGAGAACTGCCAAATGCTCCAACCCCAACCACAATCCCAACCCAAATCCATGGAACCTGAGGCTCAAAACCAGATAAGGTCAATTTGGTTGTCAGATTTTATTTTGTTGAATGTTGTTTTTGGAAACATCCTATGTGACTGAGGTGGCACATAAGACGGATTTCCTTAAGTTTATTTATATGTCCGAGGGGTATCTCTTCATCAAGGACTTGGAAAATCCCCTTATTAAAACATGCCATTCAGGGCAGATGTTGAAAATATTGAATTTTGGAAAAATGGAGTAGATGGCTTAATACTCTGTTGACCTCAAATTACACGATTTGGACTGATCAGCTTGAAGTATAGCCATATGCTAGTTGAAGAGCTCTCTGGACTGTCTTGGATATTTGATATATACTAAATTGCCAGCGGTGATGTCTATTGAAGCTCTGATATGTTTCTAGCATAGGCAATGCCTCTTATATCAGTCTAAAGCATATCTCTAAAACAGTCTTGCAGATATGACTGCGATCTCAAAACTTATATCATTCAAAAGCAAGACTGCTTTAGACATTCAAAAGCATAGGCAATGCCTCTTATATCAGTCTAAAGCATATCTCTAAAACAGTCTTGCAGTCTTGCATGAATGCGATCAAGTCATATCTCTAAAACTCCAAGCTAAATGAAACTCAGAAAGAATAGTAGCTGGATGGTAGTTAGATTTTTAGTTATTACATAAAACCTGGGGTTGATTGCTTCCCGTTAAGGTTGTGAAAGCTCCTGGAAACTTAAATGCCCGTGTGGAACTATGAATAGTGTGCCCAATTTTGATGGAAGTAGTTGGAAAAACCCTCGAATGTGGTCAGCATGGTCTCAAGGCACTCTGCCGAGTTAATGAAATGAAAGAAATGGAACAATAATGAAGAAATGCCTCCAATCATCAAATATTATTTTGGCACACCAATCTATAGTAAGACTCCCTATATATAGCCTCGCATGAAAACAGCTGGCAGATATGGACGGGAAGGAAATGGCATAAACAAGCTGGAGTCATTGTGGACACGGCTGGAAGGGGAGAAATCAGAAAGCATTAAACCCAAATCCTCAGCAGGAGACATGTTATGGCAGATTGATAAATTTGGATATTGAGTTACATTTGACCTATGTATGCTTCAAAATGCACAGACCAACAAGGAACCAAAGCTTTGGTCTCAAGAACAAAAGTCACTGCTATATCAATACAAAACAATGAATCACTTCTAAGTGATGCTGGGAATATTCAACATATTGCAATTGAAATAAATGCCTTAAAAAGCTCCAACAACAACTGCCAAATGCTCCAAATCAAAGAAAGCGAACTGGTTCAGAACTAATAAGTTCAGATCTCAAATTACAATGCATGTAATATGAAATAAATTCCTGTTAAAGATCTTAAGTGTGGAATTTAGACCATAAGTAACAACTTCTGGAAACCTCTAAAACTCCAAGCTAAAGGATACCTGGAAAGCAGAGTAGCTGGAAGACGAAGATTGTGTAAAGCTTTTGATCTTAGAAAACAGAGAACTGCCAAATGCTCCAAATCAAAGAAAGCGAACTAGGTCAGAACTAATAAGTTCAGATCTCAAATTACAATGCATGTAATATGAAATAAATTCTTGTTAAAGATCTTAAGTGTGGAATTTAGACCATAAGTATCAACTTCTGGAAACCTCTAAAACTCCAAGCTAAAGGAGGAATATTCAACATATTGCAACTGAAACATAGAACTGCCAAATGCTCCAAATCAAAGAAAGCGAACTGGGTCAGAACTAATAAGTTCAGATCTCAAATTACAATACATGTAATATGAAATAAATTCCTATTAAAGATCTTAAGTGTGGAATTTAGACCATAAGTATCAACTTCTGGAAACCTCTAAAACTCCAAGCTAAAGGAAACTCGGAAAGCAGAGTAGCTGGAAGACGAAGATTGTGTAAAGATTTTGATCTTAGAAAACAGAGAACCAGAACCAGAATAGTAAAATAGAACGAAAATAGAAACAGTGTCAGAAGTAAAACGATGAAGAAAGAAAGGGCATTACCTGCTCTTCTGCGTTGCTGGCGACTGTGGTCTGCGTTAGCGATTTCTTCTTCTGTGGGTGAAGATAATTCTGGGTTTTCTGAAGATGAGAACAGTTCATTAGATTCTGCAGAATCAGTGTGAAGAAATTGGAAGGCGGCACTGTGGAAGTAGGAAAAAGGCGGCAGTATTTCTGAATCTTCAGCGTTTCTGGACTGCAGTGGGAAAAATGTGGCATTATTTCTGAATCGGTTGTAGTGGAAGTCGGAGTTTGGAGTGGAAGTCGGGCATTCATCATTTCTGGACTACCATGACCGGTCGGAAGGATTTGGGAGAACAGGTGTCATGCAACAGGTGTCAGCGAGAGGTTAAAACTCCCAGGGTACAAGTGTCAGCCGCACATTAAACATGTCGACGATGGAAAACTGTATCTCTTTCAAAAGAAAAGGCTTATTGGCCTAATAAATGCTTTTAGTTAATTTTATCTACTCCTAATTTATAGGCCAGAATATAATATCGTTACATCATCAAATTGTTTCACTAAAAAATTTGACCCAGGATGTGGACAGATTCGACAACGCTGAAAGGAGTTACAAACAGATTTACACAGAAGATTACCCAAAAAAATCTCACACATCTATATTAAATATGTACAGAAAATAATAATATACAAGATCTTTCCCATATTCTTGACTTTTCCGTGAAGGAATCACGCCAGAACAGGTTCTGGTATCAACAAATCAAACTAAATATATTATTGATTACAACAATTATATATACAAGACATAAATCACTAAGACACATCACAACCGAAAAAGCTTCTAAGCTAACTCCTAGAAATTCACAATAACAACTATTCGTAAAATGGAAACATTACTTCCACTAAATTAATGTTATATCAAATTCTTTCTAAGAAAACAGTAAACACAAATTTGCAAAATCAATCAGCGAATCCTTTAATGAAAATATCCTTTAAAGTACAAAATCGACTCACTGTCTGAAGCCACGAATGACGCTATGTTTTTTCATAGGGGACGGGGGATTTAGCTACTAGATGATTGATAAGTACACGATCCATTCCTTGTATTTAATAAAGTAAGCATGAATATCGTTTTCTCGTAATGAAGAGGAAGTGAAAGAGAAAATAAAGGCACATCAAAATCATTTATTTAATGTGAAAGATGGCAATTTTATAATATTTAATATATTTTTTTATTTCATTTGTTTGGTGTGGAAAATGGCAATTTTATAATATTTAATATATTTGATTTTATTTCATAGTTTATTTTTTTAACTAAGAGGTTATATTTTCGAATTGAAAGAGATATAAAATATCTAATATCTAAAAATATCTGTAATTACGTTCTGGTTGTACAATTGTGTTTAATTATAAATTATTATTATTATTATAATAGATTATTTTAAAACTCTAAATAAATAAAATATTAAAATTAATTTAAAATTAAATTATTATTATTAACCATAGTCAGACACGATGCAAAACTCCAAATTGATATATAAAATCCTTCTTATTTGAATTTTGTTATTGTAATATTCAAATGTCAAGAAATTCAAATTCGTGTACAGCTCAAAGATTGCAGATTGCAATTTTTTTAAAAATAATTTGATGAATAAAAATGAAATTAATTGTTTGAAGTGACTTCTGCTTAAGATTCCAAAAAACTCCAAATTGATATATAAAATCCTTCTTATTTGCAATATTGTTATTGTAATAGTCAAATGCCAAGAAATTCAAATTCCTGTACAGCTCAAAGATTGCAGATTGCATTTTTTTTTTAAAATAATCTGATGAATAAAAATGAAATTAATTGTTTGAAGTGACTCCTGCTTAAGATTCCAAAATATTCTCTACCTGCTTTTACAGCAATTTTTCTTCACCAGGTAAGAATACCGAAACCATCTCTGAACCAGGGATTTGCACTTCAGTGCCATTCGGAAAAGAATGGAAGATTACTGCCACACCAACTTCTGAGAGAATTTTTTGGTGTTGGAATTTGATAGAAAAAAATAACTTGAAATTTTGATTTGTGTTATTTAAAATTAATTTTTTTTGTGTACATATAGATTTAGCATTCTGAAAAACTTGACATTTTTATCCTGCACTAACTATTCATCAATTTTATATTTTGAATAAAATCTTGCCCAATTTTAAAAAAAATTAAACATGAAAAATAAACCTAAAAACTTCCCAAAAAAATCTCCAACTCATTCGAGAGATGCGGAACATCTGGTTTGTTCGATCAAGGGTTATGTTGTCTTGATTTGTTTTTGATGACCCGTATGTCTTTTCTTGGTTTTTTTTGTAACTAAGTGGTGTTAGTTTTTTATCGGATAGAAGGTCAGTTTGGATGTCATTTGGGATGATTTTAGTTTCTTTTTAAGGGTTTAACTAAACTCTAATCAAACAATACAACTATTGACATTTTTTATGATAATAAATTAAATCGATTCCCATATATTTTTTATCCAATCTGCACGCTAAGACTAATCGAAATAAAACTAATGTCACATCATTTCCAAATTTAAACTTTATTTTTTGATTTCTTTCTATTTCGTGTGCTCTCAAGATTGAAAAATAAACCCTTTTTAAAGGGTTTAACTAAACTCTATTCAAAAAATACAACTACTGACATTTTTAATGATAGAAAATTAAATCGATTCCAATATATTTTTTATCCAATCTGCACGCTCAGACGAATCGAAATAAAACTAATGTCACATCATGTCCAAATAAAAACCTTTTTTTTTTTTAATTTCTTTCTATTTCGTGTGCTGTCAAGATTGAAAAATTGGTTGTCAATTTCAAGTCAATTTCCATTTAAAAAATATGTGTTTTTTATATTTACAATAAAAATTAATAATATGAATTTTGGTCTAAGAATATTGAAAGAAAGAAAGAGTAAGTATTTTTAATGTTTATAAGGTTAAAAACTAGTTTATGAGATAGATTGGTTTTTTATTGGTTCTTTTATTTTGTTATTTTCTTGTGGAGTTTTATAATAAACGCTCTTAACAAATTTTTAGCTAAATAAATTGTCCTAAGAGCTAGGTACCAGAATACTTGCATAATTTTCGGTGTCGTCTTTGAAGTCCTTACATTTTAAAATGAAATGTTTTTTTGTTTCCACTTTTCAAAAAGAGCAAAAAAATACATGCTCTTTCCTCACATTTCTTTTGGCCTTTTCCAGTGCCTATTTCATGATGGAGTTGATGAGAATTAATCCTTAATTAAGCAATATGAATTTTAGATCTCCAAGAAATATTGGCCTCTATGTACCCTTTTTGCTCATGATTATGAGTGGGGTTAAACTCTTCAATGTTGTACTTCTTTCTCCCTAACTCTTTTTTCCAAGTATATTTGTAGATCTTATCCATAACAAATTTTTTTATCTTTTTATTGTTTGTAGAACACATGCTCAACCAAATACCTTATTTACTAAACCATTTCTTATTTTAACATCGATTTTTTTTTATTTATAAAATCTATAATTAAATACAATATAATTTACAAGTAATTAGATAATCCCATTCATACATATTCATATATTTTTTTAATAAATTAAAAATTAATTTTATAATTTTTAAACAAATAGAAATGGTTAAAATTAATGATATTTGTAATAAATCTTGGTATATTTTATATCGAAGAATCTTTAAAACAACATTTTCGCACATTTATTATCAAATTAAAAAATCCGCATTAAGATTAATAGTTGTCAAAACATGCAGATCATAACTCCTTTTGAGCAACAAGACGAGTTCGAAATATTATATATATGTTAATTTTTTTATTTTATTTTATAAAATATAAAAAATTCTTGAATAGTTAACATTTAAATAGGGTAGATTTAAAAAAAAAAATTAAACAACAATTAAGTTTTTATACCATAAATAAAATGAGATTCCTATAATTTGGGTTATTTTTTTTAAATCTAATATTTTTTTAAATATAAAAGTTCAATTATATAATTTACATTTTTTTATATCTTAATTTCACCTAAGACTGTATCATTAAATTTTCAATATCAAACAAAAACTTTTTATTATTAAATTTCAGCTAAAACAAACCTATATATTTCTATTATATATATATATAAATAAACTTTTATGATGTAAACGCTAATATATCATAACACCCCCATCGTATTAAAAAATAATGAGATTTCCACGTGTTTTTTTCGTATTAAAAAAAGAGTTTCTCTCGTATTAAAAAAATGAATGAGATTTCCACGTGTTTCCCTTCGACCTATCTTAAGGTCCATGTTATATTATAATGTTTGTAACAGCTTTTTATTATTAAATTATAATCTGAGGGTGTCATTTTCCACCAAATTTGGTAAGTTTCATAATATAATATAATGCATATATTACACTACGTTATTAAAAGGAGACGATTAATAATTAAATAGGAGTTTCACACTTTGAGAGTACCTAACCACCTTCCCTACCAACCTGTCGGTGGTGATGTCAAACCCATGTCGAGTCAAATCCAACTATGCCTCTACATTTCCCATGGTTGACCTAATCATGTAAACCACCTTCTATATACCACCTTGCTCGTAAACCACCCGATATGTACCACCTTTCTTCTCATGTTTCTTGCTCTCTTGTGAGTTAACCCCTCAACGCACTCTACTCATGTATGGATGATTATTGTTTACAATTGGATGGTTTCGGAAGTATATATATATATATATAATTCAATTTTACAATTACATTGGGACTGTGGGGTAGAATCGTTCCCACGCATAGAATATTTAATATTTTTCTTATTACAGAAGAGATATTCATGAACATAAAAATAAATCTTTTTCTCAAGGCTGTTTTAATATATTGTGATAATTTTCTTGAATGAAAAAAAAAATACTTTGTTATGATGAAATAATATATCTTTTACTTTGTTGCTAAATAGATTCCTATTTCCTATTCTTAGATTTATTCTGTTCCGTTTTCCTGAACGGTGAATATGTTGCCGAGTACTAGTAGGTATCATCCCTCAAAAATAACATTTTCCTTCAAGCCTTTCAACCAATCGATTTTTCATCATCAACTAGAATGAAAAAAAAAAACGAATTTCCCTCTCCTCTCACACTCAATATCAAATTGAATTTTTTTGAAAAGCTCGATCAATTTATGGGCAAATCCTTTCCATAGTGCATTTGATCAGAACTGAAAATTGGGGATCAGATGGTATAGTCTATTCATTTTAAAGAGAGTCCAAATTCATGTTTTTTACTTATTATGTTTGTTCATTTATTAAATTTATTAATCTTCAAGATATTAAATTTTGAATTTATATATTTTATATATTAAGGAAAAATTTAGATATTAAAATAAAATATTAAGTTTAAAAATATTAAAAATTAAGATTTTTGTTTTTTATATTTAATTAATTATAAAGAAAAAATAATATATATATATATAAAGGGTGGAATTCCAAATATTAATGGTTGAAATTATTGAATCTAGTGAATTAAATGTTTTTCAAGGTACTAAATCTACTTATACTTACAATTTAATTAATATGAAATCATAATTTTATTAATGAAATTATAATTTTATTAATAAAATTTAGTATTTTTATTTTTATTTTATACAAATTTATAATAACTCATTAACCCTCAGAGTTAGTTCAATTGATCATGAGGTCACTGGGTCAATTCTCCTCCTTGATGCTCTCTCGATCAAACTTTACTAGTAATAAGTAATAGGAATAGGAAAGCTAACAATCATAACTCATTGTAGATAATTTTTTTTTGGTTTTATATATACTTATATTTTTTATCCGTCCTTACATTTTGAAATGGGATTATAGGAATATGTTTTCCTATTTTCATTAGTGGTGATATAAAATTCTAAATAATTAATCTAAAATTTTAAACTAAATTTTATTAACATTTTTTCTATGCATATTAAATGGGTACACGAATTTTGTATTATTTTTTTTTTAACATTTTTCTATTCATATTAAATGGGTACCAGAATTTTGTACTAACATTTTTTTGAGTTGGGATTATAGGAATATGTTTTTCTATTTTCATGAGTGGTTGTATAAAATTTTAAACCATTAATCTAAATTTTTAAATTAAATTTTATTAACATTTTTCTATGCATATTAAATGGGTACACGAATTTTGTATAGTTTTTTTTAACATGTTTCATATGCATATTAAACAGGTACAAATTCCGATATCTTATTTGGCTTCAACTAAAAATCTATATCTTATCTGGCTTTATATCAAAGAAAGGAACAATTTTTGCTAGTTATTTTTGTAGAGACTTGGGAAATAGGATTT
>JAXQQM020092394.1:0-10825 GCA_034641835.2 Pinus albicaulis
CTACTGTTATGAATATTTTATTAATTATTAGTTAGATATAGTTATATTAGGGTTTATTAACTGAAAGGGCATGATCAAAGATCATGCCTCTTCGCCAAGGGACACCTTGAGGCTATTTAAAGCCTAGGCGATCCCTCATTGTAACCATCTCATATTTCATCATTAATAATATATATTTATCAGTTTTTACCAGAGTTTTTACACTCCATTGGTATCAGAGCCATCGCTCTTTTGGGATCTGTGTGATCACCCCGGAATTACAGAATTCCAGAACTGCAAATTTCAGAATTGCATATTTTTTCAAGGCTTGTGGACAGTTAGTTTTAAAAGGAAATTGTAGTCATCTACTCTCATATCCGATCTGTCCCTCACTCCCACTCTGCGTTTTACCCAGCCCCTCACTCCATTCGCATCCCACTCTGTTTTCCCTCAAACCCACTCTGTCTGCACACTCCGCCCAACAAACCGCCTTTCCAACTACCATTGAGACCAATTCAAAACACACATAACATTTTTTAAAGGGCAGCAAATAAAACACGTTTTTTTTTGCAAGGAAAAATTACCAGAGTATACAGTGTTTAAAAATCGGACGGCTTGTAACTAAACATACAGCGATCAAATTGAATATTACAGCGATCAAATTGAATTCACGTTTTTTTTTACTGTTGCTGACAGACTCCGATCAAATTGAATATTACACTCCATTGTTTTTTCATTAACCAGTACTCTAAGCCAACACAAGCTACCACAGATTAAAATCGATGAACAGGAAATCGATGAACAGGAATTGTTAATATATTTAAACCAAAAGGGCACATTTTAAGAAAAAAAAACTATTTACACGCAAGATCGAACTGCGGAACTGGTGTCGTCCGGGCTGTCGTGTGTCACTGCTCTGACCTGCATCGATATATATAAAAAAAAATCGATTTGAAACAGGCTTTCTAACGATACAACGTATATTTTTAAAATCTGGACGGGTATATTTTTAAATCTGAACGAATTGTTTTTAAAATAAAAAATTGTGACCTGTCACGCTGCCATACCCCGTATCACCACCGCCGCCGCAGCTCTCTTCCAAAGCGGAAACTTTTTAAAGTAAGGCGGATTATTTTTAAAAAAATATAAATTTTGAACCGGCGTGTCACTTGGTGCGGAGGATTTAAAATTTAATCGAATTTGATTCAGAACATTTATATATATATATATATATATATATAAGGTCGTAATCCGATAATCCGTGGATACATGTTGGTCAAAAATTTATATATTACATAGTTCAATTGATATATATATATTATATAATTTTTATTTAACAATTATATAATTAAATTATATATATTATATAATTTTTAATTAAAAATTATATATATATAATAATTATATAGTTTTAAAAAAAAATTATTAATTAATTAATTAATTAATTAATTTAAAAAAAAAAAAAAAAGGGAAAAAGAGAAAACTGGCAGAAAAATATCAGTATGTCTTTATCAATGATGACGATTGATCAGATAAAAAGGAAAATATGGCTAAATCAAATGGAGGCCGCAGAAAATCTTAGCAAAGCAATGAACAAGATGATAGAACTCGGCAATAAGCTAAATGATAAAATAGATAAGTTAAGTCAGACACAATCCCCGATATCTCTTGACAGGGAACAAACTCAACAAAATAATGCCACAGATTCAGGGAACTCAGAAGAGCATCAGGAAAAAGCTGATTCCCCACATCACCATGAAGATACATATGTTTTTCACCAAAAAAATGTTCCATTCCTAGACTTGAACGAAACATTTGAAGCGACAAACACATCCGAAGCCACTGATATAACGACAGAAGTTGTTGAGGTCTTCGGTGATGAATCGGATATGGTTTTTAAGAATGAAGCAATTGATGATGAGGAGAAGTTACATCAGACAATAATTGTTGGTAACCTACCTCTAATTCTAAAAAGGAATCACAAAAAATCACCAAAATAACAAGGAATAGCTGAGAATCATGAAAAAGTATTCCAAGATCTGCCCATAAAAGTGTCTTCCAATAGGAAAATCAAACATCTAATAGAAGTCAAGACAGTATCCAACTCTGTCGATATCAGATCATTTCACTATCCACATCACCAACAGATGGAACTCGAGAAGATGCTTCACGATCTTTTTAAAATGTGGGACGCAAGAGCACATCGCTTGAGAAAACCAGGCATTCGTCAACGTTGTCCATCGATTACATATGCTTTGAGGACAAAGCATCTTTAAGAGAGGGGAAATGTTATGAATATTTTATTAATTATTAGTTAGATATAGTTATATTAGGGTTTATTAACTGAAAGGGCATGATCAAAGATCATGCCTCTTCGCCAAGGGACACCTTGAGGCTATTTAAAGCCTAGGCGATCCCTCATTGTAACCATCTCATCTTTCATCATTAATAATATATATTTATCAATTTTTACCAGATTTTTTACACTCCATCTACCGAGTGGGGATGGAGAGAAGACGAGAGTCGACGACCCTACAAATGACCCAAGGCCACTCTTCAGGCACACCCGAACAAGAAACTCAGTTACCAACCCAACTTTCACACGAAAATCCAACCCCTCCCCCCACCGAAAGGGGAGGAGGTGAACAATATACCGAGGAGCCGATTTCACGAAGCCAACGAGACAAAAGCCCACCTCTCCAACCCACCGAAAAGGGAGGAGGTGAACAATATAGTGAAGAGCCAACATCGACGGAGCCAACGAGCGAGCAAGGGGCACGAGAGCGACATAGGCGACCGGCCAGTTGTCTCAAGGAGCCACACAGAGTGACCTCATCCAACTCTGAGAACACAGAGCGAAAGGGTAACTCTTTTCACATATGCCTCCCAGGACAAGCATGGCCAACATTACCGCTCATGCGCTACCAAGTGGGGATGGAGAGAAGATGAGAGTCGACGACCCTACAAATGACCCAAGGCCACTCTTCAGGCACACCCGAACAAGCAACTCAGTTACCAACCCACCTTTCACACGAAAATCCAACCCCTCCCCCCACCGAAAGAGGGAGGAGGTGAACAATATACCGAGGAGCCGATTTCACGAAGCCAACGAGACAAAAGCCCACCTCTCCAACCCACCAAAAAGGGAGGAGGTGAAGAATATGGCGAAGAGCCAACATCGACGGAGCCAACGAGCGAGCAAGGGGCATGAGAGCGACATAGGCGACCGGCCAGTTGTCTCAAGGAGCCACACAGAGCGACCTCTTCCAACTCTGAGAACACAGAGCGTAAGGGTAACTCTTTTCACATATGCCTCCCAGGACAAGCATGGCCAACATTACCGCTCATGCGCTACCGAGTGGGGATGGAGAGAAGATGAGAGTCGACGACCCTACAAATGACCTAAGGCCACTCTTCAGGCACACCCGAACAAGCAACTCAGTTACCAACCCACCTTTCACACGAAAATCCAACCCCTCCCCCCACCGAAAGGGGAGGAGGTGAACAATATACCGAGGAGCCTATTTCACGAAGCCAACGAGACAAAAGCCCACCTCTTCCACCCACCAAAAAGGGAGGAGGTGAACAATATGGCGAAGAGCCGACATCGACGGAGCCAACGAGCGAGCAAGGGGCACGAGAGCGACATAGGCGACCGACCAGTTGTCTCAAGGAGCCACACAGAGCGACCTCATCCAACTCTGAGAACACAGAGCGGAAGGGTAACTCTTTTCACATATGCCTCCCAGGACAAGCATGGCCAACATTACCGCTCATGCACTACCGAGTGGGGATGGAGAGAAGACAAGAGTCGATGACCCTACAAATGACCCAAGGCCACTCTTCAGGCACACCCGAACAAGCAACTCAGTTACCAACCCACCTTTCACACGAAAATCCAACCCCTCCCCCCACCGAAAGGGGAGGAGGTGAACAATATAGCGAGGAGCCGATTTCACGAAGCCAACGAGACAAAAGCACACCTCTCCAACCCACCGAAAAGGGAGGAGGTGAACATTATAGCGAAGAGCCAACATCGACAGAGCCAACGAGCGAGCAAGGGGCATGAGAGCAACATAGGCGACTGGCCAGTTGTCTTAAGGAGCCACACAGAGCGACCTCATCCAACTCTGAGAACACAGAGCGAAAGGGTAACTCTTTTCACATATGCCTCCCAGGAGAAGCATGGCCAACATTACCGCTCATGCGCTACCGAGTGGGGATGGAGAGAAGATGAGAGTCGACGACCCTACAAATGATGCAAGGCCACTCTTCAGGCACTCCCGAACAAACAACTCAGTTACCAACCCACCTTTCACATGAAAATCCAACCCCTCCCCCCACAAGGAAGCAAAAAGGGAGGAGAAGAACAATATAGAGAAGAGCCGACATCGACGAAGCCAACGAGCGACATATCAAAACGTTGATTTCAACAGAGAAAACGTGCGACCAAGGGGCACGAGAGAGAGTTACCGGAGAGCCGATTTCAACAACGCCAACAGGCAGCCAGTCATCTCAAAGAGCCACACACAACAACCCCATCCAAATGCTAGAAAACAGAGTGGACGGGAGAGATTGGTCAAACATGCCTCCAAGGACAAGCATGGCCAACATTACCGCTCATATGCTACCGAGTGGTGATGGAGAGAAGAAAGTCGACGACCCTACAAATGACCCAAGGCCATTCTTCATGCACAACCGAGCAAAACAACTCAATTACCAACCCACCTTTCACACGAAAAGCAAAATCTGATAAGCGCACCCTCGGACAAAACAGGGCGACCCGAACGCCCCCGTTTGTGCGCCCTCACCTGGGGCGACACGGAGCGCCCCCCTGAACGGACGCACATGGGAGAAAACGACAAACGGGCCGCCCGGACGTGCACAAGGCACTGCAAGGCCGCAACTTAGTTAAATATGGCACGTGCGCCTCGTGCCAAATGACCCGACCCGAACAGACGCCCCCCACCCGCACGCCAAACGACCCGACCCGAATGACCCCACCCGGGCGACACGACGTGCCCACCCGAACGGATGCAACATGGAGAAAACCCGCAACGAGTCGCTTCTGACGTGCATTGTGGCACCGGGCGGTCACAACTTAGCAAATCTGACACGGGCGCCCTCGGGCCAAACGACCCGACCTGAACGGACGCCCTCACCCGGCATGCCCACCCGAACGAACGCCATCACCCGGCGCGACATGGCACGCCCGACCCGAACGGACGCTCATGGGAGCAAACAACAAACAAACCACCCGGACGTGCACAAGGCACCCGGGTGGTCACAACTTAGCAAATATGACACGGGCGCCCTCGGCCCAAACGACCCGACCCGAACGGACGCCCTCACCCAGCACGACACGGCACGCCCACCCAAAAGGACGCACATGGGAGCAAACGACAAACGGGCCAATCCGCACGTGCACAAGGCACCCGGCGGTCACAACTTAGCAAATCCGACACGGCGCCTCGGCCAAATGACCCGACCGACCCGAACGGACGCCCCTCACTCCGAAGACGCACCGAATGACCCGACGCGACCCGACCCGAACCGGACGCCCTCACCCTATGACGACCGAACGACCCGACCCGACCCGACCCGAACCTGGATGCTCCCCACCCAAGACGCCCCACCCCAACGGACGCTCCCTCGGCCAAACGACCCGACCCGACCCGAACGGACGCTCCTCCCTCACCCGCACGACCAAACGACCCGACCCGACCCGACCCGAATCCGGACGCCCTCACTCGTAAGACGCCCACTCCGATCTGAACGGACGCTTCGAATTCGAAGACGCCCAATTCAACCCGACCCGACCCGACCCGAACGGACGCCCTCGGCCCAAACGACCCGACCCGACCCGAACGGACGCCCTCACCCGGCATGACCAAATGACCCGACCCGACCCGAACGGACGCCCTCACCCGGCACGACCAAACGACCCGACCCGAACGGACGCCCTTGGGCCAAACGACCCGACCTGACCCGAACGGATGCACATGGGACCAAACGGCAAACGGGCCACCTGGACGTGCACAAGGCACCCGGGCGGTCACAACTTAGCAAATCTGACACGGGCGCCCTCCGACCAAACGGCCCGACCCGAACGGACGCCCTCACCCGGTGCCCACACGGCCCGCCCGACCGAACGGATGCACATGGGAGCAAACGGCAAACGGGTCGCTCGGACGTGCACAAGGCACCCGGGCGGTCACAACTTAGCAAATCTGATACGGGCGCCCTCGGCCCAAACGACTCGACCCGAACGCCTTTGGCCGGGCGCCCTCACCCGACGCGCCCGACCCGACCCGAACGCGTTTGGCTGGGCGAGTCGGGTGACCCAAGACCGGGCGCCTCTGCACGAACTGCACTACAGTGCGGAAGCCATTCCGGGAGCGTCCGGAGTCGGAATTGAGTGCCGTAAATTGCAGAATGTGCGTATTGACGGGCCGCATCTAACCGTACAGTTGGGAAGCGGATTGGAAACACAGGGAGCTCGAGGGACGGTCTAAACTGATTTGTAGTGCCGATTTGAGTGACCCGGCAGCACTTGGGCAGTTTTGTGCAGGATATTCCCAAGGTGAATTCTGATGATTGTAAATGATTGCCGTAGGCTAGTTTGATGGTTGACAAGCCTTAGGGCTTGGTCAAAAGGCTAACTTGCCTTGCCAAGGAGCAGAAGTGGCTTCTGCTGGATTGGAACTTATTATTTCATATTTATCATTATTAACAGGGAATTGCCCCTCCCTCGTATGTATGAGCATACTTGTGGATTGATAATGATGTTTATGTTTATTTCTGCATATCGAGAGAACCTTTGGTTAATAACTAACAAGTGTTGCTAAAGGTGTAGTCTATATACTTGAGTATTTGGAAAAAGAAAAAAGTACGGTAGTGCCGCACCCGTCTATAGCGTGGTTGAAAGACACCGAAGGTATAGGGGCATGACAACTAGGCACACGGGCGGTCACAACTTAGCATTTTCGATACGGCCTCCCTCACACGACCCGACCCGAACGCGTTTCCTTGGGCGCCCTCACACGGCACGACCTGACCCGCCCTAATGAGGTCACAAAGGAGCAAACGACAATCGGGTCACACGAACGTGCACAAGGCACAGGGGCAGTCACAACTTAGCATTTTTTATACGGCCTCCCTCACACGACCCGACCCGAACACGTTTCCTTGGGCGCCCTCACACGGCACGACCCGACCCGCCCGAACGAAGGCACAAGGGAGCAAACGGAAATTGGCCGCGCGAACGTGCACAAGGCACGCGGGCGGTCACAACTTAGCATTTTTTATACGGTCGCCCTCACACGACCCGACCCGAACGCGTTTCCTTGGGCGCCCTCACGCGACCCGACTCGACCGAACGCGTTTCCCTGCTCGAAGGTATGCATCCCATAGTGCATCAAAATCAAGACCAGTCTCGATCTCAGTTCCTCAGTGAACCAGATACTGCAAGATCATTGTAGTATGAAGGCTCCAATGAATGAAACTCCACCATGAACTCCCACGCATCATCCTATCCAAAGCGTTGGCAAGCATACTTGTATTGCCCGCGAGTGCCACCACAAGTTGTTCTCACCCTGCAAGTCATATGTATGTGCTCGTAGGCTGCTCATCCAACCAATGTCTTGTTGCTCAAAGTGAACAACGTCCATCAGCCCATCTATAAAAGATCTCCATGTAGCACCAACAATCGATCATGCTCAGCATATTTGTTACACCATTTTTTGGTCATCTAACCTTTCATCATTAGATAGACCCAAGTACACCACGTAAGACCAGTTTTACCCCAAGTAAAAATTCTTTCACTATGTTAATTAGGAAACCACAAAGGGAATAATTAATTAAACCATAATTTAATTATTATTCCCAGTCATTTTTAACCCAAAAACAAAGAAATTAATGAGATAAACCCATAGTTATCTTATTATTTTCTAGGAATAATTATTTAAATAATATTCCTTGTTAAATATGGCCAAATCAACCACCATTAATTAAATAAATCATTATTTATTTGATTATATCCCAACCACTTCCTTAAAAAGATAAATAAATCATTTATTTATTTATTCCTCACTAATCAAGGGATTTGACCCAAGTCAAACACCCTTTCCCTCCAACAAATAATAATAAAATATTCCATAGAGGTGGATCCAGATTTGATTAACATTATTTTAATCATGCACCAAGATCTAGAATGACCCAATATTTTGTTATAAATAGGAGGGTTTTCCCCATCATTCTTCACCTTTTGTTGCCTACTAGATCACTCTGGATCTATACACTTGGTCTCATTTTCACCATTTGCTCCCATTGAGCTCTATTTTCTGCATTGGGTTTTCTACATCTACAAGAGAGAGAAAGCTTAGATCTGAAGTGCTGAGGACTACAAAGAACCCATCCCATTGAGGAGATCCGGATACACCTTCTTGTTTCCTCCCAGGTGCCCTGTAATATAAAAATTCATTCAAAAATCGTGTTCTTGTCTTGTCTGTTGGATGCATGGAGCAAACTCTTTACTTTATTGCTTAATGTCTTTCCATTTATAGATCTGTTTGTTGCAGCATTTTAACTACTAATCGCAGATCTGAAGATGTTTGGCAGCCTCTATTGTTGTTAGGGCTATTAGTTATGCGTATCTAAAGTGGTTCTTTTTCGTACACTTCGACGAAGAATTCATACTAACAAAATGGTGACTCCACACGGGTTTTAAATTACGACCGCTGTCGTTTTTCCTATTCCTGCATATCCAGCTACTTCAGACCCTAGGGTTTCTTTTCAGATTTTTTTTTTTCTTTCCTATTTTCATGTGGTTTTTTCCTCATAAAACCCTAAAAACCTAAAATTTCTAACTTCCGTGTGTTTTTGGCCCTATTGCGCAGGTAAGCGACATCAGCCGCAACTGAGACGGCAACTTTTCTGAAAATCTGCCGCCGAGACAACCGGAACAGGGGGGTCGCACTTTTTGGCCCTAAACCTGTGACCTGGACCTCCAGGTCGCACTTTTCAAATTTGTTGCGATTCGCACTCGCATCAGTCGAAACCTGCGAATTCGCCTTTTTTTCCAAGATTTTTCCTCGCACTTTTCCGGGTTTTGGCTGCGCCGTCAGTGGTCTTCCACTGCCCCACCCCCGCCGACCAAGATCTTGATCTCGTTTTTACTCATCTGGGAACCCGCCTGACTTTGGTTAGTACCTGTGGAAGAGTTAGAGTTTTAGCTGTTTCAGCCGTCGGTTTCAGAGCTTCAGCCCCCTCTTTTCCAGATCTGTTACCTCACTTTCAGATCCATTGAAATCAGCCTCTTTTTCCTTTCAAATCACCTCTTGTCGTTTTGTTTGGACCTCCTCTGAAGGCCTCTGCCTTGCCCCCCGGTTTTTTGCTGATTTCCCTTTTCCGGCCACCTTGCCTCTGTCTCTTGGCTGTGATCTGCACCCCTTTCCTGCAGCTTTATCCTCCGGATCTCTGTCCCGTTTGACCCTAGATCTATTGAGCTTCCTTTGTGTGTGTTTCCATAGTTTTTCCCTTTCTTTTCAGCATAGTTGTGAGAGACCCACCTTCTTGGGTTAGATAGATAGACAACCGGAACAGGGGGTCGCACTTTTTGGCCCTAAACCTGCGACCTGGACCTCCAGGTCGCACTTTTCACTGTTTCTGCGTACCGCACCGAAATCAAAGAAACCGCGACCGCCATTGTCACACTTTTCTCGGGATTTTTTGGGGTTTTGCTGCAACTTCTGCCAGGGTCCTCCAACCTCTGTCTCAGCCTGTTTTGACCAAGTTCTGATCTTTTTTTACTCATATAAGTGGGAACCTAGCCCCTTAGGGCTTCAGTACCCTCCACTTTTTGTGGAAAAGTTTTAAGCTGTTTCAGCCGTCTGTTTTTCAGAGCTTCAGCCTCCTTTTTTCCAGATCTGTTACCTCCCTTTCTGATCCTTTGAAATCAGCCTTTCTTCCTTTCAAATCACCTCCTGTCGTTTTGTTTGGACCTACTTTCTGGGCCTCCCCCTTGCCCCCTCGGTTTTTGCTGATTTCCTTCCTTTTTCCAGCCATCTTGCCTCTGTCTCTTGGCTGTGATCTGCACCTCTTTTCAGCAGCTTTATCCTCTAGATCCCTGTCCCTTTCGACCGTAGATCTATTGACCTCTGTTTATGTGTGTTTTGAGTAGATTTTTTCCCTCTTTTATAGTAGTTTTGAGAGACCCGCCTTTTTGGGTTAGATTGATGCATAGTTAGCTGTTAAATGTTCTGTCCTTTCAGCAATCTATATTGTTCTACGCAGATTTCTTTTCAGTTATGCAGCACACTTTTTCTTGCTCTCAAAACGAAAAGGGTTTAAAAATTAAAATTAACGCACACCACACACTGACCCTAAGTGAAGAAGCGCTTGGTTAACACCGCCTGGCAAAGACTCTAAAATCAATTGTCACCACACCTTATCTGCCCTTGACATTCACTTGACTGGCCCTTTCTCCCTTTCGTCGGTTTTCTTCTTCCCGTCATCATCAGGCCCCCGCGGCGCCTTTCCCAGACTCCTTGGCCTTCATCCTCGCTTCCTGGTCGATCGACCTGCTCCGCCCCGCCGTCGTCGAGCCAGTCCACCTTCGAGTTCGCCCTCCGACTCCTCTCCTGATTCCTCGGGTCCCCCTTCTCCTCCTGGTTCTCCCCCTGTCACCTTCACTATGTCTGGTCCAGGGCCTAACGCTAGCGGTTCCCCCGGCCCTAATGCCGGCCCTACTACTGGCGGAACCACCACAGGAACTACCCCGGCCACCCCCGTACTGCCGTACATTGCAGGCCTCAGCCTCTCCGATTTCCATTAGTTGATCAATGAC
>JAXQQM020085912.1:0-29395 GCA_034641835.2 Pinus albicaulis
TTGCAGAACCACACAATTAACTTGCACAAATTTCACAATTTCTTAAGAAAAACCTTGAGCTCCGATACCAACCTGATCTGAAATTGTGAGAACAAACTATTTCCTATACAGAGATGGACTGTAGGGGCATTCACCGGATGTTTCACCTTTCTAGGAAAGGATGAATCCGAAGGCTACCTGGCCCTCTACAAACTCTGCCTAAAGAAATAATATATAATCACCCATATCTAGATCAATGAAAGTATTTTGTTTTTCAGTTCAAAGTATTCATTGATCTGTTTTTATATGTGAATAAGCAAGAATATATGTTCTGCAATTGATGTGTAGAGGTTTGATGTTAAAATAACAAGTTTTGATTACTGTATAAACTTGTTTTGGAAAAGCATGCTTATGTAATTTTACTGTTTAAACTATCAGAATCTGGAAATAAACAACCAAAATATACAGAGTGACAACAGATATTTGTTTAAGCGGTTCACCCCTCTCTTGGGCTACCTTCGCTGGTCCAAAAGCCTCTAATTAGGCTCAGTCCTCCTTTGATTAAATGCTGAAAATGAAATTACATCTGTTTAAAAGCCTCTAAAGGCAAAATAGACTGCTAAAACAGACTCAGAAGATCCAAATCAGTCTAAAATGACTACAAATTCACCTCCATTGGATGAAGGTAGTCCAATGCAGCTCTCTTTCCCTTTGGCCCTGATGGCTCCACGATCAAAAGCGCTGTAAAATTCGCAGATAGAATGCCCTGATGGCTCTGCAGACACTTCCAATAGCTCCAGAATGATCTCTACACCCAAAATAAAAAAAAAATTCGTCTCCAAAGACCTCTCCTAGCAAAAGTTATGCCACATTTACTCCAACTGCCCATTACACTAAACAAACTCCAGCTAAAACTGGAGATACCGCCAGATAACCCGACAAACTTGGAGTCGGCGCTATATTTGGGATGTCCGCCGAAAACACCGCCAAAGTAGGGGGCTAGAGGATAAGCACCCCGTGTCCGCACCGTTCGGAAATTGGTTGAACGACTTAAAGTCGTGGCGGGCATATAATAAAGTTTTAACAATATATAATCGTGCACTCCGCACCCTCCGCCGGCCCGTGTGACCACGCGTTATACCTGCGCGCCAATGCTTAGCCCTGGTTCTCGGGCCTGAGTCTTATGCAGAGGGGGCTGGCCCCCTTTTGGGCCCCGCCCAAATAACCATACGCCATATCTATGACTTCATTGCAATATACAATAACAATAAAACGCGCGGCCCAACGGATAAAACGCTCTGTTATTATCCGCCCGACCACGGTTCGAAACCTGTTGAGCCCAACAAATTTTTAACGTGCCATTCAAATCCGCTTTGGGGCCCACGTGGCGGCCTCCGGGCTAGCCACGTGGCGCCCGATGATAGGCTGCCAGCGGAATATTCCCAGAATATTCTGTGGAATATTCTTTTTTTAATAAAATTTTTCATGAAGTCAAATTTGGCATTTTTAATTGAAATTAACAAATCTTTGAAGCTGAATATCTTCTGCATACGGCGTCGGATTTGAGTGCCGTTCGCGGCGTTGGGATCGTATTGACGAGCACTTTCCAGTCGATCTGTTTCGGAGCAATTCTGAGCAACTTCATTTTTAAGCATTTTTCTTGAAGAGACTTGATCTCCTGATCACCCTTTGACTGAGCTTTGAACATAGAAGAAAATGAGGATACACTCAATCTTAATGACGGCCAGCCAGAGCTTATTTTTGGTCCAAAGATTGAAGGTAAGTTTCAAGAGGGACCTGTCCCTCCCTTTTATGTAAGTTTGAACGTTCATGACAAAATTCTACACAACGCTATGCATGACTCAGGCGCTTCTCATAATTTAATGCCAAAAGCTGTAATGGAGAGCCTGGGTCTTGAAATCACCAGACCTTATAAAGATCTTTACTCATTTGATTCGAGCAGAGTCAAGTGTTTAGGATTGACCAAAGACCTTTGTGTTAACTTAGCCCAGATTCCAGCCAAATGCTTAGTTATGGATGTTGTTGTGGCTGATGTACCCCCAAAGTATGGAATTCTTTTATCAAGATCTTGGGGGGCTAAGTTACAGGGGACTATGCAAATGGACATGACCTATGCGACTATCCATGTTTTCAATCAGACTAGAAGACTTTATAGGGAGTCTCATATGCAATACACAGTTACAAGTCAGGACAGGCCTCAAAACTCCCCTCTATATTCTATAAGTACAAGCCTTGATTCTTTTATCATGTTTAATGATGAAACCCTCATTGAACAAATCACTTTAACAGGATCAATGGCTGTACCGAAGGAAGAGGAGCACAACACTAAAGTGTCAAAACACTTTGTTGTATTTGTAAATATTAGCAAACCAAACATAGGTCTTTAACTACAAGTCATCGATCCATTAAACTTAAATCTTGACAGTCAAGAGAACAACTCTCAACATATTGAAAAACTTGAGGAATCAAATCATACAGAGGACATTCACCAAACTGATAAAACTAAAAATGATCCTCTCTAGAGTATGTATTTTGATGGTTCATGCACTAGAACAAATGCAGGTGTAGGTGTCTGGATTACTAACACTGAAAGCAGGCACACCGAATGCATTTCTTGCAAATTAAACTTTCAGTGTTCCAACAACATAGGGGAGTACTAATCCCTGCTCTTAGGCTTACATTTGCTGAAAAATTTAGGAGCCAAGAAAATAACTTTGTATGGGGATTCTGAGTTAATAATTAGGCAAGTCAATGGGGAGTATAATGAAAATCATCCCAGACTTAGGGCCTATCGGAATGATGTCATGGATCTTTTGAAAACATTTCAGGAGTCCAAATTGAGTTTTGTCCCGAGAAAAAGAAATCTTATAGCCCACAATTTAGCCTTTGTAGCAAGGACATGTCTAGCGCCATATGAGACCGAAGACTATTCAACTCAGATGAAATTTAGACCAGCTGTGCCTGATAATAAAAAATATTGGCAGGTTTTTGATGGAGATAAACAAATGGAAGACTTCATGCAATTCAGAAATGAATTTGAACTGCATAGTTCAGATTCAGATTATGATACAGACTGCAGTGAAGAAAATTTTCTTGGTGAAGAAGAACCTTCCCCTGAGCTTTTCACTATTAACCTTCAGAGTTGCGAACTTAGAAACGAAATAGAATTGAGTGCAGAATCAGAAACAGAGGAATTAGAAGCTCTGCATTCTAAAAATGAAAGTTTTCCAAGTGGTCTAACACCTTTAGAAGAGTTGTTTGATTTTAATGATGTGGCCAAAAAACCTAGACTGGAACCTGTAGAGACTGAATTGGAAGAGTGCAATATTGGCAGTAAAGAGAAACCGAAAATGATCAAACTGTCCAAAACTTTGCCAGCTCACATTAAACTCAAATACATAGAGCTGTTCTGTAAATTTTTGTAGATGTTCTATGCTAGGAGCAATTTTACTTTTCTCACAGCAATCATACAAAATAGTTAAGTAAAAAGCAGATATAACATATAAGTGGATCTTACAGAAGACAAATCAGAAACAGGAAAAATGTGGTGGTTCGTTACGACGGTCAACAGGATGCTTCAACCAGCAAAGTCTCCTTGGTCAGCCAACCCACCATGTGTCACAACAGTCCTCTAATCAGCAAACGAGTCAACCCAAGTCAACTCAAAAAAAGTCAACGATGTCCTGAAAAAGTCAACGCAGGGCAGCAAGCTAAAAGTCAATGCAGCAGCAGATTGGTCAACCCTTTGACCTCGATTTCTGTGCCAAATAGTACCTAGCCTAAAATCGACCCCACAAAGTTTCAAATTAATTGACCATGCTGGACCAAAGGCAACGTCGGGTCAAACTTTCTGCAAAACCCTAACTGCAGAAAATCGTCCTTCAACTCAGCCGTACTGTTTTTGTCCTTCTTCTCCTTCACACGTGTGGCTGAACTCGTCCTCCAAGGAGCTCGTACTAAATCAGATGAGAGAAGTTGTTGTGAGTTGTGCTGTGATGAAATGCTCTCCAACTTTGCCTGTATTTATATCCATCATTGGGGCGTGTGACACATCTGCTGGGGGCGTGCAACCTTAAGGCCGACCTGCACATATAATTTATTAAGAATAATAAATTCAAAATAAATGTTCTGCTTATCGGATTAAGACATATTATATATGGATTTTACACCTCTCCGAAAGAGGATTCCAACAAAAATATTAGCCTCTTAATCTGAGCATCATAACATGGAGTTTGGACCTAGTTGTCCAAATTTAACACTCCCTCTCAACTAGGGAGAACTCCATTCATCAGTGCAATCAAACATCGTGCGTCATCCCGCCGTAACTTGCTTTGCTGGCCTCTTTATTTCAGAACAGAAGTGGGTCAGTCACAAAGACATCATCCCTCGACTGACATAATCAGTCCAGAGGTTCAAAACCTCTATCAAACTCATGAAGAGTATCCAACCAACCCAAAGTTGGTTCATCTGACCCGAAGTCAGGCAGAGGTCCCAGACCTCACTAAACTTGATCCCAGATCAAGTGGTTTGACCGTGCCATCCTAGATAGAGAGTACGGCAATCTCTGATGCGTCCATCAGTCTTTGCTAATAGTCTCTAGCTTTTCCCACCTCATTGGCCAAATGAGAGGTACTTCCCATGAGCCCTGAACTCAATGGGTAGGATGCATACGGGGCACAGATAAATGAGAGGCGAACCAGCTCAATAATCACAAGGGTGGAGCAGAAGCATTATGAGTGCTTATAGCTCCGAGAAGCTATCCCCAAAGCCCCCCAGAGCTCCCAGAGCTCATCGTCCAACAGAACCCACATCATAGGGTCGTTCCACGACACCAAGACTCTCACGGAAGGTTAGGAACTTGACCTTCCCCAGGGGCTTAGTGAGAATATCCGCGACCTGCTCATCAGTTCCTATATGATCGAGCCTTACGACGCCTCGTTGTACCATATCCCGGATAAAGTGGTACCTGATATCAATATGCTTGGATCGGTCGTGGAACACAGGATTCTCAGTCATACGAATCCCACTCTGGTTATCACAGAGCATCACAGTGGTATCTAGCACATGTCCAAACAGCTCACTAAAGAGCCCACATCCAACCGTCTACAAATGTGCCAGCATATAAAAGAATGTATTTGGCCTCGCGGTGCTCAAAGCCACCGATTTCCCCGCTTTCCCGCTTCATCCATGAGATCGTATAACTAAGATTGAAGCAAAGATCCATGTGTTTCACGACGACCACACCGCTGTACTCTAATCAAGATCAAGATATCCACTTTAGTGCATCACACCTCCCTACAGTTGCATCTCAAAATTTCATGGTTTATCGTGGCTCCGAAGATATCTCAAAAGATTCTTGGCACCAACCCAGTGAAAATGATGAGGCTCAACCATCTGTTGACTCAAAGTGTTCACTGCAAAACATATGTCCGGACGGGTGTTCACTAAGAACATCAAAGCTCCTATGAGTCGACGATACTCAGTAGGATTGGCCAAGATAGGCCCAGCAGCGCTGCCACTCAACTTCTTAAAGTTGAGTTCCATCGGTGTCGACACGGACTTACAGTCCACCATACCAAATCTTTCCAGAAGCTTCACAATGTATTTTCCTTGAGAAAGGAAATCTCTCCAGGTCTCTGCCAGACCTCCAGGCCTAGGAAGTAGTGCATCAGTCCTAGGTCCTTCATCTCGAACTCAGCAGCGAGCTCCCTCTTACATTGATGAATGAGAGGGTCAGCCCCTGTCAGGAAGAGGTCGTCCACATACAACACTAGAATGAGAGGCTTCCCCTGCACAACCTTGAAGTAAAGGTTCGGATCAGCATTACTTCGAGTGAAGCCCAGCTTCATCAAGTAACTATCCATCCTCTCGTACCAAGCTTTGGGTGCTTGCTTTAACCCATAGAGGGCTTTCTTCAACCTGCAGACATGAGTGTCTCGATTTTGAACTTCAAATCCCAGAGGTTGTTCCACATACACCTCTTCCTTTATTGCACCATGCAGAAAAGCGGTCTTGACATCCATCCGATGAAGACTCCATCCTTGCGTAGCAGCAAGGGCTATGATTGATCGAATGGTGGTATATCGTGCCACAGGTGCAAATATGTCATCATAGTCTATTCCTTCCTTTTGAGAGAAGCCACGGGCAACAAATCTTGCCTTGAACTTTTCAGCACTCCCATCAGATCCATGTTTGATCTTGTAGAGCCATTTTGCGGTGACAATTGATTTGTCCTTCGGTCTCGGGACCACATCCCAGACATCATTCTTCATTATGGACTCATATTCTTCGTGCATAGCATCCTTCCAAACTTGATGCTTTCACTGTCCTCTCAAAAGATCCAGGTTCAGATTGTACAATAGTACTCATGGCAGCTAGATACCCTTGGTATCTACACGGCTTCTTGCTTTCTCGGAATGTCCCCCTTGGGGCAGCATGACCCTCAGCATCTTCGAGGGTGTCCCCGAGCCATGATGGTCTCTTTCCCAGTGAAGGAGATGGATCAATAGGGTCCATTGGTCCTTCAATATCAGGCATTGTCTCATCCTGCGGTTCTTCCAGATTTCCAGGCCTTTCTTCATGATTTTCTCTAGATCTTGGAAGATCTACTACTTTCTTCAGGGAAGCATCTTCGTCAAAGGTGACATCATGGCTTATCTCTACTTCCCTTTGACCAGGTACATAGACTCTATAGGCCTTAGAAGTCTCACTGTAGCCCACAAACATTCCTTTCTTCCCAGTAGCATCCAGCTTACTTCTCTTTTCCTTCGGCACATGAAAATAGACAGGACATCCAAAAATTCTAAAATGTGAGACATCAGGTTTCTTACCAGAGAAAACCTCTTCGGGAGTTTTGGAGTCCAGAGCGAAATGAGGGCATCGGTTTTGAATGTACACAGCAGTATTTGCAGCTTCTCCCCACAGAAACTTTGGTAGACCCTGGTCACATAGCATGGCACGGGCAGCTTCCACAATAGTCCTATTCTTGCGTCCAGCAACACCATTCTGCTCAGGAGTATATGCAGTGGTAGTCTCCCTCTTAATGCCAGCTTCTCTGCAAAAGTCTTTGAACTCATTTGACTCATATTCAGTGCCATTGTCAGTCCTCAAAATCTTGATCTTCTTTCCGGTCATATTTTCCACTAAGGCTTTGAAGGTACGGAACCACATGAAAGCCTCATCCTTCTTTTTCAAGAAGTATATCCAGGTTTTGCGAGAGAAGTCATCAGTAAATGTCATGTAGTAAGAACATCCCCCCAGGGATGTCACGGGCAACATACCAGATAGATTAGAATGGACCAGTTGCAATATATCAGATGTCTTTGTGACACTAGAGGGGAAAGGTCCCCTTGTATGTTTTCCTTCAGCACAGCCCTTACATACACCTTCATGATTATTTCCAAAGTCAGGCATCCCTGTCACCACCTTCCTTGCTTCGGGAAGGGCCTTGTAATGAAGGTGTCCAAATCTTCGGTGCCATAGTTCGGTTTGTCGAATAGTATCACAAGTCATTGCTCCCAGCGGACTCCCTCCAACCTCGTAGAGTGTACCAACTCTAAAACCAATCGAGATAGCTTCCTTGAAGCTCTCCTTCCACATGAGCACCTTTCCATCAGAGAATGTTACATTGAACCCTTTGTCTTCCATGGCTGATACAGACACAAAGTTCTTCTTCAATTTAGGTACATAGAGTACATCTTGCAAACGTAGGACTTGTCCTTGAGACAAGTGGAGGGTCACAGTCCCTGTCCCTTTCACGGGATATGTGGCATTATCCCCAAGGATAATTTCTAGATTAGTATCCCTTTCAACCATGTCAAAGAGTGCTTCCTTGAATCCAGTGATGTGTCTTGAGGCACCACTATCGATTAGCCAGACATCCATAGTGTCGGGCGGAGATGTAGCAGAGAGAGCAGATACAAGAATATACTCATTTATTTTATCAACAACATTAGACTCCTCATACCTGGTATTTCTAGACCTTTTAGAAGGTTGATTGTTTCCACCAAAGTGAGCCTTCCTCTTTCCTTTGGATCTGTCATTTCTTCGATTCCCATTCCTTCGGTTGTTGTTGTTATCATCACTATCGGGAGAATCCTTCTTGAAGGGGCATTCTCTAGCATAGTGACTAGGCCTATGGCAGGTGAAACATTTTCCCTTCTTCTCTTGAGTCCTTGTTCTTCCTTTGTCCTTAGAACCACCAGAGTTCTTCTTTCGGGTATGAGCACCATAGGCAGCATTTCTGTCATTATCGAATTCATTCATCCTTGTTTCTTCTTGCATACATCTAGACAGAAGCTCATCAAAGTTAGGAATGGTATTATTGTTGAGAATGGTAGTTGTGAATACTTGCCATTCATATGGGAGTCCTCCAAGTGCGGTGAGAACCATCTCACGATCAGCTATTGTCTCCCCAATAGCTAGTAGATTGTTCCTTGTTTTGGTTAATTTCAGAAAGAAAGTTTGAATAGACTCATCCCGGCCCTTCTTCATATTCTTCAACTTGTTCTTGAGGAATAGTACTTGGTTCACATTGTTTACCTTGAACATGAGGATCAATTTGTCATACATCTCCTTGGATGTGCCTAGTTCAGATATATAGGCAACCAGACTCTTATGTATGGATTCCCTGATCAACAGCTTTGCTCTGATTTCTCCCTTCTTATACTTGTTTCTAACAGCAGCGGTAGCATTGGATGGAGGTTCTTGAATCTTCCCCGTCACATGATCCAAGAGATCATGGTCTTCCAATTTGAGATCTAATATCATCTTCCAGGCATGGAAGTCACCCCTTCCAGTCAGCTTGTCATTCTCCTTGAATTCAAGACTAGTGGAACCTATTTCTTTCGGTGATGATTGCTAAAGATAGAGTTTGTCTTCACCTCAGCTCTGATACCATGTAAATTTTTGTAGATGTTCTATGCTAGGAGCAATTTTACTTTTCTCACAGCAATCATACAAAATAGTTAAGTAAAAAGCAGATAGAACATATAAGTGGATCTTACAGAAGACAAATCAGAAACAGGAAAAATGTGGTGGTTCGTTACGACGGTCAACAGGATGCTTCAACCAGCAAAGTCTCCTTGGTCAGCCAACCCAGCATGTGTCACAACAGTCCTCCAATCAGCAAACGAGTCAACCCAAGTCAACTCCAAAAAAGTCAACGCTGTCCTGAAAAAGTCAACACAGGGAAGCAAGCTAAAAGTCAATGCAGCAGCAGATTGGTCAACCCTTTGACCTCGATTTCTGTGCCAAATAGTACGGCCTTCCAAAATCGAACTTCCCACAAATTTTCAGCCCAATTGGACCATGCGTTGACCAAAGTCAACGCTGGTCAAACTTTCTGCAAAACCCTAACTGCAGAAAATCGTCCTTCAACTCAGCCGTACTGTTTTGTCCTTCTTCTCCTTCACACGTGTGGCTGAACTCGTCCTCCAAGGAGCTCGTACTAAATCAGATGAGAGAAGATGTTGTGAGTTGTGTTGTGTTTAAATGCTCTCCAACTTTGCCTGTATTTATATCCATCATTGGGGCGTGTGACACATCTGCTGGGGGTGTGAAACCTTAAGGCCGACCTGCACATATAATTTATTATGAATAATAAATTCAAAATAAATGTTCTGCTCATCGGATTAAGACATATTATATATGGATTTTACACCTCTCCAAAAGAGGAGTCCAACAAAAATATTAGCCTTCAAAGAATTTTTTGATGTTTTTGCATGGAGTTACGAAGATCTTAAATCCTATGACACTGAAATAATACAGCACAAAATCCCTCTTAAAGAAAACCAAAAACCATTCAAACAGAAACTGCGCAGAATAAACCCTGTACAGCTGCCTTTGGTCAAGAAGGAAATCATGAAGATGTATGATGCTGGTATTATTGTCCCTATTAGATATTCTGAATGGGTATCTAATCTGGTGTCTGTTAGGAAGAAAACTGGAGAAATCAGGCTTTGTATAGACTTTAGAGATTTAAACAAAGCTTCATTAAAAGACAACTACCCTTTACCCAAGATGGATCATATTTTACAAAGGGTGGTAGGGTCTAGAAGAATTTCTTTGCTGGATGGCTATTCAGGGTATAATCAGATCTTGGTTTACCCTGCTGATCAATTAAAGACAACCTTTACTACACCATGGGGCACTTTCATGTATGTGAAAATGCCCTTTGGTCTAATGAATGCTGGAGCAACTTTTCAAAGAGCCATGGACATAGCATTCTCGGAAGAATTGGGCTTCTTCATCATTATCTATCTTGATGATGTCACTGTGTTTTAAAAAACAGATGAAGAGCATTTACAACATTTAAGAAAAGTTTTCGAGAAATGCAGAAATTTTGAAATATCCTTAAACCCTAAGAAGACACTATTTGGTCTCCAAGAGGGTAAGCTTCTTGGGCACATTATTTTTGAGGAGGGTATAAAGATAGATCCAAAGAGGATAGAGGCCATATTGCAAATATCTCATCCTCGAAACATCAAAGAGTTGCAGTCTTTCATTGGAAAGATTAACTTTTTGAGAAGCTTGTTACACAGTAATTTGTCACCGTCCCTACCATTCCCCGTCCCGCACAATGGAGGACCCATTTTGTGACCTGTGAACATTGTCCTGCCTTGAAATCATTATCAATGCATTCCTCTAAACATGAGCTTCAATTTCCCTAAAGACATCTCCTTGCAAAAAACCATGAAAGCATCTCCTTTTGCATTGGCGCGGGTAGACAGTTCATCACTCGCGCCAATGGGGAAAATCCTACAAAGAGGCCGCGCCAACTGGCGCTCTGTCCCAGAGCAGCAGTCGCGCCAGCTAATTTAAGGAGTTTTTTAAAAATAAAGATGACGAAAGTTGTGTTTCAACAAACTCAGAAACCATTGCCTATCTTGAGTTGGGAGGTTTGGCTACGGGAGTTCCATGGAAGGGAAGTGGTTTGCCACCTTTCATGGAACCTTCCTTGATGATAGGGCCAATCCCACAATAATAGGGATCCCAAATCCCTCCTTCCCCATCTATAAAAGCTTGCCTATTGCCATTGCAAGCTAGTCTTGAAGTGCCTAAGCTTTGAATCTCCAAATTCCCAAGAGCCTTTGTGCTGTAAGAGCCCTCTTTCTTCCCTTAAGGCCGACTCAAGTAAGGAGACTATCGTTGAGAGACTCTAGAGAGGCTTGCCCTTTCCCTGGCGAGCTTTGCGAGACGTGAACGACTGGGGACCCTTCCGAAGGAGACCGCGGCGTCAGAACATTGGTTGTACTCTCTTTCGA
Organism: Pinus albicaulis; assembly: GCA_034641835.2. NCBI lineage: Eukaryota > Viridiplantae > Streptophyta > Pinopsida > Pinales > Pinaceae > Pinus > Pinus albicaulis. The sequence continues at coordinate 11,265 of JAXQQM020085912.1, forward strand.
TTGTTTATTAATGAATGACTACCAGTTATGGTTCCACTCTGTTTTTCACTTATGTTAATCATGAGTTATATCCTTTCTGACTGATATATAGTTGCGTATTCTGGATTTTATGCTTGTATTCGTGTTGTTTCTTGCATGTGCAGGTGTCCATTCACGGAGATCGTGGGGATCGTGATCTGCCGAGGCTGAGGAACGGGAACGTTGTCTCTTCTACGAATCATAGCACTGGACTCCAGGTAGGCCTCCATTGTTGGCTTATTTATTCGCAATTAGGAACTTGCGCTGTAGCATTTGATGATTGTTGCTAGACCCCTGCTGGGCTAGTAGGGATCGCCTCTGTCCGCAGAGGGGATTTACCTCCTCAACAATTTGGCGACTCCGCTGGGGATCGAACCCAGAATCTCTGGGGATCGTCTAGTTTTCACTGTCTCGTTTGGATTGTCTTGTTTTGATTGTTTTATGATTTTCCTTTCTTGGTTAGCCTTCTGGGCTGGGTTCTTTTGCTGTTTTTTTCTTCTTGGTTTGCTTAGTTTACATTGATTTGCTTCTGGAGTAGTTCTTTTTTGTTTTTGGCTGAGAAACTCGACTAGCGCGCTTTTTAGCCCGACAGTCGCGCCAATTGGCGCATGTTGCTTTTGTATTGCCTGCGCCAATTGCTTGTTGGCACCAGTTGCAGCCTTATAGTTGCGCCACTCCTGTAGGGTATTTGAGTTTGCTCAGTTTTGAGCTCTCTATGTCTGATCAGTGTTTTTCTTCTTGATTTTTCGATTACCTGAGTGTGTTGGAGTCCTGTTTGACTGGGAATTTGCCTTCGTCCTTTGGTTGTTTGCTTTTCTCCATCGATTTCACGTTTTAAGCCCTAGGGCATCTAGTGGCTTTGTGTATCGAGCCCTCCTTGGGAGTTTTGGTGTTTCGTTTATCCAGTCAACTCTCTGATTGCTCCTCCGCATTCTTTTAGTAGTTGTTCACTGTTTTGTTGCGATTTTTGGGTGATTGCTCGTTTCTTCATTCACATTTCGTTTGGTCTTGCTTTGGGCCTAGATCACACGGTCCATTGGAGCCTTTGAGTCTTTTTCTTGGTTTTGAGAGACTTTGGTCGATTTGAGATCCGATTGTTTGTGTCATTGAGTGAAATTTGTTCGTTTTGCTCTCTCAATATCGTTTCTCAAGTTGCTTCTCTTTTATTTTCAGTTTGTTTAGTGCATCTAACTATCAAACATTGAAAATTACAAAAAAAAAAATCTCTTTTGCTTTTGGTTGATTAGTGCAAATTGGAATTTTTCAATTTTACTAGTAATTAGTGATTTGAATGAAAATTTTCGATTTCATTAGTTGCATTAGAGATATCATTGTTTGTCTTCCGATCATTTTTTTTGTGTAAAAAACTCTCAACTCTTCTGTAGCTAGTTTTCATCGAACGAAATGGTGTACTGTGGCATGTAGCTTTGCATTTAGGAGTTTTTGAGACAACACATTCGTTAGGGCCTGAAAACTGAAACGTAATTGAAGATCAACTTTAAAATCTACTCAATTTACACTAAGGCAGCATTGAAATCTAACGAAACACATTTAGAGGTCTAAGCTAGAGACGTGTTCCGGCGTCTTTAAACCTGGTAGCTGTCGTTTGCCTTTTGGCTTTAGACAGCGCTAGTACGGACTTGTGCTCTCCGTACCGTCGCGTATATAAAGGGATACCCCTCTAGGTTTTCAATCCTTTATCCATAGGAAGCCGAGTCTGCCGCCCTATACCCGTGATACATCGAACACAACATTCGGGGAGATTGCCTGCACGTATGGAAAGTCCTTGGTTGATTTTTCTTTCATTATTGAAACCAAGGTGTATATTGCAGTTTACGGTTATTTGGTACACCCTTTTTGCCTAGTTTTCCTGAGCACTCATTTGATCTTTTCTGACTCCCTAAACTTGAAAGGATCACCAAGCGCTTGTCCTTTCACGCTTGTGTCAAATCTGAAAGAGATAGAGTCACCTTTTCGACTGTTTCTCGATTCTTAAAACATGAAACGGTGAAGTTTCTTATTTTTCAATGTGGTAAGAATTAATCACCCGCGATCACACGCCCTGTTAGATTTTACTTGTTGGCCGTTTGATTGTGTGCCTTGGTTTTTAGCCTGTGTGCGGTGTTGAGTTGTTGATGGCAACTTTTCCGGAGTTCGCCAACCAAGGAATCCCCTCCGATGGGAATCCTAGTAATTTTCCTCCTTTTGGGAATGTTGGTGCTCCTTACATGGCAACGTTGTCCCTTCCTGGGTTAACTGTTGGGTTGCCTGTTTGGTTGTTTTCAACCTCTGTGGTCTCGAATGTCTCAACTACTGTTCAATCAATTCCTCCGCCGGAACAACATCATGTTGATTCCCAGGTGGACCTCTCCCCTTCTTCGCCTGTTTCTACGTCTCCCTCTTCTACTTCGCCTGGTGAAAGTCTGGATTCGAGTAACCAGGTGGCTAAGAAGAAGAAGAAGAAGACAAAGAAGAAGAGGTCCGATAAAAGAGAGGCTAAAGCTGCCACTACTGTTTCTGAAATATCTCCTCTTGATATACCTCCAACCCTCCACGGAAAGTGAAGTTCCCTTGCATGTTGTGCACGGGAGACCATCTTCTTCGAGACTGCCCTGGCATTCCCAAGGTGCTTGAAGCATGGTCCAACGGCCAGCCGCCGTTGTCTTTGACTTCCGGGAGTCAGGTTGGGGGCACGTCTTCAGCTGCTGCTGGTAAAGCTCCTAAGAAGCAGGGTAAGATCACCAATCACTGTAAGTTGTGTGAAGGGCGCCATGCCATTCACCTTTGTCCTTATATGGATGAAGCCAAGCGAGTTTTGGACAGCCCAACTGTTTCCGCACTAGGCCTACCGGTTGGTTATAAGCAGCTTTCTTTGAGTCCTCCACCAGCTGATCCTACGATTGGTCAAGAGTCATCCTTGGTCGATCCCGCTCCCCCGGAAATTCAGATTCAGGAATCCGTCCCTGACCAATCATTGGTCGTGGGATCAGTTGAGCTGGTCCCATCTTTGGTGCACCAGGTCTTTTCCGTCGAGAGTGGATCTCATCCCCCTCAGGTTCTTCTGATTTCTTCAAATTCTTTAGACTTGGAGAAAGATTCTCCTGTCCTTGTACCTCAAGAAGCGACTCCTCTGCCTCCCGCGATAGAGGTCCCAGAGGATACTCCTCCCACCTTCGAGATGGAGGTTGTGGGGGATGCTCCTTCTTCTTCCATAACAACAGGGGAAGACCATCTCGCTTTGATGGTAGCCCCTCCAAGTAGTTTGGTTGCTTCCTTTGATTGGATTCGATTTGCGGGATACCGCCTTCCGTCTTATGTGCCTTTTGAGATCACAGTACAAGCTTTTGGTCTGGTCGTACCCAACACCATTATAGACGAAGGTGCGTCTGTTAGTGTTCTATCCTCAACTACTTGGCAAGATTTTGGCTCATCGCCACTTGCGCCTGTTACGCAGAATCTATTGGCATTTAACAGAAGAACGAGTCAACCGTTAGGGATCCTTCCAAGGCTGCCTGTTACTTTGGGAGGTAAAACCGTCCATATGGACGTGATGGTTGTTCCAGGCCCCTTGGATTTCAATCTGCTTTTGGGGCGCGATTACACCTATGTTATGGGAGTGCTTGTATCCTCCCTTTTTCGTGTGGTATGTTTTCCGCATAAGGACGGATCATGACCATTGATCAGCTTTCGTTCTTTGGTCCTGATATGGCAGCTGGTCCGCCATCATCCCTTCCTGGTTTTTATCCACCCGTTGTATCTGCCCCACCGCAGGTCAACTATGTGGCTACCTACCCCGTGCCTGCACTCAGTGATGATGCCTTCGTGCATCAAGTGCTGGGGGCATTGGGTCCTGACTTCCAGGATGTTTTCCTTCCATCAGGAGTGGAAATCTTGGAAGCGACGACTTATTTTTCATTATGAAATCAAGTTGGTCGGAGCATGGTTCTTTTCCTGTGTCAAGCTCCTTAAAAAATGAAACTGGGTCTGTTCGGAGCAGAGTTCCTTGTCTTGTGTCAAGCTCCTTAAAAAATAAAACAAGGTTGTCGGAACATGGTTCCTTTCCTGTGTCAAGCTCCTTAAAAAATGAAACAAGGTTGTCGGAGCATGGTTCTTTCCTTGTGTCAAGCTCCTTAAAAAATGAAACAAGGTTGTCGGAGCATAGTTCCTTGTCTTGTGCCAAGCTCCTTAAACCATGAAACAAGGTGTCCTGAGGATAGTTCTTTTAATGTTTCAACATCGTTAAAATAATGAAACACATTTCCGTTCAATTCGAGTCTTTGATCTGATCTCGTAAAATCCCAGTTGAGTCTTTCTTAGATCTCATAACTTGAACCTTCACTCCATCTGCCTTTCATATGGACTGAAGCTTGGGGGGCATGTACCTCGAATTGAGTCACCATGCTGGGGGCATGCTTACTTTTTCAAGCATAGTTTTTCTCCGTTTCAAGCTTGTGTAAAAATGAAACCGGTTTCAAGCATAGTTTATCTTTGTTTCAAGCTTGTGTAAAAATGAAACCAACTTCAAGCAGAGTTTCCTGATTTCAAGTTTGTGTAAAAATGAAACCATTCCCATTTTACCTCTTGTGATTGCCATTTTATCACCGTTTTGTCGTATGAGCCTGGTTTTCTCTACCCATCGTCACTATCCGCTTCGCCGATCATATGCCTTAATGTGTTGTTTTACCCATTCCCGAGGAACCGCTACGATGAGTGGTCTTGTTAGCCAGCCTCTTGACCTTTAGTTGTTTTGAGCAGTTCCACCATTACCGGAACCAGTTGCTACCCTTTATACCACTCGTTCCTCCAGGAGGAGTCACCTTTCAGCTCTTTTCTGACTCTCTAAACATGAAAAGATTGCCGAGGCCCTTGTCGTTTCGATCTCGTTAAAGTGGCCCCGAAACGACATCTACCCAGTATACGTTTACCCCTTTTTCGGGCTGGGATAGATTATTTACGAAAAAGGAATGCCCTAGCCTATCGCGACTAGGAGGTTTTCTCAAACATAGTTTTCTACCTTTTCGGATCTGAGGAACTATTTACGAAAAGGGACCGTTGGAGTTTACTTTTCCGCTGTCTTTTCAAACTCTCTAAACATGAAAAGACGCTGAGTTCTCCCTTTGTCAGACTCGTTAAACCTTGATGACATCGGATCCAGTCGAAATGACGTTCTCCAAGTTTCTCCTTCCTAGGGCTCGTTAAATGTACTAGGATGGATTCGCCTGAAGGGCGGACTTATATTACAAGCATATGCTATCCCCTTCAAGCTTGTTATAAAAAATAATTGGGGTACTCGCCAGAAATGGTAGGGGAAAAAATGGAACCATCATCGTTGTTGTCGGCAGTATGTCGCTCTTGAACATGGCACTTGTCTGCATTCGTGTCGGGTTGGGGACATCTCATCTCGTTTCTTCACTTTGCCTCCGTGGGTTTGGATAATCCATTTTGACCTCTCATCTGCTCATTGCCTCGTCACCATGACCTCTGATCCGTTGATGTCAAATACTGCCAAGTCCACTGTCGTGCCATTTATATGTTCAAGAGAAGTTGGCCTCTGCGAATATCAACCTTCCTCTGATTCTCATACGATCCTGATTCACAACAAAAACATCATGTTCCTCTGTCTCGTGTCGATGATGTGGGAAACATTATGGCTCACCTTCGATCAAGGTCACTTCCTGTCGACTTCAGCTCATTATCCAGGAAGTTGGTCTAGAGACTCCTTTATGGTACCTTGGAGCCTGCATGCCTCAATGGCAGGTTCGTCGCATTCGACGTGAGGTTTTCATCATTGGCCTCCGATCGAGTGATTCTGCGGGTGTTCGACGTCAACTCATTTATTCACACGCCGTAGATTGTACCCGTAGTACCTTGAGAACCATCGTCATTATTGGTGGTTTCTCTCGCGTCTGTTAACGGCTTTCATCATTGGCTGGTAATCAGACGATGTTCTTGCATGTTCGACATCAGCTCACACATTCGCATGCTAGAACTTGTACTTGTTTGGGTCGAGATGGAGCGCAAGACCCTGGATTGTGTCTGTTGTAATCCAGGCCGCGATTGTGGATTATTATCATTATGTACATGACTCACTGATTGGATGGCTGCGACCATACCTGAGTCTATTTGTTTGATCTTAGTTGGATGGCTGCGCCCATACCCTAGATCCGGATTATAGCATACTCTGTTCGGATGGCTGCGTCCATACCATATATATACATCATGTACTTGAGATATCGGTTGTATCTTTCTGTGCAGGTTTTCCGACGGCGGGCCTTCAGTTGGACATGTTCTCGTAAAGCATTTCACCCCTCTCTCTCTCGGGCCTCATGCTTTAGGGGGCATCTGTTACACAGTAATTTGTCACCATCCCTACCATTCCCCGTCCCGCACAATGGAGGACCCATTATGTGACCTGTGAGCAATGTCATGCCTTGAAACCATCATCATTGCATTCCTCTAAACATGAGCTTCAATTGCCCTAAAGACATCTCCTTGCAAAAAACCATGAAAACATCTCCTTTTGCATTGGCGCGGGCAGACAGTTCATCACTCGCGCCAATGGGGAAAATACTACAAAGAGGCCATGCCAACTGGTGCTCTGTCCCAGAGCAGCAGTCGTGCCAGCCAATTTAAGGAGTGTTTTTTAAATAAAGATGGCGGAAGTTGTGTTTCAACAAACTCAGAAACCATTGCCTATCTTGAGTTGGGAGGTTTGGCTACGGGAGTTCCATGGAAGGGAAGTGTTTTGCCACCTTTCATGGAACCTTCCTTGATGATAGGGCCAATCCCACAATAATAGGGATCTCAACTCCCTCCTTCCCCATCTATAAAAGCTTGCCTATTGCCATTGCAAGCTAGTCTGGAAGTGCCTAAGATTTGAATCTCCAAATTCCCAAGAGCCTTTGTGCTGTAAGAGCCCTCTTTCTTCCCTGAAGGCCGACTCAAGTAAGGAGACTATCGTCGAGAGACTCTAGAGAGGTTTGCCCTTTCCCTGGCGAGCTTTGTGAGACGTGAACGACTGGGGACCCTTCCGAAGGAGACTGCGGCGTCAGAGCATTGGTTGTACTCTCTTTCGATTGTTTATTAATGAATGACTACCGCTTATGGTTCCACTCTGTTTTTCACTTATGTTAATCATGAGTTATATCCTTTCTGACTGATATATAGTTGTGTATTCTGGATTTTATGCTTGTATTCGTGTTGTTTCTTGCATGTGCAGGTGTCCATTCACGGAGATCGTGGGGATCGTGATCTGCCGAGGCTGAGGAACGAGAACGCTGTCTCTTCTACGAATCATAGCACTGGACTCCAGGTAGGCCTCCATTTTTGGCTTATTTATTCACAATTAGGAGCTTGCGCTGTAGCATTTGATGATTTTTGCTAGACCCCTGCTGGGCTAGTAGGGATCGCCTCTGTCCGCAGAGGGGATTTACCTCCTCAACAAAGGTTCATCCCCAACTTGGCTGAGCTCCTTAGGAATATCACAAACATGTTAAAGAAGGAGCAAGGGGTAAAATGGACCTTGGAAGCAAAGACATCCTTTGAATTGGTGAAACAAGCATTAACCAAAACATCAGTTCTCATAAGTCTTGATTTTTCAAAATATTTTTATATCTTTTCATTCACATCAGAACATACCATAGATGCTGTCCTTTTACAGAAAAATCCACAAGGACAAGAGCAACCTATTTCATTATTTAGTAAGGCATTGAGGGATGCCCCATTGAAGTACAACATTATGGAAAAGCAAGCTTTTGCTTTGATTAAGGATTTAAAAGACTTCAGGGTATACATCCTTCACTCACACATCATTACCTTTGTACCAAATTCAATGATTAAAGACATTCTAACCCAGGACCCAGATGGTAAGAGAGGTAAGTGGATTGCTGTTATTCTTGAATATGATTTAGAGATAAAACCCACTAAGCTCATCAAAAGCCAAGGTCTAGCCAGATTAATGGCTGAGTCAAATTGTGAAGTTCTTGATATTCATATGATTAATGCTTTATATAATCAAGAGGAAATCTCGACACCCATTGTTGAAAATCATTTCATGAATTCCTCTTGGTATGCTGATATTGTTTATGTTTTGCTTAATTTAAATATACCTTCTGGTTTATCAAAAACAAAGGCAAGGTTCCTCAAGCTGAAAACAATTAGCTATTGCATTATAGATAGATGTCTTTATTGGAAAAATGCAAGTGGTATATTGCTTAAATTTTTGCCTGAGTTTGATGCAGAGAAGGTTAAGCAGGAATTCCATGAAGGAGAGTGTGGCGGTCATCTGTACTGGAAGTCAACAGCCAACAAGATTTTGAGGGCTGGTTTCTATTGGCCTACTCTTTTTCCTGATATATTAACAAGATGACTCAAATAATTTGCCATAAATGTCAACTTTTTGAAGGCAAAAGAAAACTACTACCCCTACCTCTGCATCCAATCACTGTTGAAGCCCCTTTTCAAAGTGGGGACTTGACTTCATAGGAGAAATCCATCCACCATCTTATGCCCAGCATTGATGGATTCTCACTGCCACAGACTATTTCACTAAGTGGATAGAAGCCATTCCTTGTAGGCAGGCCAATGATTCAGTTATCATAAAATTTATGGAGACCTACATTCTCTCCAAACATTTGGCTGGCCTACCAAAATAATCAGAGCAGCAAAATAAATGGGCTTGGACTAAAGAGATGGTCAATTTCCTGTCCATAGATATCGAGACATTGGGGAATTCACGTCCATTACCCTCAAGGTAATGGACTTGCAGAATCTTCCAATAAAAGCTTAGTGAACATAATCAAGAAACTGTTGGAGGACAATAAAAAGTCTTGGCACACAAAGCTAGTCCATGCACTTTGGGCTGACAGATTAACTCTGAAGAAATCTATTGGTATGTCACCTTTTCAGCTTGTGTATGGTACAGATGCAATCTTTCCTAATAGCCTTGGTGTACCAGTTATGAAGTTTATCCAAGAATTGCAGACTGAAGATAATGACATGATTAGAAGAATAAATCAGACCATTCATCTTCAAAGCAGAATTAAAAGAGGAAGTAAAAGGCACAAAGCATTACAGAACAGACAAAGATCAAAGTTTCTTTGACTTAAGAACAAGGGCCGTAAATTTCAAGATTGCAGACAAAGTTTTAAAGGGACTTATGAGAGAAGAAAAGGGCATGGAAAATTTGACAACCTAAAATTACCCTACTTCTATTCATCCAAGCAGTCATGTGGTCAATGCATTTTTCTTACAGGAACTGGATGGAACAGAATTGTTTGGGGGTCCTGTCAATGGCAGGATGCTTAAGCATTACTTCTCTTGATCCATTTTTGTTTTAAAGCCTTTTATCTTTTTCCATTATGAATATTCCATCTACCATTGCATTCAAAGTTATTAAAAATCAAAAAATACAAAAAACAAAGAAAAGAAGAAAAGAGGGCAGAATGAAAACAAGAAAGGCAAAGCCCCATGCCAAAAAGAGAAACAAATTCTGAAAGTGTGCAAGCTCAAATGCCACTCCTCAAAAACACACTTCTAGTTAGTCAAACTATTTAAACTTGACTAATTAGCTTTAAATTTTTTGCTGATAGGATAGTGAATTCGATTTGCCAAACTGTTCAATCTTGGCTTATCAGTAGATAGATTAGGATATAAATTGAAGGTTCAAACAAACTCAAAATCTGAACCAGATTTTCCAAAGGGAGATGACTCAAAACTGTTTTATTTTCTGAGTCACAAGAGAGGAGATCTGGTTCTAATCAGCGTAAAACCTGAACCAGAAGAAAAGCAAAGACAACTCTAAAGCGAAGCAAAAACAGAGCTGTGAAGAAAAGAGAAGGCCATGATGATAGACTCATATCTTAAGCCTTCCATTTTGATTTTAATTTTCTGCAAATAATAATCTATGTGCAGCTTGTCTTTATGCCATAGATCACAGCAAGTCAAACAGCTCAATCTTGACTTGGCTGTTTTTAAATTTCTGTCGTAGAATTTAGAGAATGAAAGTCCGTTGGACAGTTTAATCCCAACAGACAGTAGATTAGGTAGAGAATAATCTGAGCTCAACTATTTAATCTGAGTTCAAGGAGAAATAAGGATTAGAGTTAGATTAGTTTTTATGCTTTCAAAAGAATAAAATGTTGTGAAAAGAGTTTGCCAATCCAAGTGCACTCTGATGAAGAAAAAATGTTAGATCAGTAGGATTGGGTAGGTAGAAAGTTGTATTCATGAGGTCAATTATTTTTTCATAACTGATGCTATTTTTCAGAGCAAAGCAAGATCATCCTGCAAAAGAAAAGCAATCCAATGGATCAGGCACAAGTCAGCCTCCCAGAGAAATCAAGTCTGAATTCTTGATGCCTTCAAGAAGGCACCATCCCCAAGTGGAGCCACTGTTAGCCACCTGTAAAAGTTTGATTATACCAAAGGTGGCTAAATATGTTTTGAGCCTTCAAGGAACAATTTTTCCCTATTAAAAACTGTTGGCTCTTGAAGACTCTTGAAGGCCTCATGCCTCTGTTCAGTTTCCCACACTGCTATTTTACATCCTAAAAACCTCTGAAATCCTACAAAAAATCCAAAGTCAAATACTGCTGCAAACATCCTTTTCCCCTTTCTTCTCCATAAAACTAACCTCCTCTTTTATCCCTCCATTCCCCATAAAAATCCCTCATTTCCATGTTTCTCCTATTTTCCCCTCATCAAAATTCATTTTATAAGGTTAAAAACCCACTTTTTAACCTTACCGCAACCTTCATTTCCTTTGAAAAAACCATAGAAAACGCATATTTTCTATGTTCTGGGCTAAGCCTTTAACCTTTTTTCGTCCATACGCCCGAGCGCCAGAACCAAATGCTAAATCCGTTAGGCGCTTATCCTTTTAAATTAAAATTTCTCCGCCAAACCATTAAAAACCTTTGTAAATTCGTGTTTTTTGGTTTTTAATTTATTTCGAAAGTTTTCCGCTGTGTAAATGGTGGAGCGATCTCGACCGTCGATCTGCTCCACAGATCGGACAGTGTGGACCCCGACTTACCATGTGGTCCCCGCCTCCCGTGCGCTGTTTGCCCAAAACCGGCAGTATTTTTCGCACCACTTTCGGGCCCAGGGTGGTTTTCTCCCAATCGGCAGCGATTCCATACGCTTGCCGCCACGCGTCCCCTGTACCTTTTCCAAAAACCGCCGTCCCCGTGCATTAAAGTTATCCCTCGCACATTGACCTTTGTACCAGGATGCCCAGCGAAATTCATCTCTGCCATTTAATCTGGACTCGCTAATACAACGGTGAGCGCTAACCAAAGTCGCTCGATGGATAACAAAGGTGCGCGCACGATAAACATGCCCTCGTATATTCGCAAATCATTCTCAGCCGTCGATCTGATCTGCAGATCGACGACCCATATCGCGTCGCCCGATTCCGTTGCCCAGTCAACGATTCCCCGCCGCTGACTTTCCATTGCCCGCTCCCGACCGTCGATCATGTGCGATCAACGGCTCTGATATGATCCTCCTTCCCCCATGCTTTTTCGAAGATTCTAAGATTAAATCCGGACCGTTGGATTATGCCATCCAACGGCCCTACTTCCTCCGCACGTCCTCTGATGCAGATTTACCTATAAACGCAGGATTTTGTAACATTTGTTTGTTTTTGCAGGTTTAAGGTTTTTCCGCTTAAATGAAGAAATTTCGTCGGCCAGGGATGACGATCCTCCGGCGTTCGAATACATCAGGAAAATCATCCGCAGGGTTGAATTACATGTTTCGTCGATGTTTTCTCAGGAATTGATGCCTTATAAACCTTGCGCAGACCGGCACGACAACAAGGAAAACCAGGAAACAAGCACAGTAAAAAATTATCAATGTCGAAGACCAGGATGAACTAGCGCAGAGAATTGATGGAAAAATTAGTGGGGATTACGACTAAGACATTTATCAATAGCCTAATCCCCAATCTAAAACATAACTTAAAGGAAAACCTAAAAGTGTTTTATCAGGAAAACCCTCCACCGCCACAGATGGAGGCAAATTGATTCCTCCCAGCGACCAAAGTGCGACCTGTGCCTCAAAGTATTCAATCAGGAACATAACTTATTGATCGGGATCAGATATTTTACCTCGACACAGCCGAAGAGTTACTTCTGCCAGGAATTTAATGAAAGAATGTCTGCAGAGTAGCCCTAGCACCACACAGAGCCTCAAAGGTCAACAAAAGCTCCCTCCGAGCTTAATTCATAAGTGTAAACCAATTAATACAGTGAAACACCTGTGCAGTTTTTTCATTGAGCCTCCCAAGGGCCAAGAAAACATTAACTCTGTATTAATTATATTTGGGATCTTTAATCAGATCTCACCTCCTCATCCTTCTATAAATACTTCAGTAGAAGATGAGTGAGGGGTTGGTTGTTGATGTAATTGCTGAAGCATTGTAATGTAATTGAGCTGAAGATCCCTGATTGTAAATAGTGATTCACTGGCTCTTGGAGCTCTGCTTGTAACCGATAAGTTAGGTTGTGAAAGAAAGATGAATTAACACACTGGACTTGAAGATTGTAACTGGTTTGGAGTATCAATACAAGCTGATTTATGGGATCCTAGTCTATGTTGACGGTGATGTTATTCTAATTGTGACTTGTGATTTTGTTTCTGTTTTCGTTATGTTTCATATTCTTCTGTAAAGAACAATTTAAACAGTGTTAGGACCTTACTGTATACCAGTAACCTTCTCTGGCTGAAAAATCTTTATTTAAATGTTTTCTTTCAAATGTGTTATTCGGAAATGATTTAATTCAGTTTAAGCATAGGAATGCTGGCGTTCCCTCGTCTTATTGTCTTGGCTGAATATTATTTTTGAATGTTACTTTCAGTATATGTTGTGTGAAGATGAACTGAGGAAATTATGGTGAGCCCTGGTCCTAGACTTGTTTGCATAACTGTTTGATTGTTTTCCTTAGAATGTGTTAAAAGCTGGATAGTTTCAAAGTACTTACCAGATCTTAGGCCATTCCGTGTTATCTCTGTGATTGTCTTGGAAGTAGCCAAGTAAAGAAGAGCTAGGAGAGGATTTGTGGTGAGCCCGACCCGCTAGTCTCTACTCCAAGGGTGGCCTTCAAGTTTCCCTTAGTTTTTGTATGTTTTTCTATTGGAAGTGTATCAAAGGCTGGATAGTTTCAAAGTACTTACCAGATCCTAGTTTGCTTTCATGTCTTTCTTAAGTGCCTGGTCAAAGGCTGGCTAGTTTCAAAGTACTTACCAGATCCTAGGCTGCTCTTTGTTCTGCATCTTTTTATTTCCCTTTCTCAATGTATCATTCCATTCCATAAATCAAACCTTAAAGAGATCCTTAGACATAGATGACTTGCCCCATATACCACTCTTGCCTCTTTCTGTTCCAATTAAATCCTCTTATTCTTCCATAGCCCAATGGACGGAAAACCTGCCTACATCTTTCCTCTTGATCAAAACTTACTCTTTTGCTTGCAACTTCTCACTTTTGAACCTCTTTATCTTTGGGACTTTTCACCTCTAACAACAATCATGTTCAACCATCCAAAAACAAACAAAACCCTTGGACTTCATAACTAGCCTAATATCATTTTCCGAACTTCAAAGACAAATCCATCTTTGCACTCGTTGGAGAGATCCCTCTCCGGATTCAGGAGGGATAGATCCTAGAATCCCAAAGTTGGTTGAAACGATGTTGTTTCTGTAATTGGACTCTGCCAATCTTGCTAATAAATTACAGATTCCCAATAGAAGCTACTTATAATATTAGAGAGAAAGAGAGACAATGTGTGTTGTTCAGTACAATAGCTTGAGTTAAATATTTGAATGGCCTATGGTTTCAACCACCCTTTTCATATGATTGATATGAAAGGTGGAAAAACTAACAGGTGTGATGATAAGAACAATATAAGAAAATAGTCTGAGATTGACTATAATAAAGACTATTTGTAACTAACTACATTCTTATTATCAACATTTTAGATAATTCAAAATGGTTACATTGTTACTTTGCATTCAAAATTTTTATTTCATCATTTTTCATCACTAAGTTTTGAAGAGTCTCTATCATCTCAAAAAATTAAGGTAATTGAGAAAATTTAAAATTAAAATGACCAGATTAATCCTATATATTTTTAGCATATTTAAAATGATTAGAATAAATAAATGCTTAAGAAATTTTGTGTGATTGTAAACAACTAAAACAAGCCTAGATTCATCTTAACTCCAAATCTATCATGCACCAAAAATGATCAAATCTCGTGAGGTGTAAACCTTTCCTCAAATTTTGTACTCAAAAAGGAGGTTTTCACCTCAACATATTCATTTTCTCTTGATGCTTGATAGATATGGGGTTAAGATGGATCTAATCTCGTTTAATTGTATAAAAATACATTTTATAAATATTCATTGTAGAAATTATTTTAACACATTTAAATAAATTATGTATTTATGCATGCATGCATTTCATTTTTTTTTTTTTTAAGTGTAAAATGATATTGTAGTTCAATATAATATTTGGTTTTATGGATAGGGTAAAAGTTAAATGATACTTAAAAATATATGGTTGCAATGAGATTCCTTCATCTCATTATTGGAGAGATGTTGTGATAAAGCCTTAGATTAATGAGTCCTTAAATGTAAAATGAAATTAAAGAAAAGAAAATAATATAAAATCCATTATGGGAAAGGTGTTGTAGTAAAGTAGTAAATAAATAATAATAATAAAACGTAATGTGTACTCAATTAAAGAATTAATATAAAATAAAAGTAAAAAAAATGACAAGTATGTAGATTACATTCCTAAAAAAACTTGGCAGTAGCTTATTACATTAAAAAAATAATAATAACGATAATTCATATTAGTAATTCTAATATTTTAAAATCCTATGCTTAAATTTAATTAATAATCATAGAAAGACTTAATATTTATAAAAAAACATGTTTTATTTAATTATTTATTCTAGCTCTTTACTATGTTTTTCTCTAGTTAGTATGGAAGAGAAAAAGAAAAAGGGAGGAGAAGTGCACACAAAACTATTTGTATATATTTCTTACAAATTACAAGCCACATACATAGTGGTCATGTGATCCAACATATTCCAAACAAGGAGAATATTGTTGAGAAAATCTCTCAACAAAACTCCAGCAACCCACAACCCAATCCTACGATTTTACTAATGTAAGGATTATTTCCAAGTCCCTCCTTTAATGCTTACATTTACATCATTACAAATATTATTACAAGAGACATAAATTAGATATAGTCGCATGTCTGTCGCTAGTCTTCCTTGGCACTTATCCCCACTCTGAAGTCTCATGGACAAAGTTCTTTTCACCACCACAATTTTTGAGCTTCCCATTCAACTCATTTAAGACATAACCACCTTTGACCATCTTTGATGAACTTTGTATAATTCACATTTTCTCGATCTTTCGAAAGAAAATTTTGATACTGGACCACCCTATGGACAAACTCCCATCTATCAAAATGAAGCGAACTACACTTTCGATAGTTGTATAGGTGAGTTGTATGAGTAATAGGCATATTCAGCAGTGAATTATGCCACTGACCTTTCTACACACGTGGATCTCATAACATAACCTGTAACTAATGCTCTTGAAGCCTGAAGCACAACAAGATCCATTAACATATAAAAGACTCATACAATCAAATTAGCGATACATTCTTTTGGCACCTAAGAAAATTGAGAACCACTAATTTGAGCTATATTTATCTGTTCAATAATTGGTTATGCAATTTTTGCAAATAGAATCAAAGAAACCAACAAACCTCACAACAAAAAAGAAGCCAATAAAATTATTAACAAGTTTCTCATCCCTCCACGGTCGTTCACATATAATTGTCTCAATTTCATCTTGGTTCAATTTTTTATCTTGGAATTTTTCTTTTTTCACGGAGCAATGGTTAGAGAGGTCAACTTGAAGAAATTCACACTCACATATTGGGTTGGCTAGGTTAAATATATATCTAAAATACAAACTCAAAAAATTAAAAACCTTGATTCTAGATGGAGACCCGCAGCTTCGTTCAACAATTAGTGCTCCATCATGGGTTTACCAGTGCGCTAGAAACATAAGCGACGAGGCTCACTTAGCCCCAACATCTGTAGCGTGGACAACACAGGGAACTGGGTGCATAAAGATCATGGAAGTCACACATACGATGCTAGATATGCGGGTGAGAAAAATGAGACAGGGGGGGAAATAGTCAAAATAAAAACCTGCCACTAAACTGAACGCTTTCTCGACATCCTTGGCTATGCTCAGGTAATTTAGTTGCAGATCAAGAATAGACTTGAGCACCTCCAAATAATTAGAGAAGGTATAATTGTTCCCGGAAATGGCCTATACACAGATGTTTGTTACGAACCCTAACCACTGTATCGTAATGAGGGTTACATATTTGTGAGTCCGAAGAGCAGCCATATCCATTATAGATAGTCGGAAAATTGAAACTTACATAGTGTTCTCTCCCACCCCAAATCTGATTTCAAAATTGGAGGAGACAAACAATCACCAAATGTACGTGCTCAAGACGCATTGATCTGCTAATTCTATTTAATCTGACCATCAGTAAATAAACGCCAGTGATCACTCGATGGTCTGACCATTTGACTCGATTTTTAGTACCTGCACGAACGTCGTGGTTCATATATCTTCACTGATGTCACGTTGTCCTCGGATCCTAGCGGGAGTGATATAAACAACGATAACTCTCACAACAAAGCAATGAACACAGGAAATTAATTGATCAATCACAACGATGAACACATGAAACTAATTGATCACTCACAACAAATCATTTATATGCAAATTTATTTACAGATAATTCATAAATTTACAACTTTCCCATCATCTAGGCCCTCCCTGAAGGGAGTTAAGCCAGATTTTGCTCTAATACCAAAAATAAAAATGGAGAAGCAAACATGGTGCACAGAAAACTATTAATATATATTGCTTACAGATCCAAATTACAAGCCACATAAATAGTTCTCATGAGATCCAACATATTTCAAACAAAGCCACATAAATAGTTCTCATGAGATCCAACATATTTCAAACAAGGATAATATTGTTGAGAAAATCTCTCAACAAAAATCCAACAACCAAAAAATCAACCTTACCTATTTACTAATATAAGCATTATTTCCAAGTAGATATAATGTAATGTCCTATTATGTTATGTTATCTACACATTTTCATTCATCATATTACATAAATATAAAAATAAAATAAAAAATTAATAATTATAATTATTATTAATTAATAATTAAGCGAGTCTAGATCTATTTTAACTCCAGATCAAATTTCTAAAGGTGCAAATCTTTCCTCAAGTTTTGCACTCAAAAATATGTTTTAAAATTAAGAGATTTGATCTTTCTCAATGCTTAATAGATCTGGTGTTAAGATGGATCTAGGTTAGTATATAAAAAACCTATGATATGCACAAATCATTTAGTTCGTGTTCGTGTTCAAGTTCCACAAACATTCGAAAGTTAAAATTTTGAAATATTAAAAAAAATGAAATTTATTATATATATAATTATTGTAACTCTCTTATATACAATTACACCTAGAGGCGCTCTCTAGCCGAGTTTTTAGAGATGTTGTAATGTCATGTACATAAAAATTAAATTAAATAAAAAGATTAATGTAATATAAACAATTTAACTCCGTCAAAATAAAATAAAAATAAAAGTAACCCTATAAAAAGTAAAATAATAATAAAAATAAAAGGACCCATGCTATTAACTTATGGTTTTCATGTGGAATATATGTAATATTCCCTTTTTTTTATATGGTCAAAGTGGACAAAATTTGCCTAGGGTATTTATTGTGATATTCTCCCATGGCATCAACCCATGGTATATGCCTTCATTTTTCGAAGGAAAACAATAAAATAAGGTTTCTACAGAGCCCATCAAGCCTTTAATAGGGGATAGGGGCCAGGCACTGGGATTTTGTCTATTTTATTGTGCTTTGTTGAGAACTTGGCGTGGCGAGTTCTAGTTTGATCCCGGGATGAAAACCTTGTAGTGAACTTGTATGGTGGAACAAGTCAGGATTCACAAAGGTGCTTCAGTGTCTTA